>JAWMRA010000164.1:10265470-10282103 GCA_035584735.1 Pseudotriccus pelzelni | reverse complement strand
TTAATATCTTTCTTACATTGCAGTGACCAAAACTGCCACAATATTCCCAGTGAGGCTGCCCCAGTGCAGAGCAGAGCAGGACAATCCCCTCCCTGGATCGGCTGGCGATGCTTTGCCTGATGCCCCCCAGGATGGGGTTGGCCCTCCTGGCTGCCAGGGCAGTGCTGGCTCAGATTCAACTTGCCATTGACCAGGACCCCAGGTTTCTTTCCTGGCACTACTTTCCAGCCTCTCATTCCCCAGTCTGTACATCCGGGATTGCCCCATTCCAGGTGCAGAATCTGGCACTTTCCTTGTTGAACTCCATATAGTTGGTGATTGCCCAGTCCTCGTTTTGTTGAGGTCTCTCTGCAGGGCCTCCCTGCTTAACTCGTGGGACCTTATAGCTGTGTAGGCATCTACCAGTCAAAAAAGAGTGTGGTAGTGGTTTAATTTACAGCTGTCTCAACAAATAAACACAAATAAAGTCAGAACTTTAGGCTTCATATATTATTTTGTAGGGATAGTCAAATGGTTAGCAGAAAATACCGTCTGCAGTTAAAGCTTGCTTGTTTTCTTGGCTTGTTTTATAGGCAAGAATTTTAACATTCTTTTAATTACTTTTTCTGTATTTCTTTTAATTACTTGATGTGTTTTATCTCCAAAGTCTTTGCTTCATCGAAAACATATACTGCAATGGTAACTCCAGTGAAAAGCTGTATATATTCTTACATTATATGTAAGGCCTCTTTAAAGGTATACTAATATATTTTATTGGCTAAGTTTTGAAATGCATATGAGGAAACTTCATTTTACTATCACTGTTAGTATGCATCTATCTTTACATGAAGTTTACCTCTGGCACCAGGATTAAGTTGGTGATTTGTGTTTGTCTCTACGTAGCAACAGAACAAGTGGACAGGAAAGCAAAGCTTTCCTCTTAGAAACCCCAAAATAAAGCTTGTAGTAGTGATAACACATTGCTGGGGTAATTTCTACAGTATTTCTTTAAAACTGGTTTTCTATTATTAGATACAGGTTATAGCTGGTGCATAACTGGAACTTCTTTTATTTTAAAAGTCATGTCTCAGTTTCATGTCTCTTTGGATGGTGAGCAGCTTCACTAATAAGTTTCAGTCCTTGATCTCATTGGAAGCAGATTCAGAATGGCTGTACAAGGGCATTTAATGTTATAATGTTATAATAAAAAACTACTTGAGTACATTTCTTACCAGCAAACTGCTTCTTTTGTTTCTGAAGCACCAGACACACAAACCTTCATTTATCACAAAGTCTCAGATCTTTGTTTATTTGTGTTAACCTTTTCTGTACACAGGAAAGCTCTCCCTTGTAAGAAATGGATCAGGAGGTGTCATCTTGGTACTGATCCTTCTGGGAAAGTGAATAACACAGTGACACAGTGATTGCGAATTAACCAATTGAGTACACATGTAAGGGTTGCACAGATTTCAGTGTGGTGAATATTGCTGGTTGTATTCTATCTGTAGATAAAATATTTGTGGCCCTTAACAAAGGAAGCTGAAGAATATGGAGTCGAATCTTTATTTTTAAATACTCTGGGATGACCCTTTAGGTCTTTTCCTCCCTATGGAAAAAGTCAGTTTTCATTAAACTCTAGATACCCTCCTTAGAGTAGTCCTAATATTCTCTAGATAAGTGAAAGCACTTGGTAAACACATTGGGCCTGAAGAATATTGCAATTTATATGAGAATATGAGATTATCAGAATTTATTATCAGTTATGGATGGAGCAGGGAGAACAGAATAACTGCAAGCTTAGCTAACACATCCTGTCAGCCATCAGTATTAAATATTAGCTATTAAATAGTATAGGCACTGAATAATTTAACAAATATGAGTCCTGATCCTAAAACTGAGATTCAGATCACCTCCATAGGCTTGGAGCCAAGATACTTACACTGATCACAAGTGCACAGGCTTTTATAAGCATTCTTTGAAGAACTTGGCTTGAAGTTTGCCTGCAAGTTAAGCTATGATTTATAATGAACTACTCACAGACATTCAGATCCATTATGGTAAGTGTTTGCTTCCTCCAGTGGATAACCGAGGAAGATTCTTATCCCAGTAAGGGTTGCACTGGAAGGAAGATGGGAGTAGAATCATATACAATGTGGTATTTGCAAGGAGAGAAGTATGGCAGGAAGGAAAGGGAGAGGCTTTAATGTATAAGCATAAAGCCACAACGATTAGACCAAGAAATGCAAAACTGCTCCAGAGGAAAAAGGTGCAGTCTCCTAATGTTAATGAGTGCAATAATCACGGAATGAACACATTAATTGTAACCTTGATTTAATTGTCAGTATTTGCAAGAAGTGGATGGGAACAACAAGACTAGTTAATGTTCCCTTAAATTGTCAGAATAGCTTCTTTAAAATCCTGCAAAACCACAAACATTGAATCTCTAATGACTCGACGCACTACACTGCCAGACTGTCTAGAGCAGAGGCTGAGAATGATCAATTACAAGCCTTGTGACTCAAGTAATGAATCTTCTCATAAGCCTGTAAAGTAATCTTCAAAAGGAAAAGGGTTCTTTTGCTAATTTTTGGGGCCCTGAATGATTTTTCAACGAAACCCAGCCACTGTAAAATGACTTCCATTTGCAGTCCTCCCAGGTTTCTGTAAAAGGAAAAGCTATTTTCGTATATTTCAGCTACAGGTGTGTTCCTGTTTACAAGGTAAAGAAGCTGCTGCTCAGTTACTTCAGCAGAGGAGATCCAGCTGAAGGAGCAGGCTGGGGTGGAGGGAATTTCTAGACTTTTAAAACTTGTTTCTGGAATTTAGAAGCAAAATGTTTCTAATTGTGGCTTCTGTGGGATGAAATGACTGATGAAACAGTGTATTTGGAAGATGTGGCCAGATCCCAAGCAACCACTTTCTGCAGCACGGCTGGATGACAACAACTTTTGTTGTAGCTGGGTAAAATAGTGTTTTAGAAATGCCCTGAGCTATTTACAAAGGAAGAAAATCAGCTTCAAATAACTTTTAGAAATGGTCCCTTTTGTACTGTCATGGGCACCAAATGTAGGGGTCCTGCAAGGTCATGCTTGAAGACCATTAGGCAAGAAGGGGCCAGTACTGCAGGCACATGACTATTGTCCTATCGCTTTTGGAATCTCTGGTGGAAGCTTCTAAGAGGCCATCAGAATATATTTAGAAAACATCTCAGTAATTTAAAATATTAATGGTGAACATGTGTTGTAACTGCAGTTAATCATGCGCTGATAAAAGAATCTGAGCGCAAACAATTACACACTCCCCAGAACATTTCCTGAGTGGCACTAACAATAGCAGCTCTTCCATGCACTGCCTGAGCCAGTCTGTGTGAATGAGGGGTGTCTGGGTCTCCCTGGTGGGCCTGTGGTGATGATTCCTGCTCTTGTTTCCAGAGCCAGCTGCTGGGAGAGAGGCTCTGCTGCAGGGACTGCGCTCCGAGCCTGCCGCTCGGAGCAGTGATTTCCCAGGAGACGTCTTAACCCTTTTGTAAGGATTAGGGCTGGATTATGAGATTTCAGAGGCAAAAGTGGAGTAAAGACAGTGATGGCACATGAAGGAGTGTTTGGAGGGTGTTCACCAAACACAGTGAATGAAGGGTCCATACACACACTGCTCGCTGCTGGGTCAGTTGACATTGTGGTTGGTGGTTGGTTTTTGTGACTCCTTGAGATGGGGCATCCTGACAGCATAGCAGAGGTTGCAAGGACCCTGTTCAGGAATGCTCCTTGGAAGAGCTAGGAAGCTGGAACAGACAAATATCCATATTTGCTCAGCATATGTTGCACTGAGAAAATTGGACTGATGATGGATAGTATTTTTAAAATAAAAATAGTAAGTGCTTTATAAAGAACTCACTGCAAAACCTGATCTGAAACTGTCATTCCTTAGTCAATGGCTGCTATGAGATGAACCACTTAAATTCTACCTTCATTGTTTGCAGGGAGGCTCCACTGCTCTCTTGCACAGAGGATCATGGTTTAAAAGCTGGACTAGGTGTCAACATTCCCATTTGTTTGCTGTTACAGAGGGAAAGTGATAATCAATAGTCCTTAAATTTCATGGCCTGGCCCAGGGGTCTGTGTGAAACATAAAAATGCCACAGTGAAAATTTTTCTGAATGGAAATGCAAACTTTTTTTGGAGACACCATCAGTGCTGGAGAGAGCTCAGTGTCATGGTGAACTGCTGCATCCCTGCAGACTGGGAGGGAAGAGGGATGAAGGCTGGGGGAATGTATGGGAACATCTTCATGGTGCTGTCTGTCTGAAGTCCTGGGAGGCAGAGCAGAGTTCTTGGCCCCACTTTGCTTGTGTTTCTTGGAAAGGGGGTGCTGGGGCAAGGGTGTTGTTGAGCTGATCTTAGTATTGATACTAACTATGGAAGAGAACTGGCAATCCCTAGGGAGTAAAGAGAACCAGAAACTGATGTTAAAGCTATTTATATTCTAGATTATGCCAGCAAAAATATTTTACACTTAGCTTAATATCGTAATTGCAAGTCCAAAACCATCACCGCTAGCTTCTAAATACAGAATAGAATCTGGGAGGAGGCAGTAAGAAAATATATGTTTTGGCTTTATGTTTGCAGCAGAGAAATAGCCAGAATTCATCTTAGGCTTGGACAAAACCAGGAGTCTTAAAAGAAATAATAGTTCTAAGTAGTCTTTAGACATTCAAATGCTTAAGGAGCCTATAAACCACATAATGTTAACTGTAGCACAGGTGGCCACTACACTGATTAGTTTAAGCTGCCCTTTTTGCAGTCAGTAAAGCACCAGTTTTAGACTGTCTTTGTAAAAACTTCAGTAATGGATGTTCACATTCATGCAAAGAGGAGATTCTCACCATGTCACTACTGTTGAATTTGCAATGCTACTGGTGTCATCTCATGACTGGGGGTTGTTGCATGACTGTGCACTGTGACTGAAGTCTTTTGTGAGGCCAAGAGGTACCTATGGGATAATCTCTCCATTCTGCGCCCTGATAAACAGAAGATATCTGTGAAAGCATCGGGTTTTCAGTTCAGCTTGGTGTTCATTCTTCAAACAGCATGTGAAGTCACTCACTGATGATGCATTTAGGTATGATCACAGCATCTGTGGAAATCCAAATTTCAGTTGACACATCTTGTTCACATATTATTTCATCCCTAAAAAAGATCACCCTGTAACTCTGGCATTTCCACCAAGCATTGGGAGGAAAAGCAGTGTCGTCTGCTTATGGAGAGGTACCTTTCCCTCAGCTCACTGCAGTTAACAGGTGGAAACAGCCATCGTGAATGCACTTACCAAGACAATCCAGAAACAATCCATTTTCACAGATTAAGAGAAATCTGGACACTAAAAGCTAAGGAAATTATTTTCTTCTCTACCAAAAAGATTTCTCAGCTGATGTACTGCGTGTGTAGATGCCGCATGTGCACAAGGGTGCATCTTCAAAAAAGCCCTTCAAAATCTCCCCTGTTCTTATGCTGAAGAAAGACCTGATCAACTGCAATACTGGTCAAAGCCTGGGGGAAAGGACAGGTTGTTCTGTTCAGCCTCCTGTCTGGTTACAGCTCAAATCATAAGAACAGTCATGCAAGTTACAATCACTCCTGGTGTCACCTGAAAGCAGAGGGGCCGAAGTGAGCTCAAAAACAAGACCTCAGTTTGAGTGCTCTGTGTCAGAGGCTCTGCAGGCAAAATCCCTGACTCATATAAATGAAGACTCCTGAATATCCCTGCATCTGGCAGAAGCAAAATTGATTTTAGGACTTTGTTGTGCAAAGAAATTATGGAAGGAATTCCCTGAATTTTGGGTAAGATGGGAACCATCTCTTACGCCCTTTGTGTTAATCTTGATTAGGAACCACTTGAGATGACCTGCCTGAGCTTAATTGGAAACAGGTTGTGACAGATCATCTGATCTACCTAGGATGGTTTAGAGTTAAATCTGTGTTTGGACTGAATTGTTTTTCATACCCATTTTAATACCCAAAATCTGATGTGAGATTTTCATCTCTCTGTGTAAGTTCTGGTGCAGCGGCAGGTATGCAGACCTGTCCTGGCTGACCTATTCAAACTTGAATATTTCTCTGCACTATTTGGGCATCGTTGCAGTGACTAAACCTATGATTGTTTTTCAGGGTTTTTTTGGTCTTGATCTGTTTCTCTGATCTGACAAGGGAAATGTTTCTTTCCCTTCTAAGGAAAAAAAAATCACCCTTGTTAAGAATGCCTGAGTAATTCAGTGATTTAAGAAAGGTACTTGAGGCATCAGCAGAAATCCCTCAGGTTTATTTATTTTTTTTTTTGAAATATTGAGCTGTAAAACCTTCCTTCCACACACAACTGCATGATGTTGCCACTCGATCAGAACTGGTGTCCCAGGTAGCTTATTTACACACACAGATGTAGCACTGGCTTCACTTCGGCAAATCTGTCATTCCTTATGAAGTTTCTGATGGAATTGGACACAGTAGTAAGACAGAAATCCTCTGTGTCTGCAGGGAGCCATTACCATTCCCCAATTCTTGGAATGGGACACTGGACTACAGGCATTTATTGCTCAAGAAGTGAGAGCAGGGAATTACATACAGGTTAAACTCAGGTATTCTGGAGTATTGCCCAATCTTTTCTATTTTCCACAAGGAAAAGTGTTCATAAAAAGAAAATGACTGTTAAGAGCTTGATGAGATGTGTTTTAAGAGTTCCTCTCTTTCCATGCCAGTGGGAAGAGCAGCTGTCAGAATATGCTTTGTAAAAATGAAAGTCCTGTAACTTCTGTATTTACAAGAAAAATCTAGAGGAGGCTACATAAAATCACAGAATGGTTTGGTTGGAAGGGACCTTAAAGATCATCTCGTTTCATCCCGCTGCCAAGGCCAGGGACACCTTCCACTAGACCAGGTTGCCCAAAGCATCATCTAACCTGGCCTTGAACACTTCCAAAGATGAAGTACCCACAGCTTCTCTGGGAAACGTGTTTCAGTGCCCCACCACCCTCACAGTGAAGAATTTTTTCCTAATATCTAATCATGATCATTGATATTGTAGCTGCTGAGCTGTTACTTTTAAGTTAATACTTGCAACAGAAGAAATGATTCACAGTAGCTATTACTGAGCATAGAATAATGATTTCATGTTGAGCAGAGAAGTTTCATACATCCTGTTTATTTGGAGGCTGATACAGTGATGGACAGAACCTGAAACCAACTTTTCTGGCCAAGCTGCAAAGTCCTGCTGAACACTTGTTGAGCTGTATGATCAAGTAGCCACCTGTGATAAAATGCTCAGCCCAGCTACTTGTGCTTTTCTCAATTTGGCATCATAAGGTTCAACCACAGATCTTTGCAAATTCTGAAAATACACTCTAAGCACTTACAACACAGAGGAAGAAAATCTTAAGCTGTTTTTCCCATGGCCATGGTAAAACAGCAGGTGTGGAAGAACAGCCTTTGAGACAAACAGGAGATGGTTCCTTTCTGAACCGCCCCAAACATCTCATGGCTTTTTACACCAGTGATGGCCTGGCTACAAACCAGGCTTCACAGCTGGCTGCCCTTTGACTGACCCCTCAGCTCTGAGGAAGGTCTGTGCTGTTCTGACACAATGTATCTAACTGAATTTAATGACTACCTTTTATTTGGTCCTAGAAACAACCGCAAAATTTCACGTGCAACACAAAAATGACTCCTATAACCCACACAGTGTCTCAATTCATTGTTGTATTCTCTTGCCACTTCCAAGCTCTCCTAAAGTATCCTTAACAAACCTGAAACAGAAAGGGAGTTTCAATTCTGTTGCAACTAGAGTTTGTAGGGATGTGTCCAAAACCAGAAGTCAAAGGAAGATTGTATTGCTCTTATTGAGGTGGTTGGTGTGAGTGCTGGATTAATACAGGTAAAAATTCTGTCCTGCTTCCAAATAGAAAGTCACAGTTTTCAGCTGCTGGGGAAACAAAGTCTGGCACTGGAATCTAGCCAGGTAACTCAGTCAATTGGATCACAGTGAAAAGTTCTTAAATGTAACTAGGAACGTAACTTAAATCAGGAATGTAACTCAGTCCATGAAAGATATAGGCCTGAGGTCTACATGTGTGCAACAAGGATGAATCCTACCAACTCCCAATTCATCATATCCTGACCAGTGATGAGAAGAAATATGTGCTGCAGCAGGAGCTACTCCAATGTTCCAGGCATTGGTGTTGACAAAGGTGATGCCTTTGGTCCACAGTGATTTTTACCTCCTTACTATAGGAATAACTTTGAAACTGTTTTATGCACCAAAGATAAAAATTTCTTTCCACTCAGTCATTTGGGATCTTATTTGGGATGTACTTGCAAGACTGCAAATTTGAGAGGTCAAAATGTGTGATAAAATATGCCAATTTAGGATTGTCTTTATTTTCTGTAGGGATTATTTACTACATACACACACCCATTAAAAGAATGAGTTTGTAAGAGCTGTCTTCTATTGGGGCTATCAGAACACCAGAGTTATGCTGATTTCCACAGTTTCAGTGCCCTTGTCTTGGGCTGAATCCTGGAAGCCTTTCTCAACTTTAAGAGACTTAGATATTTGATTTTGTTGGCTTTTGCCTCCACAACAGTGCACATTCATAATGCCCATACACGGGAAATCTTATATTTCATTAGGATGCCATATCTCTGATTGACATGTTTGAGTACAAAACAAAGAACCGTATTAAAGATGTTGTCTCCTTCCCGTTTCTTCTAAGCTTCCCCTTGTAAGAGGATACACGTTTCAAACCTGCTCACGTCATTATCCCCAAGAGGGTTTTCCAGTAGTCATCTCCTGCTTTGACAGGACTGACTTTGTAACAACAAACAGGACACAAGTAAGATGGTGTAACATCTTCCCCCACCGAGATAAAACTGAATGTAAATGTTCTCAGCCAAAGAACAACGTGCATCTTGACACCACAGCTGGCTTATGCAGATTGCAACTATCTTTGGCCAGGACAAATACCCTCCTTCAAGTGGAGAAAGTCCTAGCTGCAAGAAGAAAACTGGATTAGTTTGTCTACTAATGAATACTCTTCCCATCTTTTCTCAGCTTTCTTGTGAGTTTTAAAGACTAGAATTTATTGCAGCTTGTCTTTAATCCCCACCGTAATAATAGTTTAAATCTTGCTTAGCTTCTACACTGAAATATTGCTTTTAAATATTTAATTAAAGCCTGTTCACTTTCATACCATCAACCTTATATTGAATCTGAACACAAGGCGTGTGGAGAGTACTAAGAAATCCAGGCCAAGCCTTAAAAGCATTCTAAATCACTGAAGTCACTATTTAGTCTAACTTTCCTTTTTCGAAGCAGGAGTGCCAGTTGGCATCTTCTGTAGTGTGTGTTGTCTTCATACCTTTGTATGACTCAGTTACCAGTAACTAAAATAATCACAGAACTGCTTCCCAGCACAATGCAAGGACAGCATCCTAACTTTAAAATGTGTTCATTCAAGCAACTAACCATGAGGGACTTTTCTCCTACATGGAAACATAGAACAAAACAGTACCAGGAAGCACAGCAATGTTTTCTAGGAAAAAAAAAAAAAGCAATGCTGCAGAAAGAGCAATCTTACATTCAGGTCCTTTCCAAAGATATTTTCCCTGAAAAACAGCACAGAAGCACTGCTAAGAGTGCAAGAGGAACAGAATGGTAACAGTAACACCACCTTCCTGTAGCTGCAACTTACAACACCTACATTATGCATATTCTTGAGACTGGGACGTGGAAAGGCCTATCAGGGAGAACAATGGACTGGAATCATTCCCCCCTCTGCTCCCATTCCTGTGAGAGTCAATTTGGGTGATTCAGTCCAGACTCTCTGTATTTATGCCCAGTAGATGTCTGACATCTCAACAACTGTGGAATTTCCATGCCTTCCTCACACTGTATATTCTTGTGCTTTGCTAACTGTGCTGGTTTGCCAGCTTTCACTAATTCCCAGTTTGTCTCCTTTGCGTCAAGTGTGCTGCTTCCGTTTCTCAGCATCAGCCTGTTTGTTCTGTGTTTTATCCACTGGTTCTATATTCTTTTACTTTAGATAAAAATCAAACATTTGTAAAAAGTATGACCTAAAACCAGAACTACAAAAAACAACAGAACTTTGATGGTTCTTCTCTTGCTCTCGCCTGGATTCTCCCCTTCATCAACTTCTTCGAGCACAATGGTCCAAAGAGAAAACTGAGTTTTATCAGTGATGAGTGAAAAAGGATTACTTCATGTATTTTGTAGGATCTATCACATGCTACAAATCCCATATGATGGCTGCATTTATTTTTGGAGTAGCATGATCCTGACCTAGCAACTGTAACTCTCAGCATTCCTGCTGCTCTGTAACCAGCTCTTCCCTGGCCTCTACCTGTGGAACCTCTTGCTCATGTACAGCACCTTGCAACAGTTCTCAGAGGAAGAATAAAAACCCATGGGTAAACAAGTACATTTAATTTTCAAGTATAAGCATTTTGCAAGTAAAGAGTATAAACCTAAGTAATAATTAAAAAAAAAACCCAAGCCATTTATATTTTATATAAAAAGCCAGTTATTTCAAGTTGTACACATCAAGGGAAACAGTGCCACAGCTTAATGAGGAACAAATTCTACCCATAATTGAAACAGCTAGGAACAAGTTACTACATGCAGATATACATATCAGTACCATACTTATTAATATACTTCAGAAAAACCTAATTTTTCCAAACAAGCGCAGCTCATTTCTACTCCTCATACTCATTGTTTCTTGATGTTACTCTGCAGAGTCCTTTGTAACCTGGCTATGTTGGCATCCAAGGCTGCTAAGCTGTTCTTAAAGTCCTCCTCATCTCGAGAAGTAAATGTTGAGAACGAGGATGCACTCCACTCAGACTTCACTGAGAAACCATCAAATGAAATGCAACTAAAATCAGCAGGTTTACTGCCTTTTCTCTGAGAAATCTCTGTTGGAAATGGCATTGACACACGAGGGAATGTACCAGGCTGAGGTTGGTCTGGTTTATCGGTGGCATCTTTTGCAGCTCCACTTGGAATGACTTTTGATCTCGTTTGGACTTCGTCTCCTTCCAGTTTCGCTTTATCCCCTGTAACTTCAAGCTTGTTTTCCACAGTCTTTTTCACACTGTACCCAGCACTTAACTTATCCAGTACAGCTGGATCCTTTGATAGCTCACATCCACACTGCTGCACAGAACTTGGGAGCTCACAGAAATCCAAAGTTTTAGAAGCCCCTCTACTCTGGGGTAGCACACCACTTCTTTCAGAGACTGGCTGCTGTTTTTTAGAGGCACTACTAGTCAATGGAATATAAATTGTCTCATCCAACTTGTTTTGGTCATCTAGTAAAGTCCCAGAATCACTAATTGTTTCTGCATCTTGGTTCAATGGAGGTTGTAGTGCTCTGGGAGCTGATGTTCCTTCTTCTATGAGCGTACTGTTTATTTTACTTCCTTCAGCACCGAAATTTTCATAGGCCAGATTTTGCATTTCCACATTTTCACTTTCATTCGTGAAATGAAGATCTGTATCTATCAAAAAATGATCCATTTCTAATTTTTTAAGGTAAGTCATTACTGAAGTACTCCCAGGAAACAGCTCAGGTTGCATCTGCTTTTCATGATCTTCCAAAAGAGACCTTGAGAGAGCTTTTTCGGGTTTGGGTCTAACATTGTCCACTGTGAGGTCAGACAGAAGCTTGGCCATACTGCCCTGCAGGGTTCTGTTTAGGTAAGATCAATAAAACAGGTTCAAAATTAGTCACTAAAAAGGGCAGTTAAAAACTTTTCTACAGCACCAAAACAGCACATTTATCAAACTATGGCAAAGTGGCAATGCTCTTTCTACATATTGTCATACAATGTAGTACAAATGTGAACCAATTCCAAGCTTCTTGAATGCTTCTTCAGCTCAACGTGGTTATAAAATAACTAGAACAGCGCAACCCAATCAAGTTCTCCAGATTATTCCTGGTTTACCTGCTTTGTACAGCACAAAATGAAATAAATTGATGCCAAGAAACTGTTCAAAGCAGATAGAAGTAGTTATCAAAATCCCTACAAAATGTTTTCTGAATTATTGTTCCCATTACATCTAAAAATATTATAAAAAAATATTATCAAGAAAATAATTCTTCTAATTTTCTGCTTTGTACATCAAAGCAATTCATGCTTAGATGCTTATGTCTATAGCATTTACATAAACACATGCAGTAAGACATTATTATACCACCATCTGGTGGTCAGTACAGCAGCCACAGGAGTGTCTGAAATTCTACCGAAGAATTTGAAATGTTAATTTAAAATGTTCTGCTATTTCCATCAGTACCAACTATAAACATGACAGACCACAGTTTTGTTTCCTGTGCACAGAATGTCCAAACCAATTTTTTGTGCATACCACTATGCATCTGCAAAAACCTATTTATGACTCTCAGCTTGCTGCTATTTTTACCATAAAAGACTGTAATAAAATAAATTCACAGCAGTAGTTCTTAAAAAAATGTGAGTAACACCACTTTCATTCAGTGATCCAAAAACTCCTACCTCTACCCATAATTATATCTGGGCACAATCTACTTCAAATATCTCTACAGTTAAAGAAAGGACTGCTCATTCCCACAGGAAGAGCTTGCTGTGGGTCCTGAAGGCAGATCTTGTCTGCCAGTTGTTCTCAAAAACAGACCAATATCTAAACATGTGTAAAAAAAAACCTTCTGGTTAAGAGTTAGTTTTCAAATTCTACACCTTCAAGGCAAGTAGCAGTATTCAATTTTCAGGTCCTTGCCCTTCCCATGGAACAACTTATTGCCAGATATGCTATTAAAACTTCACACAAGTTACTGCAGACAGTATTTTACTTTACCACAGAATTCAAGTCATGGAATATGACAACTCTGTTTAAACAAAATTAGAGCACCATTGTAACAAAAGTAACTACAAAGAGAAGTTTTAGCCTATGTTACCTTCTACCACCAAGATACTAAGATTACAGTAATCCACAGCATGAAAGAGAAAGAAAAAACAAGAGAAGAAAAAGTAAAAAAAAAACCAAAGAAGACCAATTTCAAGAGGCAAAAAAAAGGCTTAGCCAACAGTACCTGGTAAAGTCCCGCAGTCTCTTAACCTCAGCATCACGCTGACGTAATGTTATGCCCAAAATCTTATTTTCTTTCTCTGAAGCTTCCAGCTTAAACTGAAGGCTCTTCACATTTCCTAAGGCTTCTTCCACTTCTGAAACACCAAGAAGAATTCACCTAATTATTTGAGTTCTGAAACATTAAACAAAGAATAACCAAATTGAAAACACATACCAATCTTGAGCTTGGTGGAATGAATGTCATAATGCTGTTTGTTTTCAAGCAGTTCTTCTTCTTTATCTTGAACAACTTTTGCAAGACGCTTATTTTCTTCTTTCTGACTTTCTATTATTTTAAGAAGTTCTTCATTTTTAGCCTGCAGTGAATCGAGGCCTTTCTGCGATTCTTTCAATTGACTCTGGAGCATCATATTCAAGGACTGCAAAGAAACTACTACCAAAAGTAAAACACAAAAAGTTGAAGAGCTTTGTGTGGCAGTTTGAATTGCTAAACCAAACTAAGTCTTTAAATAATCATGGTAATATGCATTTTGGTTACAAATAGAGGAAGGGTTTTTTCCAGCAGCAAGATAAAGCTCAAGCTTTCTTCTTAATTATCTGTCATCTTCATTTTAAGAGGCACATAAGGAAAAATAATCTGCTTGGCAGCTGAAGAGCCAAGTCGAACTCTGTGGAGTCCAAACAGGCCCAACACTCCATGCAAATGCAGCTGCATGATTAGACCCACAACACTTAGTTTGGTTGATACTAAAGGCCTCAATACATACAGACATAGGAAGACACAAATATATAAATAAAAGATAACAGTATCTATTGAAATAAAGCTGTAACAAATATTCCCCTAACAAGCAACATTATCAGTACTTTACATTCATAGTTGCAGCTCTGTCCAGATTTCTTCTCACTGGTTTCTTGTTCCCTGAGTTTCTGGTTTAATATCCTTAGTCTCCTAAATGTGAATTGTGAAAAAGCACAAATTCAGAATTATTAGAATTAGCTCAAAAGCACTGCATTTTAAATTAGTTTGGTAAGAAGTTGCTACTGAGAATTAAATGTCATGTAATGTTTCAGAAATATAAAAAAGTTTTAATAACATGTTTTTCTTACATTCCTGAACTTTTTCAACAGAAAAGACCCTTTGCACGTTCTGGTATATCTTTCCCCCTGTTCTGAAGTCAAGTGCTAACCCAGTTATGCATTTGAGAGCTCCCCTGAAATGAGAGACACTTTGGCATTTGAGAACGGACTACAAAAAGAATACGAGCAGGCTAACCACGTTGATATGCAGTTTTCAGAACAGTGCATTGATCCCACCCAGCCAAAGGCCCAATCATGAGGTGACCAACACTACTGAGACATCAGTATTAACTAAAGTCTTGCTGTATGTTAGTTATTTATTTTTAAGGTATATAGCCTTACCAACACACTTTCTAGTATACAAATACTGCACAGGCAAAAAGGGAAGAGCCATAACATGTACATCATGACAATAGGCACATGTACAGCAGCCACAGGATCGCTGACAGTCACTGACCTGCGCAGCTGGGCATTCTCACTCCTCAGAGGCTGTAAAGCCAGTGCTATTTCAGCTTGGATGTTTGTACTTCCCACTACAGCTGGGAGCAGTGATATGCAACCTTCTATTTCACTCATCAACCTCAGCATTTCTGAATCATCTGCAAGAGGTGAGGGAAAAAAGGAGACTCCATCATAAGCTGCAATATGACAGTAGTATTTTACACTTTATTAAGCAATCTACAAAACCTCATCTTTAACTATATTTATTTAAAATTGTTCAGCTTGACTATGAAAACTATGCTTTACGTTCTCAATAAAACACAAGCCACCATCTCTCCAACTAGCCTGGTGGGACTGCTGTTGCAACGTGTCCACACTGGGCCCTCTCTCAGGGGAAAGGTCTATATAAGAAATAGGAACAATCCTATAACTCTACTGCATAACAAAATGTCCTCACCTTGATCTGCTATCAGTTCTCTGAGTTCGCCCATAAGATATTTTACAGTCATAACTTTATGGGCTGTTTCTTCTGCACTTTCTCTTCTAGATTTTAGAACTTTATTCACACAGCTTGTCCTACAGCTTGTATCTCTCACTGGAGCTACGTCGAGTGCATTCAGTTCATCTTCCTCACTGACCATATCCTCACTGTGCTCTTCAGAAGTGTCCTCCTCCGTGTCACTTGAGCCATCATGTTGTCCTGGACAGTGCTGATGGCACCTCTGCTCAGTGCCGCCATTCAGCCCCTCACGTGACTGTAACAGGGCCAGGTGAGCTTGTATACACCTTATCAAATCTGCTTCTTTTATCTGCTGCTCTTGGCTTGGGGTCACCTCTCTGCCAGACGATGCTGGGATCAATGCAGGCACTGTAGGGATCGGAGCAGCTGGTGCTATACAAGGGACCACACCAGGAAGAGCAGTGGCAGACTGCGCTTGAGCAGCAGGAGCAGCAGAAACTACAGGCAAAACCACAGGTCCTGCCATCTCTGGCACACATTCACTGGCACCATCTATAGGAACACCCTGCATAAAGAATATTCAAATTAAACGTAAAATTAACGTAATTTCTAAATCTTTAAAAAAACCCCAAACAACACTACCCTTATCTGACTCAATGTACTCTTGATCATTCTTTGCTAATTATAAGAACAACTACAAATTATTACCTAAATGATTTTCCTGTATAATAAGGAGTAATTAACATGCAAATCTGGTTTAGATTGTCTTTATCTTAAATATTGTTGGCAACATTCAAGAACAGTTCTTTTTCAAACGTTCTGTAAGGAAAAACCCTCAGCAGTGTTTCTTGAATCCAACCAGAACAGGGAAGAAACCCAAAAAACACCAGGACAACACTGTTACTTTTCAAGATTTTAAGTAAATGAATTAAATGAATTAAATTAAAAGTCCAGGCCAACACTAGCTATACATGGATTGCTTGCAGATGGAAGGTAAGTCTACAGTCTTGCAGATTCAAGGTGCAAGCCCTCCACCACATTTCCTGAGGTGGCAGCTGGTTCTCTCCATTAGTTCTATTCTATACCCTGAAATACACAGGCATTTTAACATGTGGCTCTAAGATAATACAGAGTGTCTGAAGAAATGATCAACTTGATCACTGGCAGGGAAAACCTCCACATTATATACGATTTCTTCTATCAGGAGTTGGTTAATGATCCTAATGTGTATTACTGAGAGTGCAATCAACAGTAATCAATAATTTCCTGCACCTTCCACATTTATTGTCCATTACAGAATTCCCCATGCAGAAGCAGCCAGTTGAAATACCTCTAGTTTCATTTTTTGATGTCTATATAAGATGTGTTTTAAAAAGCAATATTTTCTCTCAATATTTATTTTGTTTATCTCTACATCTTGAAATTTGCAATTTTTTTAAAGGAAAAGTATTGGGAAAACTGACCAAAATAAGTAAGTAAGTAAGTAATGGCCAGTCTTCGCGAACGAAGATCCGGGGAAGGTCTTTACACCTTCCAGCCTGCGCA
>JAWMRA010000164.1:10247741-10265370 GCA_035584735.1 Pseudotriccus pelzelni | reverse complement strand
TCCCTGGCTGGGAATCGAACCCTTGGCCTCGGCGGTGAAGGTGCCACAATCTAACCACTAGGCCACCAGGGGCTCCCTGACCAAAATAAATGTATAAATAAATAGGCAGCATTAATTCAGTATGTTTATTAACAGAATCAAACTTCTACTTACTGACTGAGTAGTCAAGGGATTAGCTGAATGCTGCAGGGGCAGTGCTGATGTGGACGTAGGTAACAGATAATTAAAAGCTGCAACATTTTGACATCCTGAAAGAAAAGAGCACTCAGGGAAATCTGGGGCAAAACTCACGCAGTTAAATAGTCAGCTCTACACTAACAGTTCCACTAACCCTGATTTGAGGTAGGAGAAGGAGTTATAGCAGGAATTTTGTTACTCTCCTGTGGTGGTTGGCCAGTTATCAGAGACATCTGAGTTTCCACATGCTCACACAGTTTCTGATACGTCACAGGAGAGTGCTGACTGCAAGGCACATGAGTAGGTTGAACCATCTCATTCTGTGCTGCACTGGAAAGTTCTTTCTCAGTAGAAGCTGTGGTGGACAAGGCAAATTTTCTGTTTGATATTGGCACTGCAGAGAAATAAGGAATAAAAAACCCAGCTGAATTTGCCTGTCTTCTCAAACTACACAAACCCACTGTATTGTCTGGAAGGTTTGTAAATGCATTCAACTTTCTTTCTTATACATGTCACTCAAACACCTGTGAATTTCAATAACTATTTACTAAACATTTAAGGTTTTAAAAAGCAGTAATTAATGTCTACATCCTTTTGTGGATCCAGCCTGGGATCAGCCTATAGCAAACGGCAGCAATTATTTGAAGCCTGGCTGTACCTCAGTAAGTTGAGGAGACTCTTAATGTTGTTCAAGGAAAAAAAAAATCAGGCCCAAGAAGGCCCACTTACCAATTTCTTTTCGGACAGGGGCAGGAGCAACATTTCCTGTTAACCCCTTCTTCTTGGAAGTATTTCCTTTGGTTAGCAAAGGCTTGGAAGCAATTTTAAAAGTAGTTGTTTTCCCAGGTTGTTTATGGACAGCCTCCTTTCCTAGGTTTAGTTGAAAGAAAAAGTAGTCAACAAAACAAATCAAGAGAATATTACGAAACCTAAAAATGTAGCTTGCATTTTCAAAAGCTACAACCTGTAGCCTCATTGTGTATGAAGTTCTTCAGTAAAGCTGCACACTGGTCAAGGCCGTTATGGATAGCATCCACCTGCACAAAGAACACTGCAGTCAGAAAATGAGTACCACTGTTTTCTTTCAGCAAACTCAGATTTGGGAGGAGTATTCTCCACTCTGTCACCTGACAAAGAACAACTGATAACCAGAAAGAAGTTTTCCATATACTACTTTACAGTTACAGGGACCTTGGCAAACATTTAAATTTCGCAAACTAACTAAATTGTTGCATCATATCCATTTCCTGGATTTTGTGTCTTGGTAACTGCATGCGTGTTTTTTTTAATTCTTATTTCCATGTACAGCTAAACGATTATCTGCAGCCTACTTGTATTTTGGAGACAAAATGGTTCAGCACTACACAAATCCCAGTGCTGTAGCACTGACTCCATACCACTCTTTTCAGCACAAAAACTTAACAAGTGTGGCTCTTCTTCTGCCAGGACCAGCCACCACCCATAAGCAGCACATTTGTGTTTGCAAAATGTATCCTGTGCTGTAATGAGATTTGTCAGAGCCAAACTCACTGCACACAAAACCAACTTGCTTATATCTGCAAGATGCAGTATAGACTCTCCTGCTCCCTTTGCAGGAGCTATTTCAGGTTCAGATGCAGCGGTATCTAAATTAACCTGCTTTTCTTCTATTACTCATGGTATTACAATTTCCCTTCTCTTTAGATAACAGGGATGACTGTATTAAAAGTCATTTAGTTACCTGATTGTCAGAGTCACTGGAAAAGAACTGTGCACCAGAACAACATCCTCTCCTTAAGCCAAACCTGAAAAAACCAAATACTCTGTTTATACCAACTCCTTAATATGCAGCAGAGTAAAAAACCAACTTACTTTCATTCAATAGCAGGAAATGAGAAGAAATTAATTTCATCAAGAAAGAATTAACTTTCACTTTCTGAAAACTTTGCATTGCTGCAACATATTTAGCTGATAATTATAGCTTAAGTCAAAAGCAAATTCAGTCTCCATTCAACAGTCTTACATACAGCTAGCAATTATAAAAATTCAATCTACTATAAATAAAACATATGCCAAGTCAACTCTTTATTCTTACATTTTCTATTCAGTTTGTGTCTGTTTGTTAATGGGCTGCTCAGAACCTGGCTGTACTGATTTTCAGCTAAAAACTTTTTTTACATACACAATGAATTTCGGTAAGTTGTGCGGTGTGACAAGTATAAGATTCCCAAACACACATACACTCAAACAGTATTTGTTATCAAGATCTTACTGTTTTCTTCCATTTGTTAGTTTAACTGCTCCTGACAGCCTTCCAGAGGACAAACCCTGTTGATTACAGAAATACACTTTGATTTTCATGAAGCAATTTCACAACATACTTGAAGACTACCACTACCCCCCAGTTCCAAGAACTTTTGCAGAGGTGGATCAGTTCAAGGCAATTTACAGCTCCCAGGCCAAGGACGGGGCAACTGCTGCCACCAGGGCCTTAAACTCGTGGGTTTCATTTCACAAAACGTGCCTTTCCAGCACGATGCTTTTAAAATTTCCACAGCATTCTACAGATACGGTGATTCACTTACTGACACGTCCAAGAGCTGTACATACTCGATAAATACCCACATGAGCTCTGGGGACTTTAAGGATCAGACACCACGTGCACACAGGGTGGAAGAACCCACACACAGCCCCGCAGTCAGGGATAGGTCAGGCTGGGAGGGACCACAGTGGGTCTTCTGGTCCAACCTCCCTGCTCAAGCAGGGTCATCCCAGAGCACGTGGCACAGGATTGTGTCCAGACGGTTCTGGAATACCTCCAGTGAGGGGGACTCCACACACTCTCTGCGCAACCTTTTACATATTTATACACGTTGATGAGGTGTCCTCTCGGCCGCCTCTCCTCGAGGCTGAGCAGACCCAGCTCCCTCAGCCTTTCCCCGTAAGAGAGATGCTCCAGCCGCCCAGCCACCCTCGCCGCGCCCCGCTGGACCCGTTCCAGGAGCTCCACGAGAGACACGCCCAGACCTGGACACCGCGCCCCGGGGCGAGCCGGGCTCGGCCGCGGAAGGCCCGACCGCCCGCAGCAGTGGTTCCTGGATGGCGGGAGGGACCCCCGCGGCTCCCCTCGCCCCGCCCGGGCACACGCGGGGTCCGTGAGGCGGCGGACGAGCCCGCCCCGCGCCATCGGCCCCCCTGCCCCGCTCGCACCTTGCGCGGCCGCGCAGCCCCCACGGCCGCCATGGCCCCGGCCCCGCCCCCGCCCGGCACGCCCGCCAATCACGGGCCGGTCCGTCCGCGAGGGGGGCGGGGCTAACGGAGAGGGCCGGGCTAACGGAGGGGGCGGGGCTAACGGCCGCCCCAGAGGCAGCGGGCGCGAGAAGGGGAAGGAGCGGCGCTGCCGAGCGCGGCTGCGGATTGGTGGAGAGCGGGCGCGGAGGAGCCAATGGGAGGAGAGAAGGGAGGAGGGTGGGGCCAAGGCGGGCCGTGAGAGGCGGGCTCGCGCCCCGGCCCCGCCCCGGCGCTCCTGAGGGGAAATTCCCCAAAATAACCGGGAATGCTCGTCCCGTGCTCTCCTGTCCCTTAGAGCTCCTGTCGGAGCAAGAAGAACACTGCAATAGAACAGCTGAAGAAAGGAATATAAGCTAAAAAAAAAAAAGAAAGAAAGTGAAAACAGCTCAAAACGATGTGAGGCAACTACCAAGTCAGAGCCAGAACCGCTGGTGTACTTCTCTCTTAAGGGAGTTTCTGAAAGTTTGTGGGTAAATTCTCATCGAACTGGTAGATGTGGGTGCAAGATTTAAATAATGAAGACTTATTCCAAGTCGTTTAGCAACAAGCAACATATGAAAAAAAAACCATCCCCGCACCCCAGCCCCATCCTTTGTTTTGAAGATACACAGATCAGCACTTCATCACATTCATAATACGTCACACTCATGAAATATGTGGGAAATATGTGGATAGTCACAAAATCAGAGAATCAGAAAATCAGTTGGGTTGGAAAAGACCTCCTGGATTCCAACCTGTGACCGGTCACCACGGGTCAGCTAGACCATGGCACCAAGCACCAAATAAATCCATGCTTTCCTTAAACACCTCCAGGGACAGTGACTCCACCATCTTCCTGGGCAGCCCATTCCGATGTGTAATCACCTTTTCTGTGAAGAAATTACTATGCTAGTAAGGGTACTATAGTAGAAGTATATATAAATATTCAAACATCTCTGCTCTCCCAATGTGTAAATTGCATTGTTATTACTGTGTTAACATTTATGCTGAAACTACCCTGAACTCAAAATGAAAATACATTGTGATGATATTTACCGTCTTGTCAGAAATAAACCCAAACAAAGCAGTAATCCGGAAGGGTTTTCTCCCAGGGATTAGGAGACTGCTTCTTCACCCCATCCCAATCTCATCCTTTTGTTTGAAGACACACAGATTAGCACCTTGTTTTTTTTTCATCAAAAGGAAGATAAATACAGAAGGTCATAGAGCTCAGTACTTGCCAGCTGAACCATTTTGAAACTACGGATGAAACAGCAAGATTGTCTTATAAATAATTTTCAAAATGCAACTGCGAAGATTAAGAAGTTGCATAAATAATTATAATTCTCACGGTCACAGAGCTCCAAGTGGTCACTCTTGAAAGACCAGAACAAGCTGTTGTGAGACTCATGGTAGAACTACAACAGTTGGCAGCAGCGTAAGCTGAGCATGGAGCAAAGAAAATGAAGCTAAAGGTGAGACAAGACACTTATCAATCAACCCAGTTTCATCAGAAAATGGGGCTTTTCTGGTACCTACCTAGGAAAACCAAGGCAAGTTTGCATCCAGTGTAAGTTCCAAGTGTCTTGCTACCAGTACTAAGAAGTTCTAGTCATCTAAGTGCTAACCTAAGCATGATCTAGCAATAGCACAAACTAATATAAAGCTGCCCTCTGAATGGGTTACAACCCAAAGGTTGTGTGGACTTAACAAGGGAGCATTTCACAAAATGAGAAGCTTTTTGTAAGATCAGTAGGCCAGGAATATGTGTATTGCTTGAGACTAGACTGATAGTTGCCCAAATCCCTGTAAGCGTCCAGTTAGGGAATAAAGCTATGACTTGGAAACTGGAAAGAAAACTAACAGCTTCTTTGTCTAGCTGCCTGTCTTTCAGTCTACATCTGGCCAACAGAAAAGGGGAGGTGAATAGCAATGAATATGAAGTTAAGAAGGCAACTTACAGAAGACACTTACTTCAAAAACAGGTATGTCAAAATCATGCTTAAGGGATGTCATATCAATTAAGATGGGTATTATGGACCCTAGAACTGTGATGCAATTGTAAAAGAGGTTTTAAAATGATCTACACTAGATTTTCAGTGTTTCAGTCCAAGATACGCTTTAGTTCAATCACACATAGTGAAAACTGCCAAAGGACTCTCTGCATGGTCTGTGTGGGTCAGAAGGCCTGTCATCAAAATCTGATTTTCTGATATATTTGGAATTGATGTGTCTATAAGCCATGAATTTCCTCTTCCTGTTTTGTAAATATGGGGGGGGGAGAAAAAATAACTTGGTTTTGGTCTGTCTGCTGACATGTAAGTGAAGGATCTTATGCAAAGCACATTAAGTGCTCCTTGCCTTGAGAAGTTTTCACAAGAACGAGATCATGAGGGTCTTGACTTGCAGGAGACATCACTAATCCTGAAGCTGTTTTGACCTTTCTGAGCTGGTGACAGTGCGAGCAACACCCCGGAGCGGCTCACACGGTGGATGACGCTGTGCTGACACACGACTGGTGCAGGAGGTTTGATCGCCACGAGATGGCGACACGTGAACATAAAACAATTCTCCCTGCATGGAAACCAAAACCGAGTTGTTATTTCCGTACGATAAATCCAGGCACATTTTTGTTTAAATAACGCTAAGAGAATTCCAGTGATATTTTACAGAATCTTTGTCAAAACTTGTCTTTTCGGGCAATCCTACTGACTAGGAATAATGTTTTGTTAGAGAAAGTGCATGTATGAAAATAGTAATTTTTTTGGCTAAAGCACTGTTTATTTATTTCTCTACTAATTATAAAATCTACTGTGACATCAAAATGACCTTTAAAACCACATAAACAATTTTCACAGTATGCGAGTTTAGTAGCAGATCTAGAATCTGATGGCTTTAGAGGGAAAAACAAACTCTAATAACAGATGATTTTCTCAAATACTCTTTTTCATTCTGTGTTAGAAAAAGAAATAAAGCAACAGAAGAACAGCAAATAAAATACCTAAACAGAATTTTCCCTCAATAGAGTGTTTGTCCAAATTTCCTATGAGGCAGATTTTGGAAGCAGTACTACCATGAGAGTGTTGAAGTCAAGGGTCAGTGAAGTTTGTCTCACCAAGTTTAAATTCTGTAAGACTTGTTGTTTTAGGAGCAAATTCACAGATAAGTAAGTTATAATATCTAAAAGACTTAAAACAGTATCATTCTGTTGCAAAAAGCCAATAGAGCTTTAACCACAAATTTCTTCTAGAAGCTTTAACTTTCATTTGAACTGTGTCAGCTCCTTCAGATGATCTCAGGGGGTCCCTTCCAAGCTAAATAATTCTGTGATTCTGATTCAGAACTTTTTTCTTCTACTTTTTTTTCTCCACATCCACTTTTGATTACCTCAGTGTAATCTATTGCCTCGCTCACATCCATGGCCTAACCTCATCTGAATTAAAGTTCTCAGCTGGGACATAAAGCTGGCTATACCAGTATAATGACAGTGCCATAACCAGTGCTCTATTAATTCTCCAAATGATCCCACATAAGAATTACGGAACTAAGCAGTCTTCATTATGTAAAGCTTTGCCCAACTCTGCTGATTAGGATGAGTGAGAGGTCCTTTCCTAAGACCTGCAGAGAATCAATCTCGTCATTACATCTAGTCACATCAGCACAATAACCTGATGGTCTTCCACTGATACTAGAAATGCACAAATCTATTTTCCTCTCTCTATTAAATGGCTAAAAGAATTACAGAAGGCACACCTTTAAGTGCTGTGAGAAGTATGTAGGTACTTTTCTGAATCCGTAGTGAAACCCGTGACTGTATTTCCTGGGTTGTCAGCATGAACTGATAAAGCCTTTAAATTCTGGTTTCTTGTGGTTAGGTGAGAAGACTGCAATCTGCTTTCCATACATATTGACTATCAGTTGCCATTAGATCCAAACCCATTCCCTGCCCGTTGGTTTTCTTAGTAAGTGAAAACACGTGTTGTGGTACTGACTTCCCCTCATAGCCTTGGGTTTCTTTGACAGAGACTGTCTGAATATTAGGTAGTGTGAAAAGATGCTGATCCATTTTCTTTGGCAGAAGTTTTCTCCAATCTTCTACATTAGCTATACAAAATCTGAGTGAGTGAGAACAACAGCAAGACAGAGCCAGGATACTTGTAATCATTCCTGGCTGCTGAGTGATGCTGGAAACAAAGGAACTCTTGCGCTCACCCTGACAGCAGAAACGGCTGCAGCAAACTATTAGATGAAGCTTACAGCCTTTGTCCCTGTCTCTCCAGCTGTCTTCCCCAGTGCTTAATCTGTTACCAATTGTCTGGAAAGGAAAAAGCTATTACAAATATCCTTGCCTCACTGATCCCCGAAAGAATGCAGTTAAAGTAATTCCTCTATTCCTAAAAAATATTTCCTCCTGATTTTTAATGGTTACCTGGTAAAAACATGCGATTACTTGGTCTCCTTTTTGAACATCAACTCAAAATTGCACTACAGAGGAATTCATTCAGGACACCATGGTAGTATGAATAAACTTACAACTCCAATCAGAAAATGCCAGGGCTAAGAACTTCAGCCACTCGATTTCTTCAGTAAAATGTCCAATATTCCCTACACTCACAAATAAGTCTTTTGGGAGACTGAGTGCCAGTCCAGCTACATGCCATGTATCACTCCCTTCCATCTGGAGGTCAGCACAAATTAAAAATGCATCACAGGAAAATGCATGCTGTTTGCCTCCATTCAGAGGAAGACAAAGTTTTCTGTAATCCAGTATCACCCATGAAATACTTGAATTGGGCTTGACCTAGGCTTTTCTGTTTGAAGTGTGCTGTGATATACAGGGAGCATCAGTGATATCAGACACTAACTGGGTGTCTGAAGCACAAGTTTGCTGGGTATATCTAATAAAGATTATAGCAAAAGCACTCCATAAGTAAAATGAGATGAAAAAGTAGAAGTACATAAGTGATTACAAGTTATAAAAATACAGGTAAAATTAACAGTGTGAGTACAGGAAATAATTACTTCTGTAACATCTGGAAGGATGTTAATGTTACAGAAGTGTGGCCTGACTATATTTCAAGATTTGTTAGTAGACATTTATTCATGCATATTCTTTCTTTGGCAACTTGGGTAAGCAAATGATCTGAGTATGAAAACCATGAATCTTATGGACCAAAGGAAGCACAGCTGAAGAAATCATCTACTTTCTACTACATAGAAACAGCCAATACGTTATCCACCATCTGTTGCATTTATATTAACCATACAGAACATTTATGGACATAGAGGTGGAAGCAAATTATCCAAACTAAAAATGTAGTCAGAATAACAATGTAACTCCAATAACAAGAGTAGTAAGAAGCCTATGGATGTAAATGATCAATGTTTTATCTATTTTCCCCAGAAATGGGGAATATATCACTTTCTTTTTGATCCAGGACTTTTTAGAGCTCTGGTGTGATGTCTCTCCATTCTGTGCAAGGCACCCTTCCTGATGTCTGGGGGAACATCACCAAGGGCCACAGCAGCTGTTTGATAATTCAGACCTTTGGCATCAGACTTGGGATATCAAAACAAAGAAGGCAACCCTAGAGGTCACTGGACTCTTCTTCTGCTCCAAGGCTGGGTCAGAGACATCTGTTCCCATCCTGCCAGGAGCCTGCCCTTGAAGACCTCCAGCCTTTCCTCTATGTCCCACAGACCTGAGGGCATCAGTGGCCTGAGTGGCCCTGACCAGCTTCCCATAGAATAACCCCTAAGCCTCTCCTTGGGCCCAGGGTTCTTATTCGTTCTTATTTCAGCCCAGCCCAGACCCATCAGTCCAAGCTCCAGCAATGCCATAGAATGCCAGGCTTGGGCTGTATCACAACCCTGCTTTGCTTGGCCACGTGCCCTCCTGATCCCAGTCTGCTGGTTTGACCTTGGATCTGCTGCATTGCCAGAACTTGCCAGATAAAATTGGCTTGAGCTGCCTCCCCTGGCCTGCCCTGACTCATTGATGGAGGCAGTGGGATGGGTCCTGGGTGGGGAGGGGTCTCTGCCCTGCCAGCTGTGGCATTGCATGTGGCTCCTGTCTCTGAGCTACCATCCCCCTGGGCAATCTGTTGCAGTGCTTCATTGTGAAAAAGTTTGTTCTGATCCTATCTTAAATCTTCCCTGCTGCATTTCAGCCTACTGTTTTCTTTTCCATTCTCTGTGAAGATGGAGACCATCGCTTCCCTTTCTTCTTTGAAGCAGTGTTTTAAAGATTCAAAGGTAATTACTGTGTCGTGTTTGGTACTCCATTTTCCATGGTAAACAATCTGAAATTGCTCAATCCTGCCTGTTGGTTGTGTTTCATAGAATTTTAGTTACTCTCATCTGAAGGCTTCATCTGATACACATCTTCCTTGAAATATAATGCCCAAAACTGGACAAAACACTCCAGTTGAGACCTTACCAGTGCTAAGAATAACAGAAGGATGACATCATCTGTCTATAAATGTTGCCCTTGTTTATATTTCTCAGTACAATGTTTTTCTCTTTTGCAACAGCACAGTGTTGTGAACTGAAGTGGAATTTGAATTTCACGATAGTCCTCAAAACTTTCTGCAACAGTGCAAGATATGCACTTATTCTTTATGTTATGTATATTGTTGCTGAATCCTGACTCACTGTAGAATTTTGCACATTCCCTTATTGAATGGCTATCTTTTTTCCACAGTATTTCTTTACTGGTATATTAGAAGAACTTTTAATCTAGGTTTCATCCTCTAGGTCCTTGGGGTTAGAATCTGCTCCCTTTAATCTATCCACATTTAGCTGCCTCTACACACTTCTTATATCAAATACTTTCCCTTCCTATAAGCAAAGTAGTTAATAACACAAACATTTCAATTACCATTTTGATTCAGTGTTAACACAACAGGATGATGAATCGGTTCTGCCAGAAGGTGTTGAGAGAAAAATTCAATGTATTACATCTGCTGTAGTGCTTAGTTATTCCAGGTTAGTCTTGCTGCTGCAGTGGATTGGCAGTGGGGTGATGAAGGAACAGGTTCACAACAAGCCTTGTAAATGCACATACTGTGCCTACGTGATTTTCATTTACATTATTACTGCACATTATTTTTGTCAGTTTGAGTAATTCCGTGATATTAAAAAAAAACCCAAGCAAACCAGACCCTTCTGCACATGAACATTATGGGCTTTTGTTATCTTTCTAGGGAATTAGGTAAAACATGGGCCTGATACCATCCATTTAAAATGGAGTCTCAGCTGGGCCAGATATGCTGTGGATGTAAATGCCTGCAACTCCCTAGTAATCAGTACATTGACCCGAGAAAGGAGGCTGACCTGTTTAACTGCTAGGAACTTTCTGAGAGCTCTAAATATTTTTTACTCTTTTTGGACATTAACATAAAGCATTTGAAATTATTAGGAAGCTTACTTTATTATTATATAAAATTATTTATTTAATAGGAGGCTTGTGATTATTTCGTTTATAAACCAAATAACACTGAAATGCTGAAAATGTATCATTATCTGCTCCTTGAAACAATAAGGAAATGACTGAAAATAATAATGTGTTAGATATGTCTCCTTAGGCCTGGGTCTACATCAAAGGATGCAAGGAGCAGCTTGAAGGGAAGATGTTGTCTTCACCTTAAATTATTCAGTAGAATTAAAGAGCATTAAGTCATTGATATTATCATCTTCACCTAAATTATCTTTTCTGAGAAAAGAAATGATTGATGTAAAATAGACCTTAGTCACAGAAAAGCATTTATCCCCTAAAACAGGCTTCACCTAACATGGTTTATAGGATGGGAATTATCCTTCACTTTTTCTTATCCTTCACTTCTCCAACACAGTCTTAATTGGACAGTCTTGTTTTGATCTTTCATTTAATTCAATATTTCTCAGCTAAAGTTCTCAAGCAATCATTTTATTTCCACCTGTGGAACGATCACGTAAATCCTTCGGTGATATCCTCCTCATCATATTTCCTGAAATGTTTGGGCAAATACCTACAAAACCTTTCCCAGGATCTGTGTCGTATTTCTTTTATGTAAAAAAAATTATACATAAATCACCTAAACATCGCTGACTTCACAGAACTGAAGTGGTACAGAAAGTGACTGGAGATCTTTTCCTATCTTATGACTGTTTTCTTATGAGAAATTAATTTAGTGCTCTCACTGTGTTTGCTGGTGAATATGTTAGCATAATTCATGACTCCCACAGCAGAGAAGGCTGGAAATATAGAGGCTTGAAAACAGTTGCTCTTTTTCTCCTGTAAGTTATCTTGTATTACCACCGAGGGACACTGCCTGGCTTAGGCAAGGGAAGCTTGAACTGTTGTGCCTGTGCATCTCCATATGGAGAGATGTAAAGGAGCTGTATATAAGCATTTCTCTAAGGCTGCATCCTCTGTACTTCTCCAACAGCTTAAATTGCCAATATTGACTGCAAACTCGGGTGTTTTGTGATGGTTGTTGTATCGTGGGACTGGCTGTATTGTGAGCTCTGTAAGCCTTGCCTCAGGTGGACAAGGGTCTCCTTCTCAGAGCTGAATTTGGCTAAGGTGACCTGGTAAGTCATACAGTGATGGCCTGACATCCAGAGACTGTCCTGAATTTTGAACAAAAAATTTTTGAGCAGAAATTATTTGCTCCCCCTCCCCCATTTGGCTTCTGTCAAGAGGTTGGATTTTCTCCCTTTCCTTCTCTTTGGCTCCCAGGACTTATAACTTATTCACAGCTTCATTTCCAGTTTCATTCTCAGAGATTAAACCAATGGCCTCGGTCTTGGTGTCTGTGTCAGAGAACGTGGAAAAGGGTTGCTGACCTACAGGAAGTTGTTTCAGTGGTCAGTGTCTCCCACTGAATTCTTAACCCTAATCCCCATTCTAAGTCCAGTAGTTGCCATCCCCCTTAGTTTATTTCATCTTTCTTTAGCTTCTTTTTGCACCAAGTGTCAGTCCCTTAGTTATGGTGGACCTACCCATATGAAGTTCAGTGCTGGTGTCTTGCTCCCTGTCCCATCTGGTCTCTACCCGGGAGGAGTGTGACCTGTGCTGTCATGTCATGAGCTTAGTGAGCACTTCGGTCTGCATGGGATAGACCACTGAAAAGACTGTATGTGCTTAAATTGATACTATTTACCTTAGGCTCAAAATACAGGGTTTTTCTAAAGATTTCCAGAGTTTGGTATTAAAGAGATATCTTATTTCTTTAACAAAAAAAAGTCAGGAAGGCAGATCTGATTTTAAATATTTGATTTAGCATTTGGATTATATTTCTGCACATGAACCAGATGATGAAACTGTGAAAAAACTATTTACAATCTTGAAATTTATTCATCTACTTTTGCTGTTCAATGTGATTAAAAGTTAAATGAATGGAAAACAAATTGTCATAATAATCTCCCAAGTGATTACTAGCAGACAAAATAGGACTTGGAAAGTGTTAGCTCAAAAAACAGTAAAATTAAAAAACACTTTTGGAGTTGAATTCCTACTGTGCAGAATGCTAATGGAACTGGTAGATCAAGAAATCATGCCAAGAAAATTGTATTAACTTCCCAAAGATTTTTAAGCCACACCAAAAAATGGCATCCCGAAAGCTTGAGCTCCTTCAGACCTTGTCCATCTTTATCTCTGCAGCTGAAAGATTACCAGCCCGTATAAGGTTACCAGCCCATATAACATTCTTTGCTATGCTAAGTGGAAGTTTCTCAGTGTAAGTCTGGTAATTGCCACCTTGCTGTTCTTAAGTCAGTTAGCTCCTTTTCCTCGTAAACATATAGGTCACCACAAAACTGTCCTGTAGTAGATAGTTTCCTCCCATTTCATGACCAACATCCATGCAGATATCTCACCTCTTCCTAATTTTCCCATCTCAACACCACCCTCTCCACCACTGTCCTCTGCATGTTAAGTTGTTCCTGCTCCATGCTCATAACTCCAGTTATCTCCCTTCTCACCTGCCTGTCTGTGCACTGGCCCTCTATCCACATTTCCAAGAGCTTCCCCATTTTCCATGATTGCCAGACTCAGGTTTTCTCCACAGAGCTTGGCCAGTCTTACGGAGAGGAAACATTTGACCTCGTTCTAGAAGCATCTCTGTGATCCCAGGTGTGGTCTACTGGCAGGAGCAGGGCTCTGCTTTCCCTGCATCCCTGTGTGAACCACAAACACCCTGATCCCATCTGCTGTGTGATGCCCAAGGAAGGGTGAGGCTGGGGAGCTCGAACAGGTCACTGTGGCACCAGGAAAAATCTGTTCATGATCATTCTCAAGATCAGCAAAGAACAGAGCTCTTGAGCACTTCAGGGTGGTCACCTTGAAATATTGTTGTGGCTTGGGATAGAGAAGCTGCTGGTTACACACGTCTGCACTGCCAAATGCAGTGGCACGGAGGGTGTAAATGTGGGGGGGTGACAGGGACAGGACATGCACTTGTTCAGGGAACTTGCAAACACACTTGTACAAATAGAGTGGCTCTGTGCTCGGGGAGCTCTGAGTCTGGGAGACAAGGGCTCCACTGGGACAGAGGGAGAGCAGCCTGCAAGTGTGTTCCTCAGGAGGGTGGTAACCTGTGCGTGACTCTGAGGGGATACCAGCACCAGTTTGAATGTCCAACGGGGTTGTCAACTTCTAGAATTTAAATTAGATTTCAATTAGGGCCCATTTTATGTTAAAGTATATATTCCCAATCCCCTAAATCCCCTGTTTAAATCAGTGATTCCAGAGGAATGATTTTAGGCAGACAGCCTGAAAGCAGTAGCTCCAGGAGGTCATCTGAGCACTGAAATGTAAAAGCTTTCCAAAGGAAGGCAGGGTCATGGTAGGGCCTGGTTCCTATCCATTTACCCTGAAACAATACATAGTATTAGTTGAAAACCAACAAATTAGTATGCTATAAGTAGCTCCCACTCATTGCGTATTGCCTTTGTAAATTGTTTGAATGCTTCAGTCAACAACCTACAAATGCAAAACACATTAAAAGATGAAGAGTTAGAGTCATGAAGTACAGCACATTATGAATTACATGCTGTCAGTATATAACAAAATAGATACAAATATATTGATGTAGACATAAACTAGATATCTACCAAAAGAGATCTGCAAATAATACTACTCTGAAAATGGGATCACTCAGTAATTAGAGCAGAACAACTACAGACATTGCACATTTTTGTAATTATTACAGCAGAACAACTTGAAAGGTTTTATATCAGGATAGTATCATTCCTGCAATCTTCCTTCAAGTTTATGGGAGGCTGGTGCCTTTGTTTCAGGTGACAGGAACTGTGCTGTATGTAGACTGCAGTGAGGTTGGTCCAAAGGTCAAGCTTAAATAACTTCTAGCAGAATTTGGCAGTACTTCTTTATGTGACTTCAGTCTGCAAATGAAATAGAAATGGTTATTTTATTTCTGCATACAAAGTTTTTCACCCTTCCTGATGTTTTTGTCTAAAATTGCATCTAGGCATATCTTTGGAGGTCAGGAAATGCTGGGGAGTTAGCCTGCTGCTTTGTGGAAGTGAAACAACAGGGATATGCAACCCTCTTCTTTCAAGTAGTTATTTTGTTTATTTATTTTTTTGCACAGATACAAGCTAAATAATGTTGCTAAATCATAATTCACCAAAGCATAAACTGGATATTTGGGTTTAGCCAGCTGAAGTCTGTGCTGAAGTGGTTGCAGGCTTGCTGAGAATTCTTGATGAAGTTTTCATGCTCAATTATGTGTTCCCCTATGTAAGTGATTCATGTTATGAATAGGCTTTATATGTCCTAGAGAGATTTGTTGCTAACCAATTAGCACTAATAATATTACTTTCTCCTTCCTGTTGATGTCAGAGTAGGCTTTTGTGCTTGAAAGTTGTGGGAAGAGCATGGGCATCTTAATTACTGAGGGTTGGATCATGCTGCCTTGTAGGAAACTCTGTGGGAGGAATACAAAAGAGAGCAAGATTCCTCCATCAGAAAAGGAGTAGTAGAAAGCCAACTTTTCCTTCCCCCTGCACAGAAGGTGCAGGGAACCCTGTCTCTAACACTTGTAAACAATCTGCAAGGGACACTGGCCTCAGCAGCAGACGGACTTCATTCTCTTCAGGTTGGCAAAACACTACATACATGAAAGGACACATGAGCTTGGTATAAATTAAATCCAGAAAACTGTATTTATCTCTTTTGTAGACTCCCCATAGCACCTGGGAAATAAACAATTATCTCTGCACTTGCTCACCTTCAGGATTCACAGAAACCATTTGGGAGTCATCTGAAAATATTCACCTTGACTGTATATACAAAATTATTTTTATCCAGAAATATGCATTTATTTTTAAACTCACTGCTACCTAAGCTGACTTTAACAGGCAGGTAATTTTAAATCATGTTTTGTGTGTATTAGTAAGTCAGACTATAGTGACAAAATCATCATGTTTCATTCTGTGTCCCCTTTTAGATATTTTGTGATATTCCATTGCCCCATTCCATTGGTTTGAAAAAAACACAGCAATGATCTAAATACTGGACAAACTGTCAAGGGAGCTTAATAGCTTTTATATCCTTGCTGAGAGGGTGCAAATGCAATGGAACATGGGCATAGTAACTTTTTTTCCATGTATTACCAAGAGCAGAAATAAAGCTTATGGAGAATGAATTGAATCAATCCAAGAAACTGCAAATATAGACACTTCTTCCTTGAGAATATTAAATTAAGCAAGTTTTATTGGTGTTTGATTAAATAATCCACATGATTTTTGCTGTGGCTCATATTTATATTCTATTATTCTTTGCCATAATTTCTTACTATGCAGAATAGTTCGTAAGTCTTGTTTAAATAGCAGTGTATTTAATTAATCTAAGGAGAGACATGAATTCTTTTAGCACAGCACAGTAATTTCATGGTGAAGCCAAAAGTGTTATAATCTTATGCTTAAACTTAATGAGCAGATCCAGGTGTGCCCAGGCAGTGTCTCAGAAGTGCTGTGTGGTATCCACATCACTCCTGGGAGCAGCTGCTCTGGACATGCCTCAGAAAACTCTGCTTACACTCTTCCCCAGTTTGTTCCTGGCAGTTCATCCTTCTTTAATCCATGTTTTGATAGGAAGGTGAGCAGAGGAAGAGAGGCTAATCAATCCTTCATGGGTTGGAGCACTGGGATCATTTGACAGAAACAAAGTAAGAGCCAACAGCCCAGTCAGTGGAGACATGCTGTGTTTGCATCCTATCTTTCGGGAAGAACAAATAGTCTGTGGGAGATATGGGAGAAAGACAACGAAGGGGAGCTTGCTGGTTTTGTATCACCATACCCTTAAATAGAGAGGGAAGACTTGAATGTTTATTATTTCCCTATTTGTAGCCATAGCCAAGGGAAACAACAGCCTTGCACACACAGCCTTGCATATATTATCTGCTCTTGGACCTTAGCAGGGTGCAATATGTATGTAGGTGGAGGGTTTTGAATACTGAATACATTTTGAAACTCAGATATTCCCGTTCTCATGCCAAGGATACATCTTTCAGCAAGCCTGGGAGGTCAAAATCAATTATTTACTGTAAGTTCCCTGTTTGATATTGGGTTTTTGCCATCCAATCTGACAATCCAAGGGCAGCAAAATTAACTAGGGCATCTTCTTAAGAATTTTCCATTCTTTAATTCTCCAGTGCAGGTGGGATGCCACAGGAATGGCATGTGGCCATGGTGCTGTCACTCATCCTAAATGACCCCTGAGCCTTTCTAACCACCTGCTGCTCTGACACTTGGCAGGAAAAGAAAAAGGACAGTTATGGCCTGGTTGCTGGATTTTCTTATTTCATGGCCCCTAGGCTTACATGAGTGGCAGGAAGGAGCCTGTTTATCACAGTTCATTTGGATCTCATCAGTCATTCCTCCACTCTGGTTCTCCTGTAAACCCCATGCTTCAAAGAGAAACAGACAATAAAGCAGCCAGAGTAGTTTTCTCTGTCACCTCTCCATGACCCAGCCAGCATCCAGCAGAGAGGATGCCACACCTGCAGCAGGGCAGGAACATTGGCTCACCCAGGCTTGGATGTACCTGCAGCTACTGCTGGGGAGAGGCAGAAGAGGTGTTGTGTGAGGGTTTTCCAGCTTGTCATGGGTTTGCTTAAGGGACAATTTTTTACCACACCCCCCACAAATTACTCTAGGGTGAGAGAAGTTTATGCAGACAAAGAGATCTGATTGG
>JAWMRA010000164.1:10224144-10247641 GCA_035584735.1 Pseudotriccus pelzelni | reverse complement strand
ATCCGGACAAACTATTTTCAATCCCCAAGGAGGGGGACTTTTGCAAACCCATGACACAGCTACAGCAATAACGACTGATCCTATAAAAAGCCTCTTTGTTTTCAACTCATCATCAAATACATACTTTTCTTAAGTCGAATTGGTACCACAGGAAGTACAAGCCATCAGCAGGTGAAGGCACAGCACCTCTGACATGCTGGTATGCAAACAGGTTTGCTTTCTGGTCTTGGCTTTGGAAGTTTGGGATCAAAGAATGGAGGCCAAAGTGAGAAGGAAGAAGGAGAGTCAGTGTACAAGCTGTGCATAAAAGAGGACATTCTGGATCTTCACAACTGTTCTCTGTATCCACCTCGCATTTGCCACTGCTCCCTGCCCTTCAGTCTTTCTTCTGCCCTCCATGGATTTCTCACTCCCCACATCTGTATCCCCCTGTGTCATGGAGGAGACTGCAGTGTCCTATTGCATCTGTCCAGGTGTTCCCAGGCACAGAAAAGACCAAAACACCCCACTGAAACATTTTTCCATAGAAGGGTCTCTGTGCACTGGCATTATATTGCAGAGTTACAAGGTGATATGGCAGCTTGGGAGAGAACATTCCTGGGAGGAAATCTGTGCATCATATATCACCCCCTTGAATAATCCAGAGAGACTTAGCCACCCAGAAGCCTCAGTTTCTTGGGCTAGGTGGCACATAACTGAGAGGTGCAAGAGCCCAAACCTTGAGTGCAGGGAATCCTCCACCACCACTGATGTGACTGGCAGGAGTACTGCCCTGCACTGGGCAGGTAAAAACACACTGGTCTCCAAAAATCAGCTGGGTGCCCATGTGGTATCAGTCCAAATGCATTTGCTCTAGTTGCCTCCAGTCCTCTTTCCCCATCAAAACTAATGTTAAGAGATTATTTACTGGCAGCATTACAGTAGTGCCAAGGGATTGTAGATATTTGGGGTCAGAAGTTCAGTGAGTAGAACAGAGGAGGCCTCAACATCGTAAGTAGATCTCAGACATCCATCCGTGTTTTCTCTTTCACAGAGGTTTCAGCCAACATGATTCCTCCACATGTGCAAATGTGAAGAATTACTTTGGTGTGGCTGCTGTCCTGCAGCTTATATCATATCAATTCAGTCATGAATCTTAAGGCTGATGGTGGTGTCCATCCCGTTAGTGTTGACACTAGGCTTTAGAGCAGTCAGATCCATGATTAGTAAATTGATAACAAAAATAAAACTAGCCAGCAGAACTTCCACTCCACTGGAAAATAAAAAGAGGCTGTTTAAATGTTTCTGGCCACACAATCACGAGAGACAGGTATCTTGACTTTAGACACACAGTATGAGCCAGAAAGCCTGTGAGAGTGGTGCTCAAGACAGGCTGAGGCAACAAGGAATGGGAGCATGTGAACATGCAAATCAGCAATGAGAGCTTCTGTGAAACCTCTCCAAGGCTTCTCAGCAGGTTAGAGGTGCTCTACCTTAGAGTTCTCACCATTTAATGGAAACCTAGAAACATTTCTCACATATATCTGTTTGTGCAACCTTCATAAGGTCCAAGTGTGCAGCTGGTGCCCTGATGAAGGGTTGGACCTTGGTTTGTCATGAGGTCTGTCTGGGCCCTGCCTTGTGCAGAGACCTCACTGCAAAGCGTACCTTGAAACTGGCACAGCAGAGTACATGAGCCAGGAATCTCATGCTGGTTGGGGGAATTTTTAAGAACAGGACAGTTTTAAAAGTCCTTTGTTACCAGTAAGGTGGGGGAAACCCACGGCTGGGGAAAACAATCTGCTTTCCTTTCTTTGGTAGGAAAAGCTTTCAGTTGTTTTTTTAATCTGCCCCCACATAAATTTGAAAGGAAACACAAGAGTGAGGTAAATTCCTCTTCTCCTTTTGTAGATTCCTCTGTGGGATTGCTCTGGGCAGTTTGGATGGCCCACGCTGCCTAACCTGGGAGTCAAGTGCACTGTCCACCCATGTGTGTGCTGCTTGACAAGGGCCATTGGAAAACGTGACATTCCTGATCCTTGTTTTGCAATTGTAAAGCTCAGTCAGTCCCCTGCCCATCACTAGAAATCTGCCAGTGCAGACAAACATCTCCTGTTTTGGTCTACTTTAATTAATTGGTTTCTTGAATTGCTATTATTAAGGGCAGTAGAGTTACAAAGAGTTGCAAGAGTTACAAAGAGCAGTACATAATGAAAGATGGAGATGCTGTGTGTCCACCTCCACATAATTTCTGCTAATATCTAAATTAGTAAAATATCTAAAGGATCTGAAGTTTGCTTTGACTTTTAATTATTTTGGTCCTTTACCACACAGCTGAAACTCTTAATGCTACATCAGTATACTGTAAAGTGGAAAGCCCCAACTCCATTTTAATAGAATCCGTACTGAAAATTGGAAAATAAGATTAAAGATGAAGTTTTTGACTTCTGGGCTTTATCAGTCTATAGGAAAAAAATTAACATTTTCAGCTGAAGAGAAGAGGAACTGGTAAGCCAGAGCACAAAAATGAAGAAAGATGAAAGCAGCTGAGAAAGAAGAAGAGGAGGTGAATGAGGCAAAAAAAGGTGGAGGAAGAATGAAAGGGTCAGGTGCCTTACTAGGAAGGCAGAAAAAGGATCAAAGGGTAGGAAGCCAAGTACTAGAAGAAAGAATTATAATTTTCAACAGTTGGGGAGAAAAGTAGAATAGAGGAGTCTTCATGGTGCACGGTTGATAAGGGAAATTGAAAGGTACTAAATCAAAACTTGTAGTAAGACAGAATTTATGGGGGAAACAGAAAAGCAGAGAAGAACACATAAAGTAGCTGCTAAATGGAGAAACATTCTGTCATTTGTAGCAAGGGATGGTGGCATAAGAACAGTAACAGGTTCAGCTGTTCACTGAGAGGTGTTGGATATCCTTTTGCAGTGGTGCAAAGAGAAATTAACTTTGCTTGTTATGTTCAGCTGAGGCTCTTCAGCGAGCTGGTGGGAGCAATTAGTACAGCTGATGGTTTAGCATTCTTTCCATGCTGGTCTGCTGGACCTCTTTTTGGCTAACACATGATACTTACAGATATTTCTTTCAAAGCATTAAGTTACAAATCAAGAAACTAATGAGAAACTCATGATAAATATGATCCTGCTTTTAAGGACTTGAGCTGGGTAGCAGAAAGCGAATAATGATCTTCATGTGGATTCACCTTCAGGAAGGTTATCAGTTAGGAAAGGGAGAGATTCAGAGTGACTTTTCTCATCTTCTGATTCTGTTTTTTTCTGTGTCAGCTTTTTCTGCAGTATGTTTCTGTAGGTGGTAGACAGATTTGAGCTCCTTATCATGGGATCCTGCAGAGGAATCCATAATTTCCCTAGATTTGTTGCATATTTATGCTGAAAATGATGCAGCAAAACCACTTTCTATGGATATAGAAATAGAAATTCTTTTGCTTCACCTTTTTTTTTTCTACTGTGTTTTTCAGAGTTATTTCTCTATTCTCTACTATATGACAATCATTAGTGAGGGTTTTATTCTGGTATTGTGCCAACAATCAATCAAGATTTTTAGCACCTGTTCTGGACTTGGTTCAAGCCAAGAACACAGCAGAGCAAAATAGGATTGCCCTCCTTCTAACTTCTATGACGGAAAAAGAAACAATCTAGAAAAATCTGGCATAGACACAATGTTTTTTCGGGAAAAAAAGAAAGAGGGTGTCAAGAGAGAAAATGTATCTTTTAAAAATAAGTTCTATTCACTAAATCATAATTTCTGATTATATTCCAGCCTGTTTTCGATGAGCTGCGTAACAGTATTAATATTTGCAATTTTAGTGACGTTCATGTAAATCCCTCTCTCCTTGCAGTGTTTTGTCTACTAACATGGGAAATATGTAAGGGATGATACATCAGTAGAGAAACACTGAAATCAGCCTCCGTCACAAAATATTAAAAATTTGATGGAATAAATTGTCTGGCATACAGGCTGCAGAAGAGTCTCAGGGGTACAAAAGAATGGTCAGTGGTATTGTTAAATCTTGAACCAGATCCTTTAGCATCTCCACAGGACTTTCTTCTAAGAGTGTCGCTCAGTTTTAAACATTACATTACCAGTGTAATGAAATTTTAGCAGAAAGTAATTCATTTCTTGGGCTACTTAAAAAAAAAAATATTAAAGTGAAAAAAAGATGGGGGAGAATCATGAATCCTGAAAGGGAGATGAAAATAATGGTCTGACTCCTTGTGCTTCTAAAAACTCTCAGACTTTTCTGATGGTAAATATGGGCAATAAAGTGTGAGAAATTTATGTGCATGTGCAAGAGGTGTTATCCCCTTCCAGTGATGACCCAAATGACTTTTACCTGTTGGACATCTCAGCAGAGAAATTTGCAGAAGACTTATACATGCATGTGTGCAAAGGAAGTCGAAGGGGACAATATCACAATACCACAAAACAAGAACAGAACTGGTTACTTACTCTCACAAAAAGAATATGCAGGTAAAATATTTAATGGATATACATTAGCAGACCAAAAAAAAAGCTCACTGTCTTGCAAAGAATCTGGTAATTTTCTCCTTTTGGCCCTTCTTTGTGCTCACCTCCAGTTGTCATGTTCCTGTCTCAAATCATGAGGTCACCTGTGCATCTGCATTAATAAGAGCTCTGAAATGGGTCCAGCTTAAACAGTATTGGGGGAAAAAGTGTTATATGGAAACTTGTCATGTTTTCTAGTGAGCTATTGCACACCATTGCAGGTTTTTACAGTGTGTTGATGTGGGAATGTGGCAACTGAGGGAGGGCAGGAAAAAGACAAGGATTTGAGCCACTTTCTTCCCCAGAGGGAGCAGTAGCTGGTGATTTTTAGCAAGGGCCCAAATGGAAGCAGCCACCAAATGGAAGGGGTCTGTAGGAGTAACCTGGGGTTCAGTCCTGCTTCTTACAGGCATTAGTGACCCCTTTGGTGCTGGCATGTTCCAGGGCCTAAGCCTGGGCTCTTATCCGTGGTGTTTGTATACTGTGATTGGCAGCCTGCAAGTAGCATATTGTGTTTTCAGCTCCCTGCTCTACATGTATTTTTCTGAAGTTTAGGTGTCCCTACTGCCCTGCATTTTGCCCAGTATGATTCTTGCTTGCCCAGTTTTAAAACTCTTGAGTTCTGCAGCTAAGACAGGAGTTTCTTGCTCTGCTTTGCTGGGGGTGGAAAGATCTGAGACAGTGGAGAAGACAACTGAGGTTAAAGTGCCACTTTGTTTATTTCCTAAATTAGCCACAGGGCTCATTTCAGTAAATGTCACTGTAAATGAGAGAATTAGATTGACTTCATTGTTACTATGTTATTTTAATGTAATTAAGGTTCAGAAAGATTGTGGAGCTTTTCTTAGATAAGCAAGAAGTGGTGCAACATGACTACAAAATTTGTAGTGAAAATAAAACCTTGCCTTTTCATGACCTTGAAGTGCATTGTAATTAAAATACTGAGTTGAGTACTTACCATAAATCCTTTAAGTGCCAAAAGTCTATCTCCTTCCTTTGCCTAAACAAGATGAAAGCAAATAAGGTTCTTTTTGTAGTTTTGCATTATAACTAAATTACAACTCCCTGGAAGAAAGGGGCATGGCAGAAGAGGTGGACTAGGGTGGTGCTGCATGCAGCAGGTTGCTGTGGGGCCAGTAGGAGGTGGAGCAGTGCTGGGAGAGGAGCCCAGGGGTAGCAGAGAGAAAGACCACCACAGTGGCCTTCAGTTGCTAACAAGGGGAAAGGATAGAGACTGATACTGACACCTAGATAAAAGACAGGTCTTTCTATACAGCGACTGTTTTCTAGCCAGGAAGGCTGCTAAACCACAGCTTTAATTTAGAGAAAGAGCTGATGTATTTGAACGCACAGTGAAACCAGAGAATCGTGTAATCATGTTGTTACAAAGCTCAGCCCTGTGTTATTTGTCACTTTTCTGGATCATTTGAAAATGAGAGCCTGATTTCTCTTCTGGCACTGAAAAGGCAATCACACATGCCTGCACAAAGGCCCTTCGTGTGAGTCCATCCCCACAGGTCTGAGCTGTGCTCCTCCTATCGCCCACTGACACTGGCAAAAGGAGCAGAGTCTTCTCCTGTGAAGCAGCTGTTGCTGTACAAATAACAACATAATGACCACAGGAGGAAATTACTTGGCAGTGAAAGTTGGAACAAAACTACTGTTGATTAGCTTAGCTGCAGCCAGAGTCTGCTCTTTTCCACCTTTTGCTTCAGTAAAAGTGGTTGAATTTCTTACACCAAATAGAGGCATTTGTTGTAAAGACAAGTTGTCAGTAGCATAACTCTGCCCACACCATGCAAGCACCATTTATAAAGTGTATGGGGGAAAGCTAAAAAACATAGGGAACCTGCATATCTGCATGTTGTATGCTGTGAGCCGAGCCTTTATCAAGCCTTTAAAGGAGCTTCTCCTCAGAAAAATGCAAGTGTAACAAGTGTATGATGCCAATGAAGGATAAATTCTTTACTGAATTGAATCAGATTAGTTAATGTAGTTGTACCCAGAGTCCAAGAAAAGCTATTGAAAAGGGAAGCTTTGGATCAGGTTAAGAGAAGGGGGACAAAACCATGAAAAGACACAGCCTTGATACAGCACAGCACCTATGAATTAAACCAGTTGTGATGACTAAATCAGTCCTTGGACTGACATGAGGGTTTCTTTTCTTGTCAGCAGAGACTTCTTTGTGCCTGGAAATCCTTAAAGGTTATTGTTGGAGAACTGTTTCTGAGAGATGAAAGGATACTGGTGCCTGCCCAACCTGCTGCAGAGCTAACAACAAATGCAGGCCTCAATCTTGCCATAGCATTGCAGTGTTGCAGCTGTGATGATCCAACCTTAATGTATAAGCTTGGCAGATAACAGAGCAAAACATGCTGTATTTTAGATGAGATGATATTCCTGGAAAAAAAAAATGTATTTGGGGGAATGTGTCCTCTTTTTAGGGAAAAGTATTTCAAAAGCCTTATGGAAGAGTTATGCACTCGTATCCAGTGTTTCCTAGTTACACCTCCTGAACTAATAGTAGATATTCCTTGCCTTTGCACACCGTATCTCCTTTTGTAACAGCAGTGTGATTTAAGATATGGGACCTCTGCAATTTATCCTATTTAGTTCTGCTCATCTCCTGTGATGTGGAGCAGCTGGAGCAGCCCATTGCTGCCCCACCTCTAATCTACCATGAAAAAATGGCAGGTGAGTTAATAAATTATGGTGGAGAAGAGGGACTTTAGTAAAAGTTTACTGTTTTCTAGCTGTTCTGTCCTTTGTGACTCAACGTAAAGCAAGTACTGGAATAGCTGCAAGGTTTTGGTAAAAGTCTGAAGCAGGAGGCACATTAGGGTAGTGAAAAGTCACTTTGGCATTATATCTCACTTTTATTTTCTCTTGCCTTTAGATAAGGAATAATCAAAGTTGAAAGAAGGAATAGAAGGAATTTTATCTTGCCTCTTTATATTTAATGTGTGTTTTTTCTTTACTTGAAGTAAATGGCTTTTGTTAATTCAGTGAGTGATTAAACATCTAGAACTTTCAAGTCTAATTTACAATAATAATCCTTGTGTCTGAAGACAAACACACCTGAATCCCAAATCTTTTTGGCCAGGTCATGAAAACAGTTTAGAAGTAAAAGTTTTGTAGGTATTTCCAGTCTTGGCCAAGTCTTTCTTTCACACCCAACCCCCCTTTATTCTTGTGGATGCTTTTCACTTTAGTGTGTTCTGAAATACACAACTTTTCCTTTTGTTTTATTTTTCAGTCTTCCTCAGTGATTTCTTTCTTTCTTCCTCAAATGTGAAAAACCTGGGTGGAGAAAAAAAAAATTGTAATTGTATGTGCTCATTAATCCCTGTGATTTCAATTATACACAGGGCAGGATAATTGCTGTTTCAACTCAAGGCTGGCTGTACAGGTCTCATTGACTTTTAAAATATGTTTCTGGCAAATGGTTTTAATTAGATTCAAGTGATGGGGTTGCTATTTTGGGTATGTAATCTTCACAAGATATTTGCCCCTGAAGATTCAGAAGAAGAAAAAATATCTTTTTGAACTTTGAAGGAAGTTTTTATCACTGGGAAAAGCTGTCCTAAGAGTGGTCAGTAACACATTTGAAATATGCAGCTTATGGTGTTTCTTATTCTCAGTCATGATAATGTCAAATTCAGAAATGCTTAAAAGTGATATTGAACTTGTGTTCTCTTTTACTAGCTCTGAAATCTTAGGCTAATGATTCACATTCATATATTTTAAACTAATGCAGATTTATGGGGCTTCAGGCACAAAGAGCCATATGCTTCCTCAAGCAGAGAGCCCACAGTGAACAAGACACTTGAAAGACTCTCTCCTATGTGCCCAACACATGATTGCTTGCACAAAAGAAAAGAATCTGTATGTTAAAATACAGTCACAACTTCAGATCCTTACAGGCTGCAGAGCACAAAGATCTGATCCCTCACTCGAGGAAATCGGTGAGGATTTTTCTATTGATTTTAACCAGAGATAAATCAAGAAGAGGCACTTTGTCCAAACTGAAGGGTGGGGAGGGCATTAAAACAAATCAGCTGAGGAGTCTTATCCTGCATAATTAAGAAATTCAGTAGAAAATGAAAGCTATTCCTTCTTGTAAAATATTTCAGAGAAAGGATAAAAGGCCAACATTTAGCTGGAAAATTTGGAGGTGTGTGAATCTTCTGTTCTGTGAGTCTTGGGAATCTTTATCCAAGGTGCTGCTGCCTGTGCAAACACCAGCCTGGTCCAGGGGTGATGTTCCCACGTGTGCCTCCCCTCAGCCCCTCTTTTACTGGACTCCCTTTGCTGTTGATTGCTCTGAGGCCATAGCAGGGACCAAGAACAAAAGAAGGCAATTTCATAGTGCCTCCCAGCAGGAATTTTTGCACTAAAAATCTAGAGGCTACACTCTCGTTCTCCATTACTATAATATTGCAGAAAGGGTGGAAGAGCCTTTTTTCTTAAATTACAGATCTCTAGTTGCAAAGGAATAAAGCCTGTGAAGAGAGCAATTTGGTGCTGAGGCAACTCCTTTCTATCCTCTGCTCAATAGCAACCTATTTTTAGATGGTTTGAATAAAGTGTTCAGCCTCTTTGGGTTTTGAGAGAGACTTGGAGTTTGTTTGAAGACTCTGTGTCAGGCCAGCACCTCGGCACCACTGAGCTGAGGAACAAGGCAGTTCTGGTAACGCAAGGCCATGCATTACTCAAAAATCTGCTGTCCCATGCATGTACAACTCAGTCTCCTAAATCTCCTCATGAATCACATTCTTGTTCATTTTCCACTCTCCCTGATTATTTGCTTATTTCCTCAGTGCTGATGTTCATAATGGGAGGCTGTTCAGAAGGTCAAAATGCCTCTCGCTGGGCACTTATTGTTTCCCTTTTCCCTTTGCCACTAGGAAGCAAGGCTGTGATCAATGGCAGAAATGTTTCCTCATGTGTTTATAGTTTTAAGTTAATTTTCATCTCTGACTACAGCTAGAGTTAAAACCTATGGATACCTTGCTGGTTTTTTATGTATTGAAAGAAAGAAACAAAAAGCAACATATTTTATTGGATAGTCCTTCCACTGCATTGCTAGAGAACATAACAATTTGCCATCCTCAAAAATTATTTTTTTATTGCTGGTTTTTTTTAATTTGTTGGGGTATTTTTAATGACTTGAATTGTAGTGTATCACCTGCAGTAAGAAATCATGAATATTTACAGTAGAGGGAGCAATAGCCCCACTGCTGCTCTGTTTCCCTTTGGCTGTCAGTTGTGTTATATCTTTATGGAGCAGATATTTAGAAAAACAACAATTATCTAGGTAAAATGATGTGTTCTTTTCTGTAGTAAAGTTTCCCTCGTGATTCATATTAACTATTGAAATAATACTTTTTTTAAAAAAAGGCAGAAAATTTTGCTTATGGAGTTGTCTTACAATACAGCTGGATGAGCGGAACAGCAACACTGTTTCCACCTGAAAGAGATTTCCTTTTTCACTTGCTACCTTAAAATTATGCTTTTATCAGAATTTTAAATTCTAATCAGCATATTTAGCACCTTTTTTTTTTGAGACTTGCAGAACGGTTTCAAACCTTTGTGAGTGTTTTATGCTACCTGTGGTTAACAAGGCCCTTCTGGTGTTGCTATGGAAATTGTGAGGTTACAGTATGCACAGGCCTGATCCTCTCCTCACTCGAATGGGAGTGGAAGAGGTGATGGTGGCTCAGCATCTCTTTTTTTCAACTGCACTTCCCTTAAGCAGGAGGCAATCAGGAAAATTAGGAAATTATTTGGGAAAAAGAATATTAACGTAGGATGTTTTAAGACTTCTATTCAGTGCAATGAGCCTTACAGGCTATTTGCAGTATCAGCCTTCCTAGATTGGACTTTTAACTGCAGGTCAAATAAAAATCAATGCCATTACTGGGCAACCCATTTTCACTAACCTTCTGGGTGATCACTTGAGAAAGAGTTCTGTATAGTAAAATATATTTCCTTATGTTAAAGAGCCTCTTGAAAAGGAGGAGGAGGAGGTACTTGGCATGGATGTGTCAGCTGAAGTTTTTTGTGTGAGGATCCAGTGGCTGCACATCAGTGTAGGGTTTGAGCTGGTGCCTCTCCAGATGCACAGGTCTGGATGATGTAGCTGAGAACTGAAATGTGCCTTAATGCTGGTCTGGATTGCAGCTCCTGCCCCACCTTCACTTCAGTGCAATTACAGGAAGGATGTTTCTCCTGTGTGGTTGGGATTTTTTAATAGATCACCTCCTGCAACATGTGGTGTCTTATGTAGGGCAGAGACGTGACACATCACGGGAATTGGTTCCCACTGGAGGAGTAATCTTAGGTGAAAATGAAGGGGTAAAGAGTTTGGCCTGAAAGAAAGAAAGAAGGGAAGAAAGAAAATTTGATTTTTCCATCATAAAAATAAAAGGAAAAAAAAAGAAAGTCTACAAATCAGGAATTTTCCTCTGGGGAAATTTTGAAATTTGGAAGACTGTTTTTCTTAAAATGTAATATTTAGGTTGAAACTTCCTAGTGAGTTCTGTTATTCAGACTACAAACTCCTCCAAGCAAGGAACTATCTGCAAATATGGTCTATGTGGTAAGATAAGATCTGATCTTATTCTCTGGGTATTACAGTAAAAATGAGACATCATAGGCAGGAAAAAATGTAGGAACAGAGCTTTTCTCTGGTGGTCACTGACAATGAATAAATATTGATCTCAAGAGTGTTGTCTTTATGAAACCACTCTTCTTACCAGAAATGCACTTTATAGTGTCTTTGAGAAGGGATTAGAGGAAGGAGGGAAAAAGAATGCTCATGGCTCAGATGATCCTTTTGCCATTCAAGATGAACTGTCAAAACATTGTCATTTATTGTCACTGACTCATTTAAAAAGCTGAGTCACTAATGCATAAATGGCTCTTGTTCATAACATGGTTTAAATGGAATGCCTCTGATTTAGTTTAGTTTAAATTGGACATCATCCCGTCTTTACAGAATCATGTTGGTGTCACTTCCATTTTCTTGTTAAAGGTTGCTCTTCAGCAATTCACAGCATCCCCCTTTCATTTCACCTTGCCAGCACTGCCTCCACATGTGCACACTGACAGTGGTTGGGGTATCATTGTTTTGCCTTCACTTCAGTGTTGTAATTAATTGTCTTGAAGCAATTAATATTATAATAATACATTACAAAAAGTATATGTGATGTGTGCAGAGCAGTCTGTGCTGTAGCCCTTGTTAGGCTTGTACTGAAGTCTGTTTGCAGGCCTCCAGAGAGGGGTAGTTTGTAATAAATGTTTATACAATAATTAGCATTTGGGTACATTTCAGTAAAAAAACCCCCAAACTTTCTACCTTGTCATAATTAATTGCCTTTTTCTGTGTTAACTCAAAAAGAACTGACGTATTAAAGCTATTTTTAACCCAGAGGATGACCATAAGGTTGACAGTTGATGAACCAATTAACTCTCCACTTTTCAGAGCACTATAAACTGGAACGAGGACTCCTTGCCACTCCTGGGAGGCAAATAAGTATCACCATAACCATTTTACAGAAGTATGAAAGAGGTACAGAACTGTGAATTGTTCGATGTTGTTTTGCAAGTCCATAGCAGGATTGTTACAAGACCCAGAGATTCCTGTGCATATGTGCAAATCACCCAGAGGCTTTATGTATAGAAATATGGTAGTATTTAAAATCTTATAAAGGGCAAAATACCTTTAAACTAAAACCAAAAAACCCAGATCTCTGTGTTCATGTTCAGAGCATTCCTCCTGACTAAAGCTGCCCTGTTTCTCCCTTGTGGGCAGTGTAACTGGAAGGCAAAGGATCAGGAGGGAACCTCAGGGTCGTCAAGCCCTGCCACTTACTCCTGTCAACTCTGTCACATGTTGTTGAGTTTTACTGATCAACCTCCAACTCCGTTTCTTATTTAGATTCTTTGGCTTTCTTTAAGATCATAGAGAAAAAGATGGGAAAAAGACATTTCTAAAAACATGGGTAGAAAACTGCCCGTTGCAGGGAAAATGAAAGCACTGCCCTAAAGAATCAAAAGCTACAAATAAGCACCAAATCCTGCAGTTCTTCTCTGTTTGAAATCTTGGGAAAAGGCGAATGGCAATTTTGCTTTAGCTGAGATTATTTCCAAAATGAATAAGGAAGTGACAGCCCTGGAACTTGAGCTGTCTTTCTGTTGACTCCTATGACAATTATGCTGGACTCTGAAAACTTTGGTGTCTTTGGTTGTGGAGTGAACAGAAAGCAACATCTGTTAGGTAGGCTCAGAAGGAGGTCTCTGAAACCTTTTAATGGGTTGGTTTTTCAGAGACTATGACAAACTCTTTTTCAGAGGGAGACTTCAGAGTTGACTCCTGTGAGGCTGCAAGTTCACAGCAGATTCTGAGTCAGCAGCTCCTCTGCCTGATGTGTCTGAAAATGTCCACCTACACTGTTATGGACAAAACCACAGCACAGCAGGGAGGCAGAGTGTGCCATATGTAGTCATTTCTTTAGGGATTTTTGAAATTATTTGGCACTTAACATCTACGGAATTGTAATGGGAGTGGAGTGTCCAGGTCTACTGGGCTCTTGGCATAATCCCAGCTTTCCTGGTGATGCCTTCCTTCTCTCCTCTAGTCCATTTCATCTATTTCCTTCTCCCCGTGGGTTTGCAGGAGATGGCAAGAGCTCCTAGGAGGAAGGAGAACATGTCAGTGAGCAGTAGCAGGTTTTTGGTGCTCTTCCCAGCCACAGGGAGGACTAAAGCAAAGACAGGCATTGCTGGCACGGTGGGGATGTTCAGCTCCCTTGCACTGGAGGGGTTGAAAGCGTCAGGCTCTATTTTAAGTGTGTGCTGTTCTGTTAGCACACCATAAACCACAGAAAGTCTTATTGGGCCTGGAGCAACAAACCACGGTGTCCCTGGTGAGGATGAGAAGTCCGTCTAGCTTTTGTTTTCTTTAGAGACATATGTTGAAGTATTTTTCTTTGTCTAATGCTTTCATGGTTGTGCTTCTTGCACCACTAAATGTATCACAGCAAAATCCAATTCCATCTTAAGAATAATCACTTTGTAGTGTGGAGAATATACCTTTCAATACTCAGTAATGATCTAGAAGATTAATTGAATAATGAGGTGGTGAAACCAAGCAAGAAAGTATTGAGGACTGGGAGAGTGTCCTGAAGGATTTAACAAACTGGATGATTGGGCAGTATGATGGCAAATGAAATGCAGAGAAGATAAATACACAATAATGCATTGGGGGAAATAATTCAAGCTGCTTCTGTGCATTGATGTATTCTGGATTAGCTGCAACTTCTCAAGTATAAGAACTTGGTGTTATCGAGGGTAGTGCAAGGTCTAATTGATGCAGAAGACAGTAGCTGGGGAGATTCTGGACCACATTAGTACAGGGAGGAAGAATAATTTTCTGAACCATGTGCTTTACTGAAAGCACACAGAATGCTAAAATACTGATTTTAATTCAAGTAAAAAAATGTCTCCTGACTAAACTTTCCAGGATTAGTTCTGGTTCCACAATCTAAATGGATGATGAGTTGTGCTGATAGCAGTATTTGAACCCTGGGTTTTCAGCAATAAAAACATCTTATACTGATCAGACTGACCAGCATTTAGAGGAAATTCACTCTTCTTGATGTTAGAGATGCTTTTAATTTCACCAGAGCAGGGAATTTTCTCTAGTCCCACAGTTAAAGTCTGTAGTAAACTTAGGAGACTTATGTACTCTACTGACTGAAACTAAATGCTGCTGTTGTGCCAGCGTTGCAGATACAAGGCATAGAAAATATATTTGGTCTAATAAGTTAGACAAGATAACACTCATTGGTAAATAAAGAACACTAGTAGACAACTTTAATCTTCATTGCCCAAATCAGTTTTAATTTGCTTTCACACACTTGAAAAATACGTATATAAAAAGAAGTGTGTGTGAAACTTTCCTTTGGCTGGGGGAGATTCAGCACAAATATGTGTGTATATCCACATGTACATAAAAGGAACAGGCGGGATGGCCTTCAAAAGAGATTAAAATAAAAGGATTGAAATGCCATTACATATAAACAAATACAAAATCATGGATTTCAAACTATTTTTGATTGTGTGAGTGATAATAATGACTGCAGTGTTTATTTCTGTTGCCTAGAAAAGCCGCATATGTTTGCAATATTGACATTTGAATCTTAGATTCATTTGTTGTGTTGTGCTGTTCCATTTTCTAACTGATGAAGAGATGCATCTTTGAGACAAAAGCTTCTCCTGGCAGAACTTGCAACTGGTTATTATTTAGCGCTTGCAGAACATCAGACTTGGGGAAGGGGTGGCTGGGTTTGGGGTGTCACTCCCGTGAGCAAATGGGGATCAATGTAGCTGTTGCCCAGACTGTGCCAACTGGGATGAGTAGACAGAAGCTGAAAGAGGAATGTGTGTCTCTTGAGTGCCAAAGTATCCTGCTATAGCTCTATACCATCCACCATAATTGGGAATGTGGAAATTGCCTGTGTGCAAAAGATCCACCAAGACTTCTCACAGAAGGAAAATCCACCCTGAAGTAGCGTGTTGTGCAGCACTAGATCTAAGAGTATTTCACTGAACCATAATGAATTTAGCCTTTCCCTGAAGGCAAGAATACACTGTAGCCCTGTTGCAGATAGGTTAATTATTGTTTAGAGGGGTAATTGTTCTCTGGCATGTCACAGTTTGCAGCATTAAGAAACCTTGGATTTGAATCTAAAAATTCTTACTCCCGATATTTGTTTCTATCTAATATATATTTATTATTCTGTCTTTTGCACTGGACTAGAAGTTGTTTTTTTTTCCTTTGGCTACATACCAGACTGAATATTGTTGAGCATGTACTGCACAGGTTCAGTTTTTCCAGTAGCCATAACTGCTCAAGCTGCACAGGCACCCTGTATTTCACTTTCAGGATACTAGGCTTGTCTTTAACCACCAACCATTTAAAACAAAAGTCTCTGAAGGATAAAAAAAAAAACCAAACCCACAAACATTTTCCAATATAGTCAAATGTTGATTTGCCCCAGACAGCTCTACCAAGAAATGAAGTCCTGATGAAATGAGTTATGCTTTCTCTAATCACTGACAAGGTGGGGTACGAATGTCTTTGGTGTCTGTGTTATACACCAGGTCTGCTGGTAAAACAGCCTGTTCTACCAGGACCTAAGAGGCTTGGTCCAAAGACACTGGATCGTGGTAGCCAGATGGCCTATGGCCGACAGCTCAGACTTCTTGCAGCTTTGAAGCATGGGCTGACCAGTGCTGGCTATGAAATAACGCGTGCTAGCACAGCATAGCAAGGAATTAGTCTTTCCAGATGTTCACCAGAGCACAGGGAAGAGCTGACATGACACAGTCAAGGAAAGGAAGATGGTTGGTTCTTGTGTACACTTTCTAGATTCATTATATCAGTCAGAATGATACAGAGAGCTCTTTTATAGCAGATATCAGTGTTCCTAAACAGATCCAGACGACCACTGAGGGTTTACCCTTTGAAGGAAGGCCATGCTTCAGCTCCAGCAGCTGTGAGGCATTATGTTTTCAAAGATATTCAGAATCATGTGTGGTCCTTAAGAATTTATAGCACAACTTCCCTGGAGGTCATTTTTGATACCAGCCTCTATCAGACTGACAGATGGGGCTGTAGAAATACCTCTACCTTGAAGACAGCTCTTCTCCAGAAAGTATGTCAATCTTACCTGCTGTTATATAAATGACCTCCCCCTCAGAGCAAGTGTCACAGCGGTTAGGAACATATTGTTTTGAAAATAGTATCTTCAGATACGGTCTTGCCCCTTCTGCAGAACAGTATCATCTGTGATTTCCCATCTGGTTCCTAATTTTGTCTCCTTCTAAGCTGTCAGCACACCAGATCTGCACTTCTGCATGAATCTTGGTCCCATCAGCACTGGAACTAAAAATAAAAATATCAAAGTGGCAATTTGTACTGAAAACCCAAACTATACAGATCTACAGACATTCTTTCTTGAATGTTCTGCCACTGAAGCATCTCTTTTAGGATGAAAAACTTTCGTACTTGCAGTTGTTGGAATGGTCACAAACCTCATCAGGAATCTTCAATACACCATATGTACATTATCCTTCCTGCCTGGCTATGTCTCCTTGTGAATGGTGGGAATCCATCCCTGACCTTTTAATGCATGGAAAGTGTAAGATACTGTAAGGAAGATGTGGTGGCAGTAGAGACCTACTTTTAAAGTTCAGAGCTAAGCTGGGCTTTGAGCTCTGAGAGATCTGAAGTACCACTGCAAGCAGTTAAGTGCCAGTTCTGCAGTCACTGCAGAGAGAGGGTTGGAAGGCTGGCCCTGAGCCCAGGGGCTCTGAGAATCACGAGGATGTGGCTGCTTGGACACATCCTCCTCCTTGTCTAGTTACTAGTCTGGTTGCAGTCACATGTGCTTCTCTTGCACCCCCAGTATTCCAACACCTGCCTTCCTTCACACTTGCCTGCAGCAAGGAATACTGGGATGAAGCTGGAGCTGCTCTCTGTCCTTGTGAACCTCTGCTTATAGGCAGCAGTGAAAGGAGACCTGCTACTGGGGAGAAAAGAAAAAGCCAAAAGGATAATAAATAGGGGATAGTATCTGAAACCTTTCCAGCCGTAGCTGTAAGCCAGGCTGAAAATATACCTGTGGAAAGTGACAGAAGGGGAAGTGTGCTCAGCAAGACTCTTAAAGCTCTCTGGAGAGAAGTAGTTACTGGAAAGCAGGGAGACACTGAATAACTGAGCCCTGCTCATTGTGTCAGGAAGAGTGATGGCTGCCCCTGAGAGCTACCTGCAAGAACTGCTGTGTGTGCTTGCGGGAGAGTGGATGAAAACTCAAAGTCACCGAATGACTCCAGTGCCTCAGATTTGGTCTCAGTAATTTACTGATTTCTGCCTTCAGAAACACTAATTCTGTCTTTTTAAAACAAAACAAATTAAACACCCCAAAATCCACAAAAAACCCCACTGAGGGGTATCTTCTGACAGTTCCTTGAGTGAGACTCCACAGATAAGAACTTATCCAAATCTGTTACATGAGCAGTACTGTGATGTTCACTTAAAAGCAAACTAAAATCTATTTGATTAACTTCATTCATTTAGGTAATTATTGAAAAAACATTCCACTTACTGTGGGGACTCTGGTGTGGATATCACAATGTACGTGTTCAGTGTTACAGCTATTGCAAAGCACTGAGCAGCATAAACAGGTACGGGGGCTGTGAGGGTTGCTGTCAGGATTTATAAGGAATGTCTAGTGTACTTTGGAGTAAGGAGGTCTAGGGGATTTTGAAAGGTTTTCACCTGATTCAGTAAGAATGAATTAATCATTTGATGTCCTAAGGATACTTTTAATGTGTTAGCTGATTAAATTTACTAGAGCTTCTTAGAGGAAAGCTTAAATATTATGGCACATTTAGAGATCCAATAACTTAGTTTGCTAATCTTTTGTAAAAAAAAATAAACTGGGCTCCCATTGTTTTTGGGTTTACGTACAACACCACTACTTTTGTCCCAGGAAGAAACTTCTTTCTCACACTAATTTATACTGGTGAAATGGAAAACAAGTTAGTATTTATGTCCAACCATGTGTGAAATTAGTATCCTACAAGTGCACTGAAATGAATGCTTGTGGTAATAAAGTAGTAGTCACTGTTTAATTTTAATGTATGCTTCACTTCAAAATTGGTTTTCTGAATAGCTACTATGTGCATTTACATTCTTTCCCAAACACTTCAATATTTAATACTTCCTTTTTCTGTTCTAGTTCTGTAACTCTTTCTGCACTGGGCAGAACTTGCCTAGGAGGTTGCTTGGAGTTTAGGAGCTTCTGGTAAATAAGTACTGCTCAGTATCACTAAGAATCTGGCAAAATTTCAGGATCAGGATTAAATGTTTGCAGGAAACTTAGTCAGAATAAAATGTTCCAGTTTAACAGTGCTTAAGGCTGATGTCCTGTATGTACATAAAAATATAGCATAGACTTGGCCAACACAAGCTTCTCTTTTCAAGTCTGCTGTAGCAAACCCCTTGTGATTAGATTTATTTATTTAATTTCATTAGTTAACAGAATCTGTGATCCATTAGCTCTTATTAGCAACTTATTTAACAAATGTATCCAAGTACAGGGAGAAAAGTATTTTCAATCACTATTGGCTCTTCCAGATTCATATCTGTGAACTTAACTGAGACCTGTCACTTCTTCTTGGGTGCTTCAGCTGTTCTGCTTGCTGCTAATTCAGTTTGACTTCTGTGGCCAGAGTAGCAAATGCAGTTCTGAAACTTATGGAAGAGACCTATTTGCCTGTCTACTGATACAAACCTCTTTACTGTCACACTGATTAAAAAACTCTCTATTTTTAAAATTGTCTTGCTAATTGCTATCACTTTCATCTGGGTGGGGTGATGTTTCTGCAGAGGAGTGATTATTGCTCAGCTTTCTATCCAAGTTTGGGGAAACTGGGATTTACATCCACTCTGAAAGCAGGAGAGTAGATGGCAACTGAGTAGACATTCCCACTTCAGCTGTGATCCAGAGGGGGAGGATAACAATAGTAGGGATGCTGGTGGGACAAAGGCTTTGGCATGGAATTAGAGGTTGTTCCATGCCTGCCCAAACAGCTGTTCCACATCTGAGCAAAGGGTAGAGCTAAGCCACATGTGTAAATGTATAATTGATGCTGCAAAGCGAACCTGGATGTGCATATGCTGTCTGCTAAGCCAGAAATTTTCTTTGGCATACATATGGGCATTTGGGTCTAAGCATATGAAACGTGTCTTCTGCCTCCTCCATCCTGCCCTTGAGGCTTCTCTGAACACCCTATTTCTGGGGACTTGCAGATTTTCTCTTGGAGCACTCTGATAATCCAGAATGTGGATGGAAACTTCCACCCCCTTGTGCCTGGTGCCATTTAAGAGGGTAGTAGTCTCAAGTCTAATACCTAAACATAGGTCTGAATGGGTCTCTGGGTGTGAGAAATTCTTCTCACATACCCCAGAATGTAGCTGCAAATAACTTATTAACAAGGCAGCCTTATGTGCTTTTAAGACTTATACTTTCCTGTTCTGCTATTCAGGTTTTCTCATGATCCCACCTATTAACACTCTCTATTTAGACGTTGCTGTGTCACTGAATGGGAGGCACTTTCGGCAGCCCCTTGCAGACTGCAGCTCATCTACTGATGAGGGTGGTTTTTCTCCCTGTCCCTTTTGAATGACAACCCTTGGTCCACGTACTGTGTTTTGCAGCAGTGGGCTCCTGATCCTTCGTGCAGGACACCAATGTTGCATGTGCTTTCTCAGAGTGCTGTTCTGTTTCCAGCAGTGCAACTATCCTAGAGCCTTCAAATGTATTTCTTCCGTCTTGGATCTGCTCTCTTGGAAAGATGAATTTTGCTGATTTCTTGTTCAAATTCTTCTCCCTCCTCCTATCCTAAAGCTTGCAAGCTCATGAGGTTTAGCTAAAAAGTGTTTCACTCAGATGCCACCTATTGCCATCCCACTGGAAAACTTGACTGTAGCAGAAGCCTTAAATCAAAAGCCTGTGTGACAGTTTCTGATCTTTGAGTGGCTTTAGGGGCTGTCAAAAAGAAAAACATTCATACCTAGTTAAACTAAGTTGTTTGGTATGAATTGAGGCATTTGTCAAGTAGAGCCATGCAAAAGATTAAAAGCTGTGTCTGTCAGTGAAACTAGTGTATTTTGGCTTATGTAATTCTACAGGGGTTTTTTTGTGTTTTGTTTTTCAAGGAAACTGTAGGTGCCTTCAGCATTTTATCTAAAAAGTGAATTATACATTGCAGAAAGTATTTCATTCTATATTTAACAGCTCTTCTTTGAACAACAAAAACTGTAAACTCCTTGCTGGGACTTGAACGGAAGTCATGGTGGTTCCCACTTGTTAATGATATTTTACAGTGACAGCCCTGTTCTGCTTGCAGTGTTAACAAAAATAGTAGCTCAGTGTCTGGGTTTGCACTAAAATTTACTGATAGCAAGCTGTGGTACTCCCTAGTTTGCACTGCCATGGTGTGTGCAAATAAGAGGTGTGTGCAAAATGTGACAGCAGGACTAAAACACTTCAATGATGACTCCATGAAAACAGTGAATATATTGTGCAGGGCTTCCGTGGCTGGTGGAGCTGTAAAGCAGAGAAGAACAAACTTCGTGTGTCTTGCACAGCAGAGATGGGCAAGAAATATTCATGGCTAAGTCTTGATAGACCTTAATGAAACTCAATTCGAAAAAACTCTCCAAACACCTTTATTCTTTAAAAAGTGGAAATTCCCATTTGTTTTAAATTATGAGAGATTTGGGACAATTCTTGTTGTAATGACGTTATTCTGTGAAGAAAAAAAATCGTTTGTTTCCAAAAGATATCAGTATTTTATATGGTTAAATATGAGTGTCTGAGATGGTTTAATCATTACCCAGGAATCTGTGTAGGTATTGGGATGACAAGCCAGCTAAATGAACCAGTTCTCCCTCAGTATTTTCTGACACCTTTGATTGCAGGTTATACAGACAAATGTGCCTTCTGTAGCCTATATGATTTCTACAGCTGATGCTGCAGGCTTTGCCTGCACTGTTCCTAATGAAAGGGGAATATAAATCTCTCCATCACTGACAACATTCATTCCCTTGGAGGATGCTAAACCTTCCCTGCTTACGAGTAACCCCTGTCTAGCTTCTAAGGATGCTCCAGAATGCTTTAACTCTAAAACCCACCAGGTTGTAGCAAATCCTGAGTGGCTTCAAAGTGCTCCATGAGGAAGCCGCATTCTTCCCAGCTACCAAGATTTTGGAGCTGCCAAGCTCCTGAATGAACCTAGGGGAGAATGAGGGTTAAGGAGTGAATCTGTGCTGGGCTTATGAGTGTTCAGAAATGAGATCTTGAGATGAGATTCAAAATGGTGCAGCTTCCTTAAGCCTGGAAGAAGTAAAGCTTCTCTGCTTTGTGGTGTGATATGGAAGAAAGGGTGAGTGGTCACTGAAGAAAGTTTGGTGCTTAAAAGACCGATTCTAACCAGGTGCTTGTACTGTGGTAATGCCACACTGCTGGCATGCCTGATGCTGAGGTGGTCCTGGAATCCTGGTTGTCCTAAGGAGGTGAGCTCAGAGACAGCACAGAGGTCTCCAGTGAGCTTCAGCAGCCTGGACATGGCTTTTGTGGTGCTATTTTCTGCAGACAGTTGTGAAACGACCCCTTTTATCCACAAGCATAGAAAGATAAATGGCTTCAGCTAAAATCAGCTGGAGTTAGGCATGGGAAATCGCACTGCATCAGAGATCAGGAAGGAGGGAATAAGGCAACCAGAGGGAAACTAAATGCTAGATGAATCTCTATAAGATGTTTGCTCTTATTTCAAAGTCCCTGGGCATGACATATTCTGTTTCAATTCTAGTAGCAAGCAGTAAGGTCAGAAAAGATGAGACTCAGATCTCTGTGCTCATCCTGCCTGGTCATTGCCATTTTGACAGTTACGTTTCTGCAGGGAAATTTTCATCCTTTTAAGCAAATGCAATATACATCCAAATCCAGCCTTCCTCTCACTCAGCTCTATTGAGAAGAGATCAGGTGGAGAAAACCCATGCTCCACTGGCATCTAAAGTAATCTGGGCTGAAACAGGAAAGGTTCTGGCAGCCTCAGCTGCTAACCTACCTAGGGATTGAGATCTGATCCAGACAGTGTCACTTACAAGCAGTTGGCTCTGACACTTGTTCTAATCAGAGTATTTTCTGTCTTGGGATGTACTAGACTGGTACATCTTTTGAAGCGCTCCAGTGAGTGTCTCTGTGGTGATCAGGCTCTTGGAGGTGTTTTGTCCTCAAGACTCCTAAACATCAGAGCTTTCAGTGGCACAGGAGTGGTGACTGGCCATTACTTTTACAGAATATTGATAGACAGTCCATGGGGACATGCTGGCTAAAAGACTTCTATTCTTGAGAGTGATGGAAGGAATTTTGCAGCAAGGATGGGTTGTCCAAGAGTAATAGAGCCAGAAGGGTGATTACACCAACAGTTGCTTTTTCTTCCTAATAGTAGAGGAAGGAAAGATGAAGAACTGTGAGGTGTGAGACTAACACTCCTGTTTTACAATGGTGGTTTGAATAGGTGAAACAGCAACATTGCTCCTTAAGCAGGCTCCTTGTTTTAGGGCCCTTACGTGATTATAGAAGAATGAGGAGCTGGGGAGACTTCAAATAGGTGAACAGCAGAAGAAAGTGCCCAAATGGCAAGCATCTGTCTTTCTGTCTATCTCTGCCTGTCTGTGCTTGAAATCTTGATAGTTGGGCTCAGGCAAGAATATTTAACTCAGCAGCTAACAAGTATTCCTCACAGCTCTTCTTTTGAGACAACACTTATTGTCCCAAACCACAAATACTAGAGTTTCAGTAGAGAAATCAAAATCATTTAGCGATTTGAATCAGTGTCTGACCTGGGACCAGGGTCTTGGCTTTTCAAACTCCTTTTTTGGCTCTCAAGTCGCCTAGGATTATAAAGAATAAAATATGAAGGAATACCTGCAACAACATGCAGTTTCACTGATCGTTTCCAAAGCAATTGTGCCCTACAGCTCATGAACATAAAAAAAAGAAAAAAGAAAAAAAAAGAAAACCAAAGAAGAATTTTTATGTCTGTGTAACCACAGCAGCGTTCACTTTCGCTGCCCGAGTACCTGCCCAGCTGACAGCCGAGCGCCGCGCCGAGCCCCCGCGGCTGCTCCTCGCAGGGGAGACATGGCAGCGGTGCCGCCCGGGGATGCACAGCGACACGGCTGCGGAGCGCACAGCGGTAGGGAATAAAAGACCCTCTGCCGGCCCCCGCTGGGGTGTCCGTGCCCGCACCTGTGCCCGGCCCGCCCCGCCCGAGCGGCCGCGCCCCGCGGAGGGGCTGCCCCGGCGGCGGGGGCGCCGCGGCCGGGCCGGCCTGGCTCAGGAAGTGC
>JAWMRA010000164.1:9742012-10224060 GCA_035584735.1 Pseudotriccus pelzelni | reverse complement strand
CGGCGGGGGGAGCGGAGCAGGTCGGAACAATAGCGGGCGGAGGGGAGGGGGCCGGCGGCGGCGGGGCTCGGCACCCGCACCCCGCCCCGGCCGCGCCGCCCAACGCAGCCCAGCGCAGCCCGGGGGCAGCGCAGCCCAGCGCCGGGGCAGCCGCCCCGCAGGCACCGCGGAAGGGATGATCCGGGCGGCGCTCGGCTGGGCTCGCTGCTGAACGCGCCTCCATCCCTCCCTCCCTCCTCTTCTCCCTCCCTCTTTTTCTCTCTCTCTCTCGGTTCTCCTCCTCCCTAACTCACTGGATATTACCAGCCGCCGGGCTCGCTGCCGCCTCTCCCCTAGCCATGAATCCCGCCGAAGGGGCGGCGGAGGAAGGCGCTGTCCCTGACTCCGAGGTGGATGCTTTCTTCCGAACAGGTAGGGGAACTGCGGGGAAGGGGCCGGAGCAACACCGGGCCCTGCCTCCGCCGCGGGATGCGGGGCTGGCGGCTGCGGCGCGGGCACCGCCGGCAGCGGAGCTGCGGGGAGGGGAGAGGAGAGGAGGGGATAGAGGGGGTCCCCGCCTGCCTCCTCGCTTTGTCCGCTTCAGCCCTTCGTGCGTCCGTGCCCCGGTCTCCTCTCCCGCCCCCGGGAGGATGCTACCGCGGAGCTGCGCTCCCACCGCCTCGGGAGAGGACCGGCCGGGTCCCCGCCCCAGGCAGGCACAAAATCCCCGCGGGGATGCTCGGGGAGATCTGCCGCGTTGTCACCCCTGCGGGAGGCAGCCCCGCCTGGGCCCCGCCGGGCCCCCGCCCCGGGCGGCGGCACCACCCGGGTACCGGTCGGTGTTTGGGAGCGGAGCTGGCTGCCTGCCCTGCCTACTCCGCTCCAGCCGGGCGGAGCGCCGGGCGCTGCCCGTGCCATTCTGGGGTGGGCAGTGAGGGCAGAGACGCCCCGGGCAGCGCTCGCCTGCAGCCCCGCTGCCGGCCGGGGTTGCTGACCCCGCGGGGACCGGCTCGCGAAATATCTCAGGGCTGAGTGAGAGTCCTGAGTTTCACTCTCCCGTTTCAGAGGATGCTGAAGTGGAGCCAAGTGTAGCTGGGCTACGGTAGAGCATGGTGTTGCTAGTGAAGCAGCGGTTAATTAAATTCTATGGGCAATAGGTACATGCTGGAGTCCCCACTGCATCACCCGTTTGCGAGGTGGTATTTGTATGGGAGCCACCAGCACAGTATCAGCGTCTCAAGTGAAGCAACTTGTGGTTTGCGTGACACACCCCCTTTTCTCTCCCTCCCCTCCATCAAAATCTTGAGAAAGTATTATAATCTTCTTGGTAGATTTTTAATGAAAAATTGTAAAGGATTAAATGCTTGTTTCATAAGGGGATTGACCCTTGTGGGCTAGGACTGACACTTATTGCCACAGCTGTTTGTCAAGACTCTGCTTTTCAGCTATTTTCCTCCTTCTACCTGCTAATTAGCTACACATAGTGCTGTGAGCTCCAGTTACCAAAAAGCAATTATGTAATCACCAAAACTTTAAAGAAGTAAAATCCTGAAGGCTTGCAGCAGCTCCCTGCTATGGTAGACTGCACCCCATTTATGTGAAAACCCTTTGATCTAGAGGATAAGTATAATAAGGTCTGGCTGTGTGTATCTTGTGATCCACAAGTCATTAAGCCATGGGATATTTGCTTGTTGATAGCCTACCTGGTTACAAGCTAATTTCTAAGTCTCAACAATGACAGATTTGTTGGGGGAAAAAAAAGAAAAATAATGCACCATTTTTCCTTTATAAAACCCCCTGTTAATTAAGGTTTCCCTCCACCTTTTTGCTCTCTCTCCTTCCTCACCTCAAGCTGAATCATTTCTCTGCAACACTGCCCTCTCAACATAAGCACGTTTGCAGAACTGAATTTGGAGAGAGTCAAACCTATCTAGTTTATATGAAAAAAATATTCCTAAATGAGAGGAAAACACTCCTCCTTCACCTGAAATTTCACCTGTAGATCCATGAATACACTTGTCACCTGCATTATACATTTAACCTGGAGATTCCAGAGATTCTTCTAACGCTTCTGCTTCTTGAGGAAACAACATCACAGGAACCTTGGAAGGGGTGCCTAGGCCACATCCTTGCACTGAGGCATGTATGTGTAGGCCATCCCTGATGCTTGTGTCATTTACCTTAAGCTTCATCAAAGAAGATGGCAAAATTCTTGTTTCTGCACAATTATGTACTATCTTGTGTCCAAAAGATTATATGAAAAAAAAGCCAAAGCTATTAGTAATTAATTTTGATTGTCATCTCTTAGAATGGTCAGGCAACATCGCAGAGAAATGGGGAAAGCATGAGCACAGGCATGACTTGTGTGAAATGAGACTGTTGGTTCTCTGCATGGTTTGGGCCCCCTTCTCTTCTGGGGTTTGTGTGCTGCTGCTGTGCCTGTCTGGAGTTGTGTTAATGCATGGCTGGGAGAACAGTTGTAGGCAGGACACAACTGACTCTCCCTCACCCCTCAGGCTGGCAATAACAACCCTGCCTGAGCGGGGACTGTGAGACGGAGTCTGATCTGTTAGACCTGCAGAGACCTACATTGACTTAGCATCCTTTCCCCCTTGGTACTATCTTTTTCTTTAATTCCTTGTCCTGACTTATATTCTGGGTTTGTAAAGCATTACCATTGTCTCACGTGCCCTTGTACATTCACATCGAATAAAAAATGAATCTGTGCGGTTTAAAGATTAACTGCTCTAGAAGCACACACACATACTAAACAGCCTAAACTCTTCCCAAATTCACAGCTACCACATGGAAAAGCATGAACTCATTATTCTCTGTGAAAAAAACAAGCGTCCAAGTAACCAATATCTCTCTCAGAGGCTTTTAGCAACCGGCTGGGCTTTGCACTGAGCTGGGAGGATCGATAGGCTGCTCTCTGGTACCGGCAGAGGAGGCTGATGCTGGGAGTGGCGCCGCACACAGAACAGCTCCCCCAGCAGCACCCAAACACTCCTGGTACCAGTCCCTTATCAGCGGCAACAACTGAGATAGCAGCTTTCTGAGCTGTACCTGGAAAGTCAAATTGAAAAAGTTAACACCAGGTAATAAAGGAAGGTCTGTTCTGGTGCTTAACACTGATGAGAACTAGGAATGACTTTAAGCAAAGGGTGGATTTAACACCTGTGTGGGAGTCAGTTAAAACCTCCTTGGAGACAGGCAGGGCAGGGACTATTCTAATTTTCACCATCAGATATATGCAGAAGGAATTCAGGAATTCTCTTTTAGACAATCAATCCCATGTAATTGGGATAAAAATTAACAGGCAGAGGGACTTGAAGGGCAGAAATTACTATTGCAGTCTCCAGCTCTGATTTCTAGGATAACACTGGCTGCTGAATTGCAGCAGTAATTTCTGTGTGATGTCTGTCGCTTCTGTTTGAGTTTATGTTTCAGTAAGAAACCAAATCTATGCCTAGGTCTGCCTTATTAAGTTTCTTATGTCTATTTTGGTGACAGATAAAATATGAGCAAGTTCTCTGGAACTCTCAGTAGTCTATATATAATGTGTATTGAGACTTCTGTATTGCATGGAACAGAATCCAGATACTTATTGTTTCAAACATAAAGTAAGTCACTTCGTAAAGTGCACAAATAACAGATATCCCTTGGATACAGACACAGAGGGTAAGTTTCACTTCCTGCCTAAGCTGCAGTAATTTATGCAGTGTGTTTTGGAAACAGAGGTGAAACATGCACAGAAACCTTTTCCCAAAATTTTAAATATTTATAGAGGTCAGTGACAGAACAATTTAGCAAACTACCAATTACTAGCAAGGGTAATCATCAATATTTCTTATCTAGTAGCAGGTCCGGTTTTATTTTCTAATTTATTTTTCTGGCACTTAAATATAGCATTGATTGTGTCTGATATGAAGATGCCAACTTTGTAATTGATACTTCCTGTGTGTGAGTTGAAAATTGATGTTGTTCCATCTCCTTTGAACGCGATGAATTATTCTGTTTGCTTTCTGCTTTCAGTTGGTTATACTTCTAGCATTGTTCATTTGTGCATGAGTGACTGGCGGTTCTGCTATTAAATAACTTTAAAATGATTGGCAGTGGCCAGGCTGTTTGATCAATAGATGTGCTTGAGATGATGATGTCTGCAGAGAAGTGCTCCTCGAGGTTGATGGACTCAAGTGTCTCCTTGTAGAGCAGGTAAATTGATTCAGTCAAGTTGTCACTGGGGGTGAGGTGTTTGTGTGATGCCTGTCTTCCTCACCTTGAGACTTTTTAATTCATAAGGCCTGGTCTGGCAACGTGCTGATAAAGGAGGCTCTGTTGCAGAAAAGACTGTCAGGTCTTTCCAACCACTTGGAAAGCCCTTGTGTTCTTTGAGGTGATGCTGTTAATTAAAATCTGTACCACTCTCTGGAGGCTTTGACCTCTGACCTTGTCAGGAATATGAGTTTTGTTGTTTCCTTTCTTTCTTTCTTGTCTAATATAGGTGGTTTTTGTTTGGTCGTGCGATTGACATGGGGGAGGAGGGCAGTTATCTCACTACATGTGGGGCCTCAGATCCTCCCAAGCCTCTGTCACTGGATACCCCAATGCCTGTGGAAGGCTGTGTGGCTCTGTCCTGCTGTTGTCCTGTCTCCTCCACCCAGGACTCTGAGGCAGCTCTGCTAGTCTGGGAATTCACGTATAGACATGGCAAAGGACATATAGATGAATCAAGGGGTCTTGGTGAGGTGGCTGTACTCTTCCCCCTCTCACCATGCAGATGCTGCTCAGAAATGGGGCAGAACCTGCTGGTTTGTGGGGACTTGCGACAAAAAATGGATCTCTTTTTGTCTGATGCTGGAAGGGAACAATTTAAATGAGAGACTTATGTTCAGAAAATAATTTCTTTCCTATAGTACTTCCTTCCTCCTCACTCAGAAGTACGTACAGGGCAATAGGGATGACATCTGATAGTTATTTACAATGTGTGTTGTGTAGAAAGTAGAAAGATACTTATTGTGTTTGATATTAATTCAATTAATATTGAAGAGAATTATTTCCAGAGGAAGGGGCCTTTCACACTCAGCTTCTGCTCAGAGCGAGTATGTGGAAGTTCATAATCCTTGATTTCCAGGACAGGGTGCAATAGGGAAAATAAGCCCATAGCACAGATGTTAGTAAAGTGCACGGGCACATAAAGCTCGATGTGGCACCTATAGAAGCTGTTGGTGGGGGTCTGTTGCTTGTGCTGTGGTTTGGGGTTGAAATTCTGAAAGAAAAAACCTGTATTCCTGATGTCATCAAAAAGGAACAACCGTCCTAGTGCTTGTGTAGACTATTTTCCCTGTGGCCTCTGATGGCCATGTGTGTCTTGGGGTAGAAATGAGCATCCAACCTGGCCAGGCAGATACAACAGTTGCTGTTTCCTACCACCTGCCTGCCATACTGTATTTTTTATCCAGTCCCATAATAATAACCTGCTGGGGAAACATGAGGTTTTAAAAACAGGTTTGATGGGTTTTCCTTGGTGTAATTTCCAAGTACACCCCCATGTTAAGGGCCTGCTGGGGAGTCCTCTGACTGGACAGGTGCTCTGGGCCTCTTGACGGTTGGGAATGAAGTATTCTGTTGTTTCAGCTGCTGTGACCTTGTGGTCTTTGGGAAGGTCGATTATGGATGTAGAGCAGCTTTATTGCTCCATGGTGACATGTACCATACAGTACCCAGTGGTATTTTAAGTACTTCATAGTTACATCAAAGAAAATACTTATGGAGTATTAGGCCTTATAAACCCATAGTGCTGTGCCTTTTATGGCTGGAACTTAAAGTCATGAAACGACTTAGAGGTATTTGTGCTTTTGTTTGATTTGGACTGGTGTCCTGCTTTTAATATTTCTTTGGATAAACAACTCCCGTTTTACAGCCTTGCATGGCTCACGCACCCTGTGTTTAACTGAAGGGACTTTGCCACTTGGGGAATTTTGCCTAGAGAATCTGGCAGGAATAACAGTGAATATTACAATATACGTTTTGCAAAAGAAAGCTGGATACAAAAAGAGAAGTTGAGTATGATCGTCTGAATAGAGAACCTGAAAGTGTAAAGGGCTGTAAAAGAAAGAAGTCATAATATTTTGAATTATTTCTTTCCCACTTGGTTCTGGGGTGGATTTGTGTTACTGTTGTACAGCTCCAAAGAACTTCAGAGGAATTGTTTGGGAGTTTTCACAAACGTAACTGAAAACAGAACTTGGCCCGGGCACTGCAATGGCAGTCGTAAATCCAGGTTGAAGTCAGTCACCTGTGTGATATGTAGACTGCAATGTGTTGAAATGGGATTTAGAGAATTTCGTGCTAAGAGTGGAGTAACATTTCAGCAAAATATGTAAGTTTTCATGTTATATTTCAGATTTGGTTCAGAATGAGTGCTGTGTTTGAATCCAGGGCAAACACTTTCCTCTGTTGTTAGTCATTGTGAAGGTCGGTAACCTATGTGATTACTGTGGATTCATGTTAGTTTCAGTTGGTTTTCATTTATTTTGTTTTTAACTATTCAGTGAAGGTTAAAAGTGGTATGTTGAAACAATGTATGTTCAGGGCTGGAGATTGTAATATCATTTAAAACATTTGTTGAAGTTTAAATAATTTCTGTTTCCTAATCAAGGGATTAGAAGATAATTCTGTTTCTACTTTTAAATATAAACATAAATATTCATTTTGTTTGCTCGTTTTCATTAACTAGTGCCTTGAATAAGTTGTGGTTTATTGGGGTTCTTTGTGTCTTATCAGTGTGTAGTTTTGTTACTAAAACGTAGGAGTGTTTTCTGTTTCTTTCGAATTACACAAGCTGAGAACATACAGGTACATAGGTCTAATTTGTTGCACTCCCACTTCAAGGCAACAAATTACCTTTAAAACTAAAAATGAAATTCCTTTTTTAGTAACCTTAATTATATGAAGCAGCATTTCAGTTTCACTGATGGAACAAAACTACCATAATTAGGCAGCCTGTAGTTTTTAGCGTGAGTTCACATCATGCTTTGCTGAGAATAATAAGAGGAAATGATCTTCAATTTAACATCTTGGTGACTGGCAGACCAGCTGCTCTGGTCATTTCTTTTAGTGAAGTGGCCTTGGGAAAAAGGGTGAATGTGTGTTGTTTGTAAGAGAAATTAAATTAACTTCGTTCCGTAATTGGTACCCACATAGACATGGTGGAGTTTTCAGGTTTTTAAAATACATTTTGCTGATGGGGGTGGAGTGGGAAGGGGGTGAAGGGAGAGGTGTGATATATGGAATAAGCTGTGCTGAAGTGGTAGAAGATGTGCCTTACCTTTAAAATAATAATAAACATTGCAAGGGAAGATTTGACACTAAGATGTTGCTCTGTTCTGGGGATTGTGACCCTTCCTTACCAGGTGAGTGCTTGGTGAAGCAGTAAAGGCAGTAGGTCAGGCATGCTCAGGTGCAACTGGGATAGAGAGGGCGGTAGTTGGCCTGGGCTGATTTATTACCCGAAATCAGATTACATAGATGTGTATCTCAAAAAGAGCTTTGTACAGATTCACCCGGTAATATCGGCACTGCTGGCACAGTTCCTGACTCCTGGAGCGTACCCTGGCGCTCCCGCTGTTTTAATGGCAACTGGCAGCCTACTTTGGGAGCAGCATCGTCAGCTGGAAACAATAGTGTCTGATTCTTGTTTGTCAGCTGGGACAATGGCCCCGCTGATGGGCTGCGGCGGAGGGGAGCGGGCTGCCTTTGTATGGCAGTGCCGGCATGGCAGATGGCTAATTGGACATGATAAACCACGGGAGCAATGGGGGAGAAAAAGATCTGCGGGGATTATCGGCTTGTATCCCCCACACTAGGGAAGAAATCTATTTTAAAGATGTTATCAACTTTAGCGCTTTGCCATGAATATATCGTTCAGTAAGGAAGGAAGAGGACACCCTATCTAAAGTCTTTCCTTAGCTGTGTGAAGTTCACTTTATTGTCTGGGAGGAAACCCCATTACTCTATGGGAAGGTAGGCAAACACGTGGCCCCCAGAGATGCTGGCATGGCACTTAGGAAAATTAGCAGTGCATATTTTTCACCAGTCTTGTAAGTGAATGTCAAACTGTTGTGCCAAACAGCATCCAAGCTGAAAACAAAGAGCTTTGCCAGCTGTGTTCTTTAGGAGTGGAAAGTTATGATCTACCACAGCCTGTCTTGATATGAAGAGACGTTCCTTGGTGCTGGAGCACTGAAAAGTTTAGCTCATTAACAAAGATGGAATTTCTTTATTTAAATATATTTTATTAGTCTTAATAGAGTATACACTATGAAGCCAAAACCTGAGACCCTTGCACAAACAACTTTTGCTTATTTAAAACAGCTTAGTGAAAAATGAAGTTAAAGCCTGAAGGTTAAGTCCACAAAAATGATCAGAGGGGTTGGAAATGGATTCTGTGAGGAAAGGCTGAGAGAGCTGAGGTTCTTCAGCTTGGAGAAAAGAAGGTTCCAGAGAGACCCTCTCACTGCCTTTCAATATTTAAAATGGGCTTATACAAAAATGAGTAGGGCCTGTTGTGATAAAACAAGAGGTGATGATTTCAACCTAAAAGAGAGTAGATTCAGACTAGAGATAAGGAAGAAGTTTTTTATTATTAGGGTGGTGAAAACACCAGCACAGATGGCTCAAAAGGTGACAGATGCCTCCACTTCTGTAAACATTCCAGACCAGGTTGGACAGGGCTCTGTATAACTTGATCTTGTGGAAGATGTCCCTGCTCGTGGCAGGGACCTTTAAATGTTCCTTCGATCCAAACTATTCTATGGTTCTAAAGCATCCCAGGTAGTTTTGCTATGAGTTGTGTGGGCTTAGCTGATGGCTTCAAGTGGTCCCAAGCTGTGGGCTGTGAGTCCAAGGCTGTGTCCACAGTCTGGTAGCAAAAATCAGAAATTCATCCCACTGGACGCATTTTAATTCCTTTTTTGCTCTCTGTCACCCCCATTAAACAGCAGAAGAAAGCACACCACAACTTGGGGAGACCGCCACAGAGGAGGTATGAGGAGTAAGGCTGAAAGGGGGTGTCATGTGCATTGGTGTTTGCTGCAATGAGCTGCAGTCATCACTGGCTTTAATTCCCTGCTTTGTAGAATGGTATCAAGTGCCTACAATACTTTGCTATTTTAATGTCTCTCACAATAATAATGTTATGGCACATAACAGATACGTTTAAATTGTAGTAAAAATAAATCTGCAAGAGGTTAAAAATAATAGCTAGCAAGAAATATGCAGTTCTCTATGGAAGTGGATTTACTTTCTGTGGAAATATCTGGACTGTGTTTCTCTTCCACTGTTTACTACTGTCTTTTCCCATGGGACAAGTATAGTGGAAACTCCAGATGAAAACTTTCAGCGAGTTGCCTTTGGTTTGACAGGCCTTTCAAGTGCTGTACCTGTCAGTCTGAGTAGCTTTTGAAGCTATAGGTGCTGGAGACTATTCAAAGTATTGTGAGTGAATGCAAATAAAACTTTCAATTGGGCTGTCTTCTTATAGAGTCTGTGATATTGTCATGTTATGATGGTTCCTTAACAGGGTTTATTATTTGTATTATTGTGTCAGTCACTGATTAGTTCCTTCTGAAGCAGATGCCCTATGAACACTGAACAAAAAGATGGTCCTTGCCATTGAGTGCTTACGATAAAAGCTCTCAAGTGGATTGTAAATTTCTTTAACCAAAGACCCATATTTGCTTTGCTTTGTTTTTAAACATATCTGAAGGACAAGCCAGAGGAGCTACAGAGTCTAACACTGGGTGTGGAGCAGAGAGAATGGCTGAGAATAAGGTACAAGCAGAAAAATAGGGAGGAAATGAGAAGCCTGTAGGGAAACCATGGGAGACTGCCACAAAGTTACCTCACAGAGCACTTCATAACTGGAGGGCACTTGGCTGAGAAAGGGATCACAGTCTGCATCCTCTGTGGAAAGGAAGCAGGTGATGTCAGTGTGGGGAAGGTCAGAAGCCAGAGCAAATCACAGAAATGAGACAATAAGAGGTTTGATTAGAGTTGTAGCTTTTGGGATGGAAAGCCAAAACTAGGGGGTTTTTTAGAGAAAAAAATTGAAAGACTGTCTGGGTACACACGGAAAGAGGGAACAGGCAAACCCTGTGCACGTACCATGCTTAGGCTGGAGAAAGCAGCCGTAGGAGGTACTGCAAAGCACAGGAAAAATAACAAGGTTTTCTCTTCTAGGAGATGTCCCATACCATGGAAGACTGTTATTATCACGCTGCAGTCTTTTAATAGTGATGCACCAAATGCCTATCTTGCTTTGATGCTGCAAAGAGGAGGCATTTCCATATGAAGCAAAGACACGCAGCCAGAATCTTTGGGTGTTCTGATTCACGTTTAATGCCTCTTGTTCACAAAAATATGTCATGAAGAGCCAGCCTCCTTGGATCTCACTGCCACTCTGTTCACAGCAATTTAACTTTCTTGCTCTGCTTTTCTGTGCTGAGGATGGGAGTTCAGGAGTGATGTTAATTGAGTCAGTCTGAAGCATTCAGATAAATTTAGTCCAAAGGAGCAAGTCAGGCCTACTGGGTAAATAGTAATGATCTTGTGAGTTTGGAGGACTACGGTCCTAGATCTACGGTGTGCGAATCTCCAGTCAACAGCTTGCTCCTATTCAACTCAGTCCTGCTCAAAAATTACCTGGGGTGTTAAATAGGCCAGCTGTCTCTTACAGGTGCCTGTTAGTCTGTAATCTGTCTGATGCTTCAGGTTATTTATCAAATCCATAATGAGATGGTCTTGAACTATTTAAGGCCAGGAGAAAGTTGTTAACACTGTCTCTGGTGCTAAAACTGAGCAGAGGGAAACCCTGTTGGTTGGATGAGTTTAGATCTATTGAAACTGATCCGTGTGGTAATGGGAGTTTGTAAAAATGACACTTCCCAAGATGTAAGCCCATATAATAGGAAAAGATTTTTTTTTTTTTTTGAAGCTGATTGTCTTCCTCGTTGAGCTGTGCAGTAAGGTGTAACTGGCAGCTTGGGCCTGGCTGCTGTGATTGGGATTAATTCCAGTATTTTTCCAGCTTCAACTCCATCATGTTTCAGTCTGGGAGCCTTATGATGCTCATTTGCAATAGCCCAAAACCAATGACTGGTAGTTTCTTATTTAGGTAGTCAAGGATTAGTTTCTGCAGCATCCACCTCCAAAATCAGGAAATGCTCAAGGTGGGTGGAATGAACAATAATTTCTTTGCTTGTCTCAGATATCCTCAGCTTTCCTTGGTCTGCAGTAGAAATGGAGATAACAGGAATTAGAAACAATACACAGAATTAGTATAGCATTTCAGAACACTCTAAGCGTCACAGACTTTGTGTAGGATAGGGAGGTCTCATCTGTAAAAAGGGATAATCAGTCACAAAGCTGTAGTAAGTGGTTTTCCTGAGTTTATATGGACTTTGTGTTCTTGAAAAACCCATGTCCTAGTGATGGAGCAAACCCTGATGAAGTGCTGCATGGCTTTACCTTCTGTTGGTAGGGCACAGGGCAGGAAAAGCACACCAATCCTTTTCTACTGGAGGATTGTCAAAAGTCATGGCTAAAGTGACAAGTGAAATCAGAGAGATGTGCAAACACTTGGCTCTTCTTAAACCACTTGATATGGGTGCCTATATATGGATGCAGGTGACCTACTTCAAACAGGTTGTACATCTTGGCCTTAGTCCTGGAAATGAGATTAACACACCTTGCCTATGTCCACACCAAGCAGTCGAATAGTCTTAAGATTTTTATTACACTGACCCTATTTTTAAATATACATAGGTCAGGTATAAAAAATAGCCTGATGCCAGTGACAGCAGAGGAGCTACAGTAATTTACACAGGCAGAAATTTTGGCCTGTGTTCAGCTGACAGACTCGTGTTGGGGATGGGGCCAAAGAAGACTAGTTGCAGAATAAGGATATTTCCAATTTAATATGCTAAGACATCCAGACAATTTTGCTCATCACTGTGGTACCCAAATGCTGACCAAATGAGGCACTTGGGCTCTGGGTCCGTTCTGCTCACTATTTGGTAAGGTCCCCTGTGCCTTTTTTGTAAAGAGCATGCTGCTGTGAAAGTTAAATCTATTAAATGCTAATGTAAGAGAGATTTAATGACATGCTATTAAAAAGTTCCACCTACCTAAGAATGCTTTGCTTTCCAGCTCAGGTTTGCTAATATATTCCATGTTTCACAGAGATCTCTCCATGAAGAGAATGCTGTCAAGAGCCATTTACAGCTCTGATTCTGCTTTGTTGTCATTTACAAGTGCCAGATTCCCTGTTGCTGCAGAGCCAACCACTGCACCAGGAAGTTCCTGCTGTGGATGTCTCTCATGGGCATGTTAGTTCCTTGGGGCAGGGGAAGATACCTCCTGACTGGTTCCACACAGCCGAGTTTAATAGAGCTGTAACCATAGTATATGATTTCCTTTTCTTGGTCTCATTTTAACTCGTACTTTTTCCTCTTGGAATATATCTAGCAAATGTAAAACCTGTGTGTTGCTATTCCAAATGGGGCCATTGGCTTAACATGGCACGGTCCAGGGTAGAATGGCCTTCTGAAGAGCACTATCTGATTGCACAGTAATGCTCCCCATGTAACACGGGAATGAGACAACTGCAAAGAGCTCTAATTAGCTGCTACTCCAAAGAGTAATTTTCACACTGACAAGAAACAGTCATGTTGCATCTTCCTTTGGGAATATATTGACAAAGGAAAGTTTCCTCTTTGGAAGTTATCTTTAGAGACAGAAGCAGTGGGAGGTGTAGTACAGGCAGTGATCGCCAGCCTGAGGGCTGTAGAGGTTCGTGTGGGAGCTCCCTTGCCCCTGCAAACGCCTGTGGCAGGTTGACCTTGGCTGGTGCCCATCAAGCCACTCTATCACTCCACTCCTCAGCAGGCGAGGGAGGAGAAAACAAGACAGGGAAAAAACCCCCTCAGGGATCAAGGTAAAGACAGATTAATTAAAAAAAAGCAAAGGTTGTGTGTGGAAGCAAAGGAAAACCAAATATTTTTATCTCTACTTCCCATCAACAGGCAATGTACAGCCACTTCCCGGGAAGCAAGGGCTTCAGTATGCATAGTCATTGCCCCAGAAGACAGACATCATAAATAACAAATGACCCCCCTTCTTCCTCCTTTCTCTTACCTTTTATTGCTAAGCAGACATCATACAGTATGGAATACTCCTTTGATTCATTTGGGTCAGCTGTCCTGGCTGTGTCCTTTCTCAAGATCTTGCCCACATCAGACCTACTGGTGAGGGAGGGAATGTTGGAGAGACAGTGCTGGTGCTGTGAGCACGGCTCGGCAGTAGCCCAAACTGTGGTGTGTTATCAACACCTTACTACTTACCAGTACAAAGCACAGCACTGTGAGGGTGCTGTGAGCCAGTGTGTGCCCTGGTGGCCAAGAAGGCTGTGGCAACCTGGCTTGTATCAGCAATAGTGTGGCCACCAGGACCAGGGCAGTGACCGTCCCCCTGTGCTCGGCACTGGTGAGGCACCTCAAATCCTGTGTTCAGATTTTGGTCCATCAGGACAGTAAAGACGTTGAGCTGCTGGGGCATGTCCAGAGAAGGGCAATAGAGCTGGGGAAGGGTTTGGAGCACAAGTCTGGTGAGGAGCAGTTGAGGGAGCTGGGGATGTTTAGCCTGGAGAAAAGAAGCCTTAGAGGAGACGTCTCTTTCTACAAGTACCTGACAGGAGGTTGTAGCCAGATGGGGGCTGGTATCTTCTCCCAGGATAAGAGTAAATGGCCTCAAGTTACACCAGGGGAGGTTTAGATTAGATATTAGGAAAAATTTCTTCACTGAAAGGGTTGGAACAGGCTGCCCAGGGAAGTGGTGGAGTCACCATCCCTGAAGGGATCTAAAAGAAGGGTGGCTATGACACTTTGAGGACATGGTTTTGTGGTGACCATGTTGGTGGTGCTAGGTTGATGGTTGAAATATATGATCTTAGAGGTCTTTTCCAAACTTCACAAGTCCATGATTCTATGGGGAAGTTAACTCCATCTCAGCCAGATCCAATTCTATTGCCCCTCCATCGCTCCTTAGTCCAGATCATAGCCCTTACTTTTTACTGGCTGCAGGTCCTCAGCAAAGTCTTCGTTGGGTTTATGTACACCTGGAAGATTTAAGAAGTAGCAAACCCATTCCCTGGCTCTGTTTTCTAGATGTCCCCAATCTGAATCCAGTTTGTACTGAATGAGAAAGTGCTGTGGGGGAGTCTGTCCATTCTTTTCCTCTTGTCCTGCTCCTGGAATGCACCACAACCTCTGTTTGCACATGAAGTGGTTTAATGTCAAATGGTCAAGACAGAAACTTTTTGCATATTAAACTGAAAATCTTAAAACTAATAGGAGGGCATGGAGGGCACACTAAGGGTGCCTGACTGGCAGGTGTGCAAAGAGCACAGGCAAACAAAGGAGGACTATGAGCTCTTTTATTTTATTGTATTTTTTTTATTTCTTTTTTATCTGACATGCAGCTACATTAACAGCTGCAGCTAATGACTTCTGAAGGAATCTCCTGTCCTGACTTCCTTTTTGCACTTCCAGTCTATGTATGTATTTTCCCTGAGAGCTGTTCCAGGAACTGCATTAAAACCTCCCTAGTCATTACTTTTCTCATTGGTGTGTGAACACCCTGCAAACGGTGGCTCAGGCAGGAGCCTGAAGCAGTTCAGTTTCAGAGGAAACCAACTGTAGCAATCTATTTTTAAAAGGTTATTTTGATGAATTGGATTTTATGACCTGATTTGAACTGCCGTTGAGCACCCACGTGTTATGCTGCTGCAGCCTGGACCCGCAGGAGTGTCACTGTGTGCTGTTTTCCCATTGGAATCCTGTTTGCTTTCTGTATCAGACAGAAACCAAGTATTCTCTCCATTCCCAATCCTGCTTGTCCTGTGTGTGGATAGCGGAAAATTGCAGATCTTTGGCTGAGGAAAGTAAAACTATAACTTATTGTATTGCAGTTTCTTGGCTGTCCTGTTTCACTTCAAGGAGTGGGAGTCTGGAGTTGGGGCTGTCACCTTTTATGAAACACTTTTACATTTATTTTGACTAGCTTAAAAAAAATTATTTCAAAATCCTCCATGACCAAAGAGTTTGTGCAAGAGGTTACATAAGATTCATCCTTAACTTTGCTGTAGAGTTACAGGTATAGGTACTGTATTAAGACCTTAAAACACTAAATGTGTAAACCTCTCAACTACAGAAAAAGAAACTTCAACAGCCTTGATCCAGAAAACCACAGGCAGTTGGAGCATCAGTCCCTGATACCTCATCTGGACAGATCCTTGCACATCTCTTACCATCAGTGGCATGGGAGCTTTACAGTGGGATTTTAGCAGGCAACAGCCTGGGCTTGTACTTCCTTGTAGGAGGCATTCAGCATGTAGGAGTGAATATAAACCTTGTGTTCAGTCTCTTGAGATGGTCTCAATATTTCTATTGTGTAATTCTACACAGTATTTTAATTGAGCTGAAGTAACTTGAGTTTATTCTCAATCCAGAAACAAATGAGAAAGCTGTAATGGATGGTTTTGGATTAGGTATTGATGCCCAAGAAAGCTCTCTAAGTGACACACTTTTATACATGGATAAGTAAATGAATATGTTAATTTGCAAGTTTAGGACTTGTCATGGGGGTTTTTGTCATTTTGAAGTCCTGCTGGGACTCTTCTGACAACTGGGATTTTTAGATAGAAAGCCTGCATGGATGAGCAGGTGCTGATGGCTCCGTTGCTGGCACCCATCCATTTGAGCCCCTAAGAGTCACCTAGATAATAAAAATGCACTTTTTTTTAAAGTTAAGACTTGAAGCTTATGGTTTTGAAGCTGTTGGTGCAACTAAGGCGTTCCCTGAGCAATTTCTGTAGAGAAGGGCTGCATTTCTGTATCCTGGACAGACTCCTCTTGGGATAATTATATTCTCTTGCCTTTCTGCATTTCTACTCTGAGGTTATGCTTTGCAGTGCTGATGTGCGTGAGCAGTTGCTGAATTTGACTGTATGAATTGCCGCACTTTAACACTGAGAGGTAATTTGTATCTGTGACTCTTCCATAGGGCTTCAGGATGAAGATCATGTTATTCTTAGCCCCTCTGCTGTTTTTGCACAACCTCCCTTCCTCTAGTCAAGGTAAAACAAACACCGTCCCTGGCAGCTCTGTGTCAGGAACAGCACATGCAGACACTGTGTCCAGGCACCCCATCCTTCCCGGCTGCTACTGAAGCCATCCGGGAACACACGGGCTTCCCCTGCATCACGCCCCAGCCTGCGTGCCTGGAGGAAACCTCCTTGGATCCTCGGCTCTTCCTGCACAGCTGCGTGTGGCTCCAGCACGTCACAGCTCACTGTTTCAGACGGCAAAGTTCGCTGCCGTCTGCAGCCCGAGAGGAGCTGCAAAATGTTATTTCGCAATGATGTTATTGTTATTAAAGAAGTTTATAAATTGTTAAGCACCACGTGTCGGTCAGACAGAGCTTTCTGTCTTATGGTGCTTGATAAGAGGCTTGTGAGCAGACACCTGCTGTATGCGAAGATGGGGGAAGGCAGGCTCTGGGTGTCTCCAGCATCCCAGAGCAGTGGGTGCTTTTTCTGGTGCTGACTGGAGTTGAGTTCTCAACATCTCAGCCCTCTTTTGCTTCTTCTGTGTTGTGTTCATATAGCGTTAAATTAGGGTGCAACAGCGGAATTACAGGCTCTTCTGACAAGAGCTCTTGAGCTCCTGCACCTGTTACTTTCCTGAGGCTCCCATAGGTAAAGCCTGGCATACTTCATCTGACAGATAGATTGAGACTTCTGACTCCTTACTTTCCTGGTGTCAGTGCATTTAGGTGCAGTCAGAAATGTTCATCCCAAAGTTGTAGGTATCCCCAAGTTATATTTACAAGCAGCAATGTTGCAATAGAAGTGCCTCAGAACTGAGGCATTAAGCAGGTGTAAAGGAAGAAGGAGTGTTGCATCCCCATGAGGTGAAACCATTGTGCCTTTTTGTGTGGGAACCATAACTTGTATATGGGAATCCAGGCTTTTAATTTTATTCATCTCACCTTTTCTGGTCTCTTCAGGGTGTGTGTCAGACTGAAAGTCCTCAATTATTCTTGTTCATCTTAAATATCAGTTACCCCCTTGCTGTGAAAACTGATCCATTGCAGAACAAGGATTTTTTTTTGCCTTGGAGTAATCCTAAGAGAAAAGATTGCTGCTGTGAAAAGCAAAGCCCTTAGTCTTGTTATTCTGTGTTCCTCTTGTCATCATTAAAACTCCTTGTGTTAGACCGTGAGCAGCCCACATCATCACCAGCTTTCCCTGCTGCTGGAGCCTGCAGTGACACCATAATCCTGCATTTGCCATCACAGTGTCTTCCCAAACAGCGTGATTTTACAAATCTAATATTATGCTTTCTCTGCAGGAACAACAGTAACAACAAGCCAGGCTGCAAACAGCAATGTTAGCAGAAGCAAACATCTGAGAGTGCTGGACAAACAGCAAGCTAATTTTCACCTTGGAGTGTCAAGGTTGTAGATAAGTTTAGAGGATAATGTACAATTGTGGAGATGAAGGTCCTACTTTTGCTGTGGCTTGCTGGATGACATTAAGCAGTTAGCATTGCTCAGTGCCTCAGTTTCCCTCTGAGAATTGGGTAATTGGCTGTGGATAAAAAGCCCCATAAAATAATAGCACTTAAAGCAGTGCATATAACAGTTATTAGCGCAGAGCGCTGTCATCATCTCCACTCCATAAATGTGAGGAACTGAGGCAGAAAATGGTTTGCCAGGAGCTATTGATGTAGTTGGGGCAAGAGTCCTCATTAGACCCCTGGAGCTGCCTGGCCAGCCTTGCAGGCGTCGTGCTGCTCATCACCCTCCTGCCCTGCCCCCGAGTGCCCCAGCGCGGGGTGGGTGCACAGGACTCGGGTGTGTGGAGCAGAGTGAGGCTCGTTCCTTTCACTGTTCCTGCTGAGGGAATTGGAAAAGTGATAAACAAAATGGTTTTTATCAAGGAAAAATGTTCTAGAGCCCTCTGTTTTTAACAAGCATTTGCTAATAGTGCAAAGTATATGGGACAGCATTGTCCTAATTAGTTTTCTGTCAAAATTAACAGCCTTTGAGTTCAGGAGGAACAGATTTAGGCCAACACAGTGTCTTTGAAAAATTCACAGAACTTTTTGCCCTGTGGTTTTGAATATGAGTTCAAGCTTCAGCATCATGGAACATCCTCTGAGCAGAGCTTTACTCTTCATTTAAACTGTTCTCCCTCTTTAAAAGCCTGCTTCTTAGTGTAATTTGAATCCGTCTTATTTTAGGGTATATATTTAGTATCCAGCTAATTTTTTTTCCCTCTGAAGTTCTTGGATAGCAAGTCCACTAAGAAATCTCACCATTGCCAAACCAGTTTAAGACATTTGGAACTTCAATTACCTGCTGAACTCTTAAAAAGTAATTTGGTAATGAAAGCAGTGAATGCATTCTGCAGTGTTTAAAGATTGCTTACAGAGATAAAATGGTTTTGGCTGCATGTCAGATAAATACTTTTATGATGAAGCATATGTGCAACCCGTTCTTCTCCTTTTTTTGAATGAATCTGAAGAGCCTAATCCTCCAGAATATCCCCAAACAAATTTTGGATTACTGAACCCTGTGTTCTTAAATAAAGAGAAACATTTAGTATTTTACACCTAAGGAATATCTTTCATCTCTGGATCTTGATGTATTTTACAAAGCCAAATATGTTCAGTCTAACCAAACTTCTGTGAAACAAGAAAATATCGTTTCCCATTTTAGAGCTATGTTAGCCAGCAGGACATGATCGGACTCTCATGTCAGGCTGGTAGCAGAGATTGTTGGGAGATGATATGGGATGAAATGCCTCGGTAAAAAACTTGGCGAACAGATTCTTGGAGTCTTGCTATTTTGACATTGACTTGAATGTGATCCTGCTCACGAGCCTAATGCCTCTTGCAGATGAACAAAAGAAGTGTGCAAAACTGTCTCCCACTCTGAGTTGTGGATTATATCTGCACGGGTCCCTTGGCGAGCTCTGGCCTTGCCCAGGGAGCCAAACAAGGACTCTGACGTGCATAACAGTGGCCAGCGTAGAGGAAGAGAAAGATCTCAACCACCTTGCTACCATACAGGTAACACCTGGAGTTTTGCCTGTGGGAGAGAAGCTTCTCAGCTCTTCCAGTGTGCTTCCATTTTAAAACTCACTTTTCTGGAGTTGGGTTGGCTGCAATAAATACACACTTAGCTCTGGTTTGAGAGGTAATACAATTACTGTGGGGTGCCTATCTCTGTGTGGCTGTCAAGTATTAATAAGTCTATCCTAGTCACCCTAAAATGAAGAATTTAGCTGGCAAATGAAGACCATTAGTACCAGAATGGTGGGGTTTCTTTTTTAATTGTGATAAGGGAATCTGAAGTTGAGTGGTGTTTCCTGTGAATCATACCCTAACTTTTTACACTCCATGGTTCATCTGTGACACTGAATGCAGCCTCATTTGCCATTTTTTTTCCTGAACAGCATCTACAGCTGTGGCCAGATGTGCTATTTGGCTTCAGCTGAGCTGTGTTGGAAGGCTTTGAACCCGCGCCAGGCTCGAAGTGTCTGGGCCCTGTCCCCACTGCTGCGGGATTGGTATCTGCAGGCATAGCTGCACGTGCAGTCCTTCTCTAACCCAAATCAGTCAGAATGATCTGGGTTAAAGAAAACCCTCCATGCTTTTAAATAGTAAGCCAACCTGGATCATTTTGACACAACCGGGTTAGGGAGTGACTGCGTGCAGACACAGTGACAGATTGGAGGGGGCAGTAATGCAGCTCTGCTGAGCCGAGATGGGAGCTGGACCACAGGCCGAGTTCAGTGAGCTGCCCTGGCTGTTGTCCTCGACAATAGTCTTATTTATAGGAAATCGTGAAATAGTCTAAGGGCTAAAAATGCAGCTGATGTTTCCCAGGTTTGGCCTCTGATGACCAGTTTGCAGCCCGATGCCATCTATTGTAGATGTACGTTCCTGCTCAAGGGAACGTACTGGTAGTGGCTGTTTTAACCCTACAGCCAATTTGGAGCAACTTCAAGGTTCTGCTAAACTGTGCTGAAAGGAAGCTGCTACCCAGGCAGTATTTTCTGGATAACAGCAGTGTTTTTCAGATGTTTATGCACATGACTGACATGTGTGTAGTCTTGACATGAGAGGTGCTCTGTGGGTTTTCACAGCATTCTAAATGTGCTGATAAGGGGCAGATATAGCAAGGCTTTCTGCAGAAACTGAGTGAAAGCATTCAAGATTTTAGTTCACAAGGGATAGTATGAAAATCTCTGTAACTCTGTCTTGGGCAAGTTTGTAAGTGTGTGTGTTTGACATTGGACTTGAGAGTGACCTCATTGATATCTGCTGGGCTCAGACTCAATTACTCTGGTTTAACATCTTTGCACGTGAGAGCAGGGTTAGGCCTGCTGAAAGTGTGGGTACTTTTTCTTTCCCCTTAGGGAACCTGTTGGCATTGGTTATGCAGGTCATGTCCACATTCTGTGACCTGCCTGCACAACAAGCCACCACTCTCTGTCACTTGGCATTACATATTTCCAAGATATCCTCAGCTCTAAAGAAAAGTATCTTTTCACCCCGTGTTCCCTTCTCAGGAGACACAATCCCTTTGTTCCCATAGCACACGTACGGAATGCTGTGGTCTAGCTCCTTACCAGGGCATCATGTTCTTGCCATCACAGGACCTGTCCTCTTTCAGTTTCTTGTGGAGGCAGCAATAGGACAATCCTGTTTTGGTGTGTAGGCTCATTCAGGAGAGCTGAACATCCAAATAAACGAATGGAGGAAGCCCTGCTGCAGGGAGGTTCGTGTGCATGGTGGTGAAGAGGGCTGGCTGGGCCACCGGATGGGGAGCCCCCAAACACCAGGGCCCACGTCACTGACTTCAGTAATCCCATCTGGTGTGTGTTGCAGGTGTGTTGATGATGACTTGTGACAGCTTCATGTCCTCTAGCCCTCAAGCTGATGATAACTGGAAAGAAAAGACTTTTCCATGGTGGGAATTATTTCCAAATGCATTCACAATGCAACACAGTGTTTCCTCTGGCTGTCTTAGGTGAAGACTTGACCTCTCCTTCTTTCGCGTCTCTTGACATTTAATTGTAACAAACAGACCTAGATGTTGCAGTATGTTTTTCTGGGTCACTGAATGCATTATATGCTTGTCCTTCAAATAAGAAGTACACTATCTTTCATCTCAGCCCGTCAGCTTGTTTTTTCTGGTTTTACTTTTGTTGTAGTCTTTAAAACCCAGTCATTTTGTCAATAAGCATTATTCATACGGGGAGAAATAACTTGATTCATACTGGAAGCACAATTCCTCGTGCACACACTCACACAATGCTGTAGCCTGAGGCAACAGCCGTGAGTCCAACCCAAAGGCCAGCTCCACTGCTGTGCAGTCTGGGGGGTTATTTACATCTGAAGGAGAGGAATGCGAAATCCCATGGCAGTGCTCAGATGCCAGAGCTGTCCCAGAACACAGTCTGGCCTCAGGTGGTTTCATTTGGCAAATCTAAAATTTTTTCTGTGTCACGAGCACATGCTCCCAGTCCAGGCTCTCCTGCTTACTGTGTTATATGGACAAACAAGTCTACATGCAGCCTACAGGCTGTCTTCAGCATTTTGGAAACCTCTGTGCATGATGGTTTATCTGCATGTCTGGAAATGAGAATGATTGACAGAAACACAGAGGAAAAGCTGCATCCCAGATGCTTTTGCTGTGATTTGGTTGTGTTTTCTGGGAATACTTGGCATTTTAGCACTCTGTCTGGTCTCCTTCAAATCATATACCTGCCTGGAGGCTAGGACTCTGTGAGCTCATGGCTTGAGCTGGAATTGGCTACCTTCAACCTTAAACACTACTTTTCTGCAACAACTGTCTTTTATTTGTAGAATTTCAGTCCAATTTCATGGTATGCAGGCTGTTTCACTTACCATTTCCCATGCTTTCTCCACACTATGTCTGCATCCCAGTAGTGCAATGGTCTCTACATAATCCCATCCCGAAAATTTTGGTGGTAACAATAAAAATGTCCATATATATTGATGATTCCAGGACAAACCTCTTCAGCTTTTGTTGAAAAAAGAAAATCAGGTACTTTGATGTGTTTGGACAAAAAGCACTAAGAACTGGAAAATTTGTTTGAAAACTTCCCAGAAAATTAGAGTAGAAATTGTTAGCTCATGAGTGCTGTATGTTGTCCAACAAAAAACCTACATTTTCTCTGAGAACAAGGGACGCTTTCCTTTCATTATTTTGCTGAGTCAAAGCTATATTTCATAGCAAAGAGAGAGTTTTGCTGGAAACTTCTTGGTCAGCCCTGTTCCTCCAGTTCATTAGTTCATTAAGCACCTCCTAAAAACCCGTTTTGTTTGCATCACTGTACATTTCCAGGCTTTAATATTTTTGTTTAAGTTTGTTTTGATACTGTATTAACAAACAAACAAGCAAGCCCACGACCTGCACGTGCCAGAGTTAATGGAGCTGTCGGCTCTGTTTGTGCCACAGTGATTGATGGGTGCTCTGATGGAGTGGCCTCTTCCCTCTCTTTCTGTCTTGTCTGCATGTTAATGTCTCCACTCACTGAATAATGATGCACTTTAACAGAGATTTGTCTTATTTTTGTTCCTGAGTGCTGGCAGGGCTGGAGTTATGTCTGTGTTTCTCTGAAGCTGGAATAATTCAGCCAGAGGAATTTTACCTGGAGTTGAGTACACGCTCGTGTTATGGGAGCACCAACCAATAAAACCAGTTGCCATGTAGTATTTGAGTGAATCTGCAGATTTTCTGCTAGGGGAAGATGAGATCCATATCTCAGAGCTTTTGGGACTGCATGGATTTGCATGGGTGTGCCTGCCCTTTTGGCGTGGGTTCAGCATGTCAGAGCTGTGGGTTTGGGGGTGTGAGGAGAACACTCCAGGCTGTTGGTCGGCTTCTTGCAGGAGTTTCCCTGGGTGCCTTGTGGGGGAAACTTCTGCAAATAGGGAGCAGACAGGGAGATCTACACCCATGTTCTACTTGGGTCTGCTCCTGAGCCAACTTGTGAGGACTGATGGGGACACAACCAGTGGGGATGTATGTGATTCCCTTGTGGATGTGCCAGCTGAGTTATCCCTTACATGATGGATGCATTTGACTTTTATGCTTTATGTACAGGCATCTGAAGCTCATGTAAACCTTCAGAAGCAATGTTTCTCTCTATGGACTTGATTCCTTGCGGAAAGATGTCCATAAGGATGATTTATTTTGACCCAAGAAAGACATATCTCAAATGTATGAATTGCCAGTATTTTGTAAAAATGTTTAAATGCAAGTGGTCCCCATGAATTTTAAATTTTAAGTGTTTCTATTGATAGTCAGTTTAGAAAAAAGCTGAGAAAGTCACCATTTGAACTTGATGATCTTAAAGGTCTTTTTCAGCCTAAGCAATTCTGTGATTTTATAATACCTTTGAGAGTTTTTCCTTGACACAAAGATGGTCCAGATCACTATTCAGTTCTCTGTGGGATGAGGGCAGATAGGCTGCCTGATGCAACACTCCTCCTGTTTATCCTACTTGATATTCCTGTCTCTGGGGTAGGTATTTATGGTGGGGTCAGCTCAGCATGTTACTAAATTTCCAAGTCCTTGGTTACACTGTTAGTAAGAATAAATATTTTAAAAGACAAGGGCAATTTGGAGATCCTGGGTTAGATGTAGCAACTTAAGCAGGAAAAGTCAATTGGTACTCTGAATAGCATGTACCAAGCAGTGTGGGAGGAATGAGGCTTCAGGGACCTCTGCCACCAATGCATATGGGATAGTTTCAAAGACTGCAAAAAGTCCTGAAGATATTTTGATCAACTCCTGCCTGTATGATTACAATGTGTGAGGAGGGTGTATATAAGAAGTAGGAAAGGCGATATTCCTGCTAACAAAACATAGTGAGTTCCTTGTGTATTTTTATACTTTTAAAAATATTGTATTTTGGGAGTCACGTGGGTTAAAGAGGTCCCAGGGCTGCTGTCTGTGTAGGATCCTTGGAAATCAGTAGAAGTTAGGGGTAAGTAATTCTTTCAAGATTGCAATTCCCCTCTCCCTTCCTTATTTACTTCAAAGATAAGTCTTGAAATAAAAGAAAATCCTCTGTTCCTGTTGACAAATACTGCAGAATATAGCATGAATATATAGCGTGTGTGTGGGAAAGCAGCAATTCATCCTGTAGGTGCAGGGAATTTTCTTGCTATGTGGAAGTCATAAAGCAGCACAGTTCCAGAAGGACAACAGAGGCTGCCATTTGCAAGCTCTGCTCCCTCCTGCTCTCCTGCAGTATTTATCCACCAAACTGTGCAGAGGGCTGTTAGACACCAAGGCACTTGGGGATTTATCTCCCTTGCTGGCTTTGTTTCACTGAGGGGTATGGAGCTTTCATCCCTTCATCAAGCTACTCTGGAGAGGTTTAGTGTTGCGAATATGCCAGTGCATGGTACAGCTGTCATATTCCTGCTGCTCAAGCAGAAATTTATGGCAAGGAAAGACAGATACATGTGGTGTTGGGTTATGAGACTGACAGATTTGCTGTCATGTCTCGTAGCAGTTTAGGTGAGATAAAGCTGGGTTTTATTTATTTTATTTTGTCAGAGAGCACAAAACTTGAGCAGAAATAAGGGATATTTAACAAATAAATGGAACCTAATTTTCCTATTGGTGTAAATTTGGATTTGCTCCACTGTTTAGAGATTAATAAAAAAATCAAGCTCAGCTAAGTGACTCAGAAGAAGCAGACAAGGTACCAGGCAGTGACAACCACAGCCTCCAGCACTGTGGGGATGGCATCCCAACACCCACTGGGGACAATGTCAGCTCACCTGCAGTGGGGTTATCATGACTTCACAGAAACTGTTTTCATGTGTGCATTGTTGTCTTCCTTGCAGCAGCTGTCAAAATCCTGCCTTGGGTACCGTCTCAGAGTGGTCTGATCCTGCTGCAGGAGGCCACCCGAACCTGGGCCCCCTGAGAGTTTGTTTCATGCCACTGCTCATGTGAGAAGATGTGCTACAACCACACTAAAATAAAGCAATAGGGAAAAATGTGGAAACTGCTTGTGAGCCAAGATTTGCAATAGTTGTTACCAAATTTTTGAATTTTCAGGACCCTGCTGGTAGTTCTTAAAACTGGGACTAGTCCATGCTGCAGTGTCTTTTGTGGTGTTTTTTGGTTAGTGTTTATGCTCTGAGGCCAAAGACATAACTATTTATGTCAGAAGCTGTTCCTTTAAGCAAACCAAGTAGTGAAATAAAGGTCAGAGTTTCCTTCTCCTCTTCTGTACCTTCACAGTAGATCTTTATGCCCATAATCTGTCCACTGAATGTGATTTAAGATGTCTAAGAGGAAAAGGATATTTTCCTGTATATATGAGTATATTTCTGTCTCCGAAGTAAAATGTGAAGAATTAAAAGGAAAAAATCCGCTCAATATGTAATTTCCTCCCTCACTTACTGTATTTCCTTTGAAAAATATAATTCCTGTGACACTTGGATGTTTCAGTGAATTTGTTTGAAAAATCTTACAGGTGATTCCAAATACTTACTGCTTCCTTAGTGGAAAATCAGTTTCTAGAGACTTCTTGGCAACTGCCTTTTTTTTTTTTTTTAATTTTTTCCTGTCTTCCTACATCATGGTCACACTTTTTTTCTGAGTTATTGTCCAGCTCTTCAGAAAAATAAATGAATCTTGGAAAGCTGGGTTTATTTGCTCCTGTGCCTGGTTTGGGCATCATTCAGCCTTGCTCCTATTTGGACAGTTCCAGCTTTTTAACTTGCCTTCATATCCCCTCTGTTTCTCTGGGCAGATTGTGTTAAGCTCCTGGCGCTTCTTCGCGCGTTTCAGAACTGTCACAGCAGGGCTGGTCTGGATAGTGCAGCACAAAAACATGGGCAGTTACTGGCCTTGCCCTGGGAGGGGGAAGAGAGAAATTAAGAGAAATACTGGACACTGTGCTCTGGAAAAGCAGCAGCCTGCAGTAGAACATGAATGTCTGTGTTTGTGTCTCTTGCAGAACATGTGGAATATAAATCTGGTTTATTCTAGGAGTTTTAGTTTTGCATTAAAAAAGAATAAATTCAGATGTGCTTTTTTTCTCCCCCTGTTTGACTTGTCACATGGGCATGATCACAACCATAGAGGGAACGCTGACCTGGCTGTTGCTTAAAACATCAGAAAAAGTGTATCCTTCAGGCTGGGATGATTCCTTTGGAATTGCTCAGAAGAGCAGAGCCATCTATCCTGGGCATGACTTACGTGTGCACTTAGTGCAGGTTCTGCATTTACCACATTGCCGGGGTGGCACAAGGTATTGCTAGAGCTGTCTTTGGTAACACTGAACGTCCTTCTGTAGAACTGCTGCCAGATGTGTTTTGGGTTTATTTCCCCTTTGTCTCACATATCTCTGTATCCCAACAAAAAAGCTGCTCTGCATATAGGTCTTAAACAATACTGCTTTTCTGATACAGATACTCAGCCATCTGAAAAAGAGTCCCACTCTGTTTTCATCCAGGACAGATGTCCTAACAAGGAAAAAATAAAACCTTCCTGATTGCCATGAAAATCTTGACATTCACTCAGTTTTGTAGAAAATGGATTTCTTAATTGCCTCTGCCCACAGAGAAAAAAGAAGTTGAATGACTGCAATGTTTGCTTCTTTTTATTATTTGTATAATTTTGGTGCTTCACAAAGAAATATTGATATTGGGAAAAAAAGCTTGAGCTGTTTTTTTTTCTCTTTTCACCTCTGAATTTGTTGACCTGTTATTTAAAACCTGATGTTAAAATGTGCTGAACATCTTCTGGTGCCTTTGGTTGTGATTTGGCATCAATTTATATTGTGCCTTAGGTGAGATATTTTGTTCTTAGTTTTCTGAAGGTTAATTTCTGCTTTACCTGTAGTATTCCCTCAGCTAATGCAGAAATTTATGTTTATCTATCCTTCATCCTTTACAACAACAGGAGTTGCTGACATCTGAACACCTTTAAAATATGAAACTTCATTGCTTCAGTCATTAGGCTGCTGAAGTGTACATATGCTGACAAGCTCACTATGTTGCCGAGCCTTTAGTAACTAATATTTTAAGTATCACCAGTTCACAAACAAGCAAACAAAAATCCCAAACCGGCACTGCAAGTATCTAAATCCCAAACTCAGCACTGCTGAATATCTAAAGCAACCCAGTTGTTATAAGTATCAAGTATTGCAATTTGTAAGCAACACATAAAGGTCTTGCCTTCTCCCTCATTGTGGAAATGATTTTGATACCTGAGCTTTATGTTAAAAGATTCAGATTGCAGTTCCTGACATTAGACATATAAATACACTTTGGACTTGGATAGGAGTTGAGACTGCAGTTTGGAAAAGAGCAGCACCATAGCTCTCTGGGGCATCTGCAAAAGAAGTCACTTGTTCAGGAATGTGAAATAGGTGTCTGAGAAGGCTGCTGCTTTCAGAGTGTGCGAGATGCAGCACAGCTCATACTGGTGTTTACCTGGAGCATCCTTATGTCCACGATGGGAGCTGGACCTACGAAGAGCAGCCTGTGGTGATGCTCATGCAGCACAAAGAGGTATTTTTGTCTGTTCTGAACAACCCAAGAGATAGAAATACTTCTGGTCTGATTCATTAATAATGGCGTGTTTGAGCTTCCACACCAAATAAGGCTGCAGTAGCAACAAAAGGTCAGTTTTTGGTGACATTTGTTCTCCATGATCACTTTTATTGGTTAGTTTGGTGATCAGGTGCTGTGATAGAGTAGTTCACCTAATGTCTCAAACGTGCAGCCTCGAGCAGAGAAAATCTGAGAAGGAAAAATATGTTTTCTCTAAACAGTGCAATTAGGAGTTTAGAATGATAAATGCAGCTCTGGCAAGTATTAAACAGTGTGTCTCAGACTGTTTTTCTGGCCCCAGTTTGTTCTTCATGGAGTGAATTCAAACTAACTGAAATGTCAGTGCCGTAAAAGGTTATCACCCTTTAAAGAAGAAGCCAGACCTTTGTAGGTTATTAAACTGTTAGTTAGGATTTGGGTTCCTGACACCTCTAGTGTAGCTGTTTTCAGTAATCTTTCTTTCAGTTAAGTCAACAAGAGCTTTGCCACTGCCTTTGGTAAGCTTAGACTGCTCTGCAGCAGAAAGAAACAGAGATCAATGATTTACTGAGCCAGACTGGTCTGCTTCAACCACATAAAATTCCCTTTTCCTCTAGTCACCCAATCCTTTCTTCCATTGCTGTTCTAGCAGACATTAATAGCAGTAGTGTAGCAGCAATATTGGAGGTTTGCTCAAATTCACATCTGTCTGCTGATGTAGCAAAGCTCTGTGCCCTGCTATCTGTGAGTTTTCCCCAAATTATAAAGTGTGCACATACAGAGAGGTTTCCCTCTGCCTCTCCCCAGGGCCATCTGGGCTTTGTTTATCTGTGTGTGAAGTGAGGGATTTTATGTGGCCTCCCTGTTGCTGCACCGTCCTGGTGCACGTGGACTGATCCATCTCTCTCAGGAGATGATCTGGGTGCTGCGAGTCACAGACCAAGCTCTGTGGCTGCACCAGGAAAGAGAAGGCTCAGCATGTGCCCATGGGGTTCTGCTCTGTCCAGGACCAGCACAAACCTCAAGTAGTGCCAAGGTGCTCTCCAGACCTGGATCCTCCCAGTCCTGAGCTCACAAACAGCTGGGGTGCTGTTGGGAAGGTAGCTGAAATGTTTGAGCTTTATTTCATGTTTTGTGGTCCAGTGAGCCTACATCTACTCTGTCCTTCATCTAGTTTCATCCATTGCAGTTCATTCACTGTTGTCCCCCTACAAAATACCCTCTGACAGTTTATATGAGAGAACTCCTGTCTGTAATTATGCCTTCCTCCCAAGTCACACAGTGCTTTTTAAACCAATTGAGGACCAGAAAATAGAACCGAAGGTTACAAGAGGCCAGGCATGGAACGAGGGGCTGCTCGTCTGTCCCTCTCAGAGTGCCAGGGCTCAAAAAGTCTGTTCTTGCTCTGCAGTGCTTTCCCTCTCTGCTGCTCTATGCTGGAAGGGGAGGCTGCAGAAGGAAAGTTAGAATTTAAATTTTAAATCACATTCCTACAAAGTGATGATATGGAAATATGGAAATGATATTTATTTGGTGGTTGTTCTTTGTTGACTGTGGCTTTTCTATGGTTGGTTTTTGTTGGGTCTGGTTGGGGTTTTTTTTTGTGGTTTTGTTTTTTTTTTCCCCCCCTTCTTAACAATAAAAATCAATTCTGTTTTTTCTAAATTCTTAAATCTCCAGTCACACTTTCTTTGAAGCAGAGTATGACCCAAACTGGACTGAAAAGGCTATTTTTGCACAAGTTGCACCACATGTGGTCACAAACCTGATCTTACTTGCGATCGTGCAGTCTCACTTTACCCCACACTATCCCTAAATGTCAGATTTACACTGAGGCTGATAAGAGAGATTTCTTTCACTGGATTTCCTGCTTCAAAAGGAACTGCATATTTTGCTGACATGGTTTGATATTGCTGGAATTGTGAGAGAAGTTGGGCCTTTCCCAGGGTCCCTGTTGTGGACCCTGCCAGCTCTGGGAGCCGCTGTGGGGTTGGCAATGCTCTCCTGGGAGGGTATGTGGTGCCAGGGCATGCAAACCGCTGTGGGGCTGAGGATCTTGGCATCACAGGGTGTGTGGCTCAGGAAAAAGCTGCCAAGCCACTAGGGCCCCATTTTTCTTTTGGAAGAAAACCAGGTTTTTAAATACTAAAATCCAGCATTAGGCAACAGCTTTTTCTTCCCGGCTCTTGTTATTGCTGACCCAGAAGGAAGAGAACTATCCCAAATCCCCTTCTCTCAATAGTTAACTATTCCTTGGATGTCTCCCATTTAATTATTTGTTTAATGTGGTCCTTAAATCCCAACAGAAGGAGATACAGCCCAGACAGTGCGAGAGAAGTCCGTTTAGTGTGAAACAACCAACCTCTGTTAAAACTTCCTTGGTTATTCCATGAAAAATTTCTGCAAAAACTACCATGACTGCTTTTTAATTTTTAGGATCTGCTATGGTTATCAAACTGTTGCTGTGTCCCATTTAGGAAGCTGAGTGGAATTTGTAATATAAACATGCACTTTATGTGTGCAGGCTTATCGGGTACAGCTGAAAAATGAAGGCTTTGGGCTGGCATCGTCTCCCACTACAGAACTGTTTAATATCAGCCCAACAGGAGACATGACTGCACGCAGCAGTAGGCACCGATGCAGCAACACTCATTAAAACACGGTGAAAATTATATATTGATTAAAAGTTTTGTCATACCCAAGAATGCAACAGATGGTTGATTTATAGACAGGGAAAGGTTATTTAGTCTCATTTATTTATGTTTTCCGGCAATTCAAACATCCCCAGTTGCCATACCTGGAGAACACGTGCGGTAATTAATAGGCTGACAAAGAGAAGAGGTGATGCTGTGTGTGTCCTGTTAGTGCCCGTCACCATGAAGCATTGCCGAGCCCCGGCGAGTTAATTCATGGAACAGCTGTGAGACGTGGGATTTATTAGCATCTCTGTTTTACAGATGGCACTGAAGCACGGAGAGGTGCATGAAATGCTAGGATTTGACAGTGGTGGAAGAATAGAATTGGATCCAATTTTCTCTTGCTTAACTTCAGGACCTCCTTTCCCCCACCACAGTCTCTTGTAATAAAAATTAGACCCTGTGTATGACTGGTCCAAGTTTTACTTGAGCATTTTGTCTAATACTCTCTGAATAAGTAGTAGAGGAGGACAGGGAAAGACTTTCACAGAGCTGTAGCCTCTGAGGGGTTGCTGGCCTGTTAATGGGTTGGATTGCAACCAAGAAACCAGTGAGAAGCTAGTCGACCTGGCTCCCTTAAGCTCCCTTGTCCTGTTGCCTCAAGCAAGCAGAAAGTTGCTGGTTGTGTGAGGTGCAATAACTCCACTGTCACGCATGCAGTAACCTCAGACAGGGTTTGGGGGGATAATGGTCAGAGAAGCTGTCTGAGTTTGATGGAAGCGAGAACTGAAGGGAGTGTGTCTGTTTTGGCAACAGAAAGATCATGGAATCATACCTGGTACATGGGTGCAGACCATAACAGCCTGAGCCTGCTTTGTTGGGTTTCAAAGAAAATAGGAGAAACACTACAGTAATAATATTAACCCTTATGAGCATCTGCCAGGCAGTCCAGAAAGCCAGGTTTTGAGCACCAAGCCTTCATTCAGCTCCATTAACATCAGTGCAGTGCCCAGACTCCTCCAGGGACTTACTCACCCCTTCTTCCTCCAAAGGAAAGCAGAACTCCTTGAGACCCTCACTGATAGTGAAGTTCTTACTCTTGTGGTTTGATGGCAAGTAGAGGTACTTGGTTTATTTATTTATGTCAAATAATTTGAGGCCTCAGTCAAATCTGTCTATATTGGTCATTCAGGTGGTATGTGACAGTCGACACCATCGAGTGTTGAGCTCACTAAATGGATGAGATGGGAAAGATGAAGGTGAACAGTTCACTGGGATAATCTGTGCTCTGTGGTTACACCTTTAAAAAGATTTTTAATAAAATCCCCAAGGTATTTGGGTAGTATCTGTATTTCCTGAATGCTGGCAGTAGAAACACATAGTTCTAGAGAGTTGCTATGTAGATAGGAGGTAGTGAGCTCCAGAGAGCTACACGCTTGCCTTAAGAAATAAAAACTGAGCTTTTAGGGAATAACAAGTTGGATGTCCCCATAAGCTTGTTCAACTCATATTTGGCGCATATGAGTGAGATTCTGAGATTCCACTTAAAGCCATTGTCTTCATCCATCACTCAAGATGAGACCACTGAGATTTCCCTCACTTTTCTTTCCTTTTCTGTGTTGCCTTGTAGGGAGTTTCTCTGTATCCTGGGCACATCTATCCTTTCTAACATTGACAGCTTTGGAGGTCTTTAACAGCTGAAGATCACCTACATGTCTAAAGAGCTGGTGGATTAAGGGCTTTTTAAAATTTTTAAAAAGAACTGAAGTTCTCCAATTTTTAATTTCAGATTTCTGTTTTAGAGAGTGATGGATGAGATTTCTTGTTCACCAGTGCACTGGTGCATAATTCTAAGAACAAGGTGAGGGAGGTACCCACTTTGTTGTTTTTCTGTGTGTATAAATAAACTTAATACTCAGTTTGTCAACTCCCAGCCTCAATTTTATAATTTGGAGTTAGTCAAAGTATAGTTTGTTCAGCAGCCTCATTAGGCATTTATGTTTATAACTGCTGATTTAAACAGATTCAACTTGCAAAGGGCCTCAGAAGTCTTCAAAGAGTGTTTACTAAAGGTCCAAGACAACACAGTTCTTCTAATTGTATCCTAAATTCAGTAGGGACATTATGCTGCTGGTTTCATGTTAAAATTATTATTTATATTCAACAAAAGAGACAGTTCCATTTGCACATCTATCAGTTCTTGCAGAGCACAGTTGTTTTCTCAGGATATTTCTTACCTGCACACTAGTAATTAAACAAATAAATAAACAAATGACTTGTAAAATGGGCTGAGAAATTGAATTTCTCTGAAAATACAGGGAATGCCAAGCCAGCTTGTGTGTGGGCTAGATGGTTATACCAGGTGGTGTAGAGGTCTAAATGGCAGTGTATCAGATCCTCTGAAATTACATAAAGCTACTCTTCTGATCATAATTTTGGAGAAATTGTGTTGCCTAGTGAATAAGTTTTATAGCACATTTTTAGTGTTAATAAGCTGTAGCTAAAAGTAGGAAAGATATGAAGACGGGAAGTGAAAGTCTTAAATTTTGGTCTAATTTTAGGTAAGGAGACACATTCTGTGGATTTAGAAAATGGAAATTTCTTGCTGAGTAAATGCAGGCTCTCTAGCTCCACATTTTATTCTGTTTCAGCATTGCTCATCTACAATGAATCCAGTTTTATCAGGTAAAGTACTGAGTGATACGTTAAAGCCACATTTACTGCTCTGGGGATTAAAATCACATAACAGTGCAAAGCTGAAGGGAGTGCACTTTCAATGAGTTATGTGTATCTAAGCAGGGAAAAGCTGCTTTCTGTCACCCTAGAATTGATACAAACCAGCTTAGTCACATCCAGGCATCGCTACAAGAAGTACAAACCCAATTTTGAATGCGCTGCTTTGTTCGCTGTGTTGGAAGGTCAAGTTAACCAAGGGACGTCATGAGATGATACAGAAAAGATACAGTAGGAGAAAATAATTGAAAACAAGTACCCATTTACTTGTTCCCATACACTTCATAGCGGTAAGAGAGGAATGGAGTAATGTCATTAATGCACTGTCACCATTGCTGTGACTGAGATCTGTTCATACAGCCTTGAGTTGAAGCGCAGAGCTTGTAAATCAAAACAACACAATTCCCACCACCGCCAACTCTGCAACCAGTTCAAGCAGATGTATTTGTATTGTGTTTGGGAATTACAGGTTTTAGCAAGAGAAAGTCCTTATTGTGCTGACTTTTCCTTATTTCAGTGTTATAAGTGAAAATAGACATGTTATGTAGCCTATGAGAAGGATGTGACAGAGTCCTCTGGCTCATTTGCTAATATAGAGTTGTTTATCAGGTCTTACATCTTCTGAGCTGAGTAGGAAGGTCTTTGTCGTGTCCCACTGAACATTGGAAAGATGTGGTGCTCACCCAGTAGTGATTTAAACTGGACAGGGGATACCAGGAGGAGTTATCTCAAACCTGAGAATTTCCCCCCACCTTTTACCGGGAAAGCTCAACAAGCTCTTAGTGAGTCTTTGGTGACATTTGAAGGCAACCATCAGGGTGATACCTGCCCTGGGAAACTAACAAGGGATGTTTCAGGTGACGGGATGCATCTCAGGGAAAGCAGAGCAGCATCTGAAGTGTGTTGCTTGATGATGACTTTGGCACACAGCATACTTGACAGTCCCAATAGGCATCTTTTGAAAATTGGTCCTTTCAGTAGTTATTTTGTGCGAAGGTATAAACAGGGTTTGCTTGTCAGGATTTTACATGTGTTTCTCATAAGCTCCATGTGCAGGTATCTAAGGAACAGTTTACAACTTAGCAATGTGTGAGAATGGAAAATATTATTTTTGTTGTATTATTGGCAGGATGACTGAAGTTTCTCATAAAGGATCCAGTGCTTCTGAGGTGCCTGTGTCCCTGAGGAGCCTCCCTGCTCGGAAATGGATATATCTCGTGACTCAGGACTGACTGCATCCCACACTCTTTAGGATTTGAAATTTCCATAGGAACTGAAATGCTGTATGTCATTCAAGCTAGACAGTTTTTGGCCTTTCGCAAGTTTTCAGTGTACACAGGCCAGGTGTGATCCTGCTCTCATTAAAGCTAATGGGAGCTTTGCCATCAACTTAATAGGAGTAGGAAAGAATCTGTCGCAAGCTCTGCCTATCCAAGCCATGGATTATTTTGCACAAGTCAATGTCTTTGCTTGAGTTGCCTTTTTTTCTTATTGAAAGGTTTTTTATTATTATTTGTATTCCAAGAGTACCCAGAGACCATGACCGAGCTTTACTATGCTGTGCACTGTACGAACAGGTTCCTGGAGGGGAAACCTGCCCCAAAGAGCTTGTAATGTAAAAGGGAAGATAAGGGAAAGCTGGCAGGCAAAGAAAGAGGGCTGTGCAGAAAGGATACAGCTTTCTTGGAGTGGCAGGCAAGGATGAAGAGTGCAGCCAAGTCTCTTTAGTCCAGGTTCAGTGCTCTCAAGTGCACTATTCTATCCTTTACTGGAGTAATTTTGGATCAATTCTGATGGGATTGAAGGAATTTTCAAACTTGATTTCAGCTGAAGCACTATCTGCCCCTTGCTGTCAGAGGGCAGCAGGAGAAGGGACAGAGTTTTGTGTATTGGGGAATTACAGTACCTGTTATCATGAGGAGTAGAAGCCACTTACACCATTTCTGTTTAGCTTACCTGCTCCTGTGAATAACTGTTTTCCTTCTCAGGAAAGTTGTCCTATGCTGAATGATTCAATGTGCTGTGGAGTGAGCTGCTAATAAGACAAACATAATTAATTGGTGTTTTTCTTATTGGCATTTTAGAAGTGCCCAAGATCCTTGTTAAAACAGGAGTGAAGTAAGTCTCCTGGAATTAAAATGCACTATTGTAGTCAGTTGTTTCACAGTGGCTGGTTTATTCCATGAAGTAGTCTTCATCTGTTGAAGAAAGGAATTAGTAAAGCTTCACAAGTTCTGGATTTGTCTCAATGAACTCATCTACTCTCTTCAGGGCAATATCCCAGTCTCTTTCTGATGACAGAGCAGACATGGTATCTGGTTAGCACAGGAGAACATGAATTTTAACTGTGAGCAAAGACTACATTGCCCACACAGGTGTATTAATTTTAAATATGTTGGTATCAGACTTCACGCCAGGATAAAAATCCTTCTCTGTTTTCCAAGGTCTAGAAATGGCTGAAAACTCACTTCCCAAGTGGATGTTGGGGGACATTTTTGTGCTAACTTTCGAATGAAATTAAGTCACTGTTGCAATAAGAGAGAGTACATCCCAGTCTGATTCCTCCCTGTAGCAAAAGCCACCAACATGTACAACGTGACAAGTTGGCCATTGCTGTCAGGAGCTTTCTTCTGCATGTGATACTATTTGAGAAGTGGAATGCTCTGGTGTATTTAAGGGCTGTGTTGTAAAAATGCATATGCATGGGGGGGGGTGTAAAATTAAGGTTGCCTGGGTAACCTTAATTCTAGCATTTCCTGATTTTTTAACATTATTTTGCGCAACCTTCTTATTGACTCAGAGTGGTGCTTGCACTGTATGCTATTTATATGCACGTGGTATAAACAAAAATAAATGTTTTGTAACGTTAGTGGTGAACTTCAGCAAGTTATTTGTTCTTCTTGCTGGAGTTGTTTTGTCTGTTTTGGGGTTTTTTTTGAACATTTTTAACCGCTATTATTCAGAGGAAAATGTTATGGATTTTGTCCTTTGCATACTGAAGACAGCTCTTTTCAATTGAAAAAAATCACCCCTGTGCAAGAGTGAATCAGGAAAGAATTTTGCTCAAGTGATTTCTATTTCCTTTGGGACTTTTCTCCCTGTTTTGCAGTAGTTCTGGATACAGCTTTTCAATGAGTAATGTGTTTCCCCTACGGTTTCACTTTATTAGAGAGATCAGAATGGAAAACATAGCATCCAATCAAAGTGATGTAATCTCCAAGGGAAAAGTTTCTTCAGCCTGCTATATGTAGAAATTACGTTTCTTTTTAGCAGGTCTCCTGGATCAAGCTGTTTTGTGCTTCTAGAAGGGAGTGACTGCATCCAAATGGATTTTCTCCAAAGTAAAATGTTCTCTCTTTTTTTTTTTTTTTTTTTGGCTGTGCTTTTAATAGCAAAAGTTGCTTCAGTTCTCATCAATTTCTAAAAAAACACAGCAGTAAAGTTCACTGAATCATCTGAAAATGTAGCTGATAGGTAATCTTAAAAGTTGAACTGAAGGAGCAGTGATTGGCGTGTAACCCATGATGTATGGGGAACTGGAGGAACTAAAGATGAATGAAGTGTTTTATTGGAGGTGGGAGCAGGAAGGAAGCAGGTGGGCAGAGCCAGCTCTAAATCAGATAGCTGTAAATATGGTGCAGGTTATTTTTAATATTATGTTTCTCTTTCTTCTAATGTTGGGGAAAGTATATTGGTTTCCTGAGGCCTGACGATTGAACGGTGAAACAAATGTTGTCCTGTCATGAGTGATGGTGAAATCAGAGTTGCAAGATAACTAAGGGAAGAACCAGGTCAGTAATTAATTCATCTTGACTATCAAACTCAGTAAATCTCATTGCCCTTTTGAAAATGAGGAATAAGGGCAGGTAAACACCTTCCCAAAGGTATGGAGGGTGGTAGTGCTGGGATAACACCTCCATCAGCAAGTTAATGGTTTTCAGCAGCGCTGTGTCCAACCCACCAGACATGACCTCTTTCTAAAAATGTTTGCTTGTACTGTGATTTAAAATTAGCATTCCACCCCAGCACATCATATGATTTTCTAGCAGGGGTAGAGTGAATAAGAGTGTTCAGGACACTCCCAATATCAGCTGTTTTAATCTAAGTACTACTAAGGAGGAGTTCAGTGTCCTTCAGACCTGCTTTCTAGGCTGGAACATGCTGTTCCTTTCTCCCATCCTGAGCTTTACAACATACTTTGGGCCAAATTGTCTGCTGCAGTAAACACCCAGAATTCCATTTGAGTTCATACAATCCCAGACAGGTCTTGTCCCAGTGGGGGCTGGGGGAGGGTGGGGAGTATTGTGTTGCAGCTTCCCCAAATCTGAGCACTGCAATCACAGGGAGTTTGAAGTTAAAGAGACATTTAAAATAAATCACTATGCTATAATATGAAATGCACAATTAAGTCAATCAAATAATCTATCTTATACTAATGCCCTGCAATAATGCTAAATGTGTGATTAAGGCATTTTAGTGGTTGTGGTCCTAGAATAGATGTAGCTAATTATGAGGCACATTGAGATATTTCTTCTTCTCCTTGTGATATCTTGTAAGGCAAGATTCCTGCAAGACAGAGCAATTGAATCTTTGATTTAATTTGCAAAATGAAATTCAACCTAAGTATTGATTTGCTTGGAGTACTGTTACAGTGAGATCATGCAATGACTTGCAGCATTTTGTGCCAGCTTCAGTTTCCATCAAGATTACTGGGAACTTTGTCACGGACTTCCTCGGGAGGAGCTCTGGGCTATTCACGTGTACTTGTCGTGCCAGCACTCCCACTTAACAGGGCCTGAGGACAAACTGGTCGTGAAGGTGATGCTTCATTTCTCAGAAAGCCAGCAGGGAGAAATGTGAATCTTTTGATGTGAGGTTCTCAGTCACTTTCTGCACTAGTTGGAGCCTCAATGCCATGTGGTTGTCACTGCTGAGCTCCCGGATCCATCACAGCTCTTCTGACCGAAGGCCCTTGCACAGATGCACTTCTACCAGTGCAGCTGTGCTCACCCTGCCCTGAAAAAGACCAGCATAAATCTGTCAAGCAGTTTTACCTTTTTTATTTATAAATGCTGTGTCCATGGCTCCATCAGCACAGTTGTCCTGGTTTGATTGAAACCCTTGCGCTGGCACAGCTCTGTGAGCTGGACCGAAGACCTCAGCACATCCCTGACAGACACAGTGTGCAGGCAAAATTATGTGGGTGTTCTGACACCTCCTTTGTGCTGCTGTAAGGCTTCCTTGTTTACTTTTCTCCAGGCTATGACATTCCCAGTGATTAAAATGCATTTCTTTGTAAAGTAATTACATAAACTGGAGATCTGCTCAGTGCACGTAGTGAAAGTCAGGTCTTAGAGTTTGTTACTCTGCTCTACAGACTTACCACCATTCCAGCCAAAAATCCTGAAAGTTTTCCTTGTTTCTGCACTGTCAGAACTGCTCTTACCTGCATTTATCTTGCAACGCCACCTGTATGAACTCATTGTCTTCAAATTTACAAACTCATTGTCTTCAAACTATGCTCCCAGTGACACATGTACAACTCAGAGAAGGAAACAGTGTTGGCCAGGTGACACAGGGGACATAATTAATGAGTAATGGATTTACACAGCACTGGACCTGGGAGGACTTGTATTGTTACCGATGATGCATGAGCCAGAAAAAAAAAAAGAATTTGACTTGCAACTTGAGGTGAAGTTTGCAGCAGTGCTGCTTTACTTTCAATCTCAGTGTCTTGCTGTAGTGGTTCTTAACAGCTGTACAAGCCATGTAGTCCTGTTGTACAGAGTCACAGTGCAGGGCTGAACAACACCACGCAGGAAGATGGCAATCCGGAACAAAAGGAAAGCTCTTCCTGAAGACACAATACTCCTCTGACGAGGAAAGCAAAACTTTTTTTTCACAGCTTTCAGATTAACGTCACAGTATGTTTGAAAAATTAATGGCTTCAAGCTGAGTTTTGTCACAACATCCTCAAGTTTGTCTTTACAGCCCAGCAAAAGCACAGACAGTGCTGGTTAAGTTGCTCTCTTAGGCAAGTCTTCTCGTTTATTTACTTCAGCAGTATTTAGTTACTAAATATAATTTTAGGGTCTGAATTCTCACTGTTAACACTTGGATTTACTCTTGTTATAACTCGTTTGAAGCCAGCAATGCTACATTGCTACAAGAATGAAGTGAAAGAGAAATCTCTTGCTTCAATCTACAGAGTTATCGGGTGCTAACAGTTCTGAGGAGAAAGGGCCAATATTTTCAAGGCAGGATTCTAAAAAACATTGACATTTTAATCCATATATGGACATGCCTACTTTCAGACGTACTGGATCTCTGCAGCCCTTGTTGACATAAATGGAAATCAACATGTTTGTTGCTTATGCATGTGTAAGGCTCTGGCTCTGCTTTACACATGTGCATGCCCACTACCCAGGACTTTGAGCCAGATGCTGAGCCCCCAGCTCTCTGGGATGGGTGGGCTTACCATTCTCTCTTTCTTTTTGATGGACTTCCTGTACCAGCCCTGAACATTTGTGAGCAAATGAACCATCTTGAAAGCACAGAAGACTGTGACAAGACTTCCTTCAAGTCTCATCAATGCTTTTCCTTATCATCTAGTTTCTAGCTTCCAGACCCCAATATGGGGGCCAAAGTGGGCTATTGCTGGACAACATGAGATGTACACTTTTCTGAAATAAGTAGCTTCTGTTGCTTCTTGTGTGCTCCCAGCCTCAGGAGCAGGAGACAAGGACCATTATTCAGACATGGCTTGGCAGAGTCACTAAGTTTCCAGGCTGGCTAAAGTTGGTTCAGTTGAGCAGTTTTACACATGGCCAATGCAGTTATTCTCTTTTTCTTTTTTTGTGTGTTTTTGTTTGTTTGTTTGTTTTTGTGGTTTTTTTTTCTTTTGGTTTTGGGGTTTTGTTTTGTTTTTGTTTATTTGCTTTCAGTTTGATTGGAAAGAAAATGATCCCGTACTCCTGCATTTCCCAAACTGCCACGTAATCCAAACAAGTCTGGTTTTGACTGAACTCCTGTAAGAGGCTTAGTGATATCTGAGCCATTGTTTTAACTTAATGCTGTCTGATGGGTTGATTCACCTAACGCTGCAATGCTCAGAGGTTTGTTTTGTTTGTTAAACTGTGGATAAAGAAGTTCATTTGAAGACGAGATCCCTTTCATCATGACAGAAATTAACAAGTCCAGCGATTGTTCATTTGATGATTAATAGTTCCTGGCGTGTCTCACTGGAGGGGCTTTTCAGGTTGGACTCCCAATTTGCACTTCTGATCAGGGATCTGTATGATTTTGGCAGAGCTGTGTGCACAAGGCACGATGATCTTTTGGATGTTTCACTTCTTTAATGTAAAAGCCTCCCTCAGTGGGTGTCAAATTCCTCACTGTCACTGCTGCAAATTTCCGGGGAAAACTCTCCAGTATAACACATCCTTGCTTCCTTCTTGTAATGGATGAGATTCACTGGCATAACGTTCCTTGTTTGTTCTTGGCTAGCAGTATGATTTGCTGAATGATTACCTGCCAAATCTGAATTACATGCCTTCTTACACCTTGTGAGGATAAAAACATGACAAAGTATCAGTCAAAATGTTGTCTCTGAAGCCATTGTTAGTAAACTATAACTGTCAAAGGGCATAATATTAAAGGCAGAAGAATAGCTCTGTGCAGATCTTGTGTTATATAGTAAGAAATTTTTTCCCAAAATTTTACCATCAGCTATCAGCATCAGGAGAGTGTCACAAATTGGCATAATTACCGCTACAATGCTCAAATCGTGCTCCCACTCATGTTGGATGTAAATGACCAGAGCACATTCCCAGTATAATGATGGAGTTATAATGATGGAGTTATTAAACACTGAACCAGATTGTGTCCTAGTGATTACCATCATGAATGTGTTCTGATGAAGTGGATATTTTGGAAGGAGACATGCACCCCTCTGGTCATGTGGCAGGAAAAGCACATGCCCAGCGCCTGGGCCGGGCTGTGTGTCCTGCTCTGATGCCAGGCCTGTGCTTGAGCTGCTAGATGGGAAGAAGAGAGAGTTGGGCATCATGAGGGCTTGAGAATCTCAGGGTGTTTAATTATAACATCATCTGGCCAGGAGGAAGTTGATATCAGCATGACAAATGAAACTGAAATCCAAAGAGACTCTGGGGAAAGAGGCAAAATTGATTCCCTCTTGTGATGCAGGTATCTTGTCTGATATTTCAGTGACATTTACAGTGATTAAATAGAGAGGATCTGTAAACCTGTGATTTAAGGTGTTTGGTTTTGTTTTTTGTTTAAATTTTACTTTAAAAAAAGGCAATTGGGAATTTGGAAGAAAGCCTTTATGACCTCTTTGATCAGTTGGGGAAGACTTGGTACTATACCAGCTCATGAGAGACTGGCCTCACAGCACCTCTTTTCCTGGAGTAGTAACTGTTCACTGTACCATCTATAGTTTGAACTAACCAAAAAAGTATTGCACGCTGGGGAATTGCTCTTCCAGCCTCACTTCTTTCTGTCATTTGTATGAATAATGTTGTGTCATGTGTTAGCATAACATACTCCCCAGGTTCTTGCCATATTTTGAGGAACTGACTTGATTTTTCTTTTCCCCCATTCTGTGATGGTTTCAGTGCTGTTACATTCCTGGTGTTTGAGATCAATCCCATATGAGCTAATGACAGCAGGCAAAGTTATAATTCTGATAATTTTATTAATTTATTATTTGGTGACACCAAAAGTCTCAAGGGAGGTTTAAGGTCTTTCCCAGGACCTGTACAGGTGCTTGTTGCCTGGCATCCAGATTTGAACATGTATTTAAGGGCCTAACTTTTACTTTATGCTCCTAGATCCCTACAGGAATGAGTAAGAATTTAAGGTCTAGATTCATCAGAATATTAGACTTTTATTTTCCATTGATTTTCTGTACACAGAATCTCATAAGTAAAGACTTGTTACGTCACAGAGTGAACCTGAAGTAGATTGTGTAGACACAGGTAATGGAATGAGTGCTGTAGCCTCATAAGTATTTTGATAACTGTCCATGAATAAACTCCTAAATTAACGAGTAACATGTCAAATTTGAAATCTGTGCTTTACTGCATTAACTGCTGCAGCTGAGGCTCACAGCCCTCACAGTCCACAGCCTGGCATCAGGTGGACAGCACACCAAGCTGTGCTTATGTTGATTAGGTACCTCCAGAAGTAGCAGGTTTTTCTTGCCAAAATTATAACCTCTGTACCTGAACATTATGCTCTTGTAACTCCAATAAACACATATGGATCTAGTTTTCCAATTGGCAACAACAGCATAATTTTATTTGATGGCACTTGAGTCCTAAGTGGGGAATATGCTATTAATAATAACTTACTGAAAATATTTTGTAGTGAATTTATCACTAATGCAAAATGTATTTTCCTTTTTTGGAATAACTTTTCTTGTTGCTCGTTGTGTACTGGTGGATTTGGGCACAATGGCCCGTGTAGAAACTTGGATTTGTAATAACAATTTCTTCTCTGATGACTTGAAAGCTATTACCTTGGAAACTTACTGGTTTCATTTTGTCATGATTATAAATGCAAATCTGAACTGTAACTTCTGGCTATTCACCAAATGTTCCTCACAGGTATTGTAACTAATAGCTAAAATTGGCATGGAGTGGGTCCTATCTGAAATACACAGACAGCAGAGAGGTAGAGATCACACTGACACACACAGTTGTGTTGCTGATAGGACGGTCTATATGAACAGTCTCATTCAGAGTCCTGTTACAATAGTTCATCTCATCATACATGGGATGAGAGGTGTAAACCTCACCTACCAGGAAGAAATCTGTCTTAATGTGCAAGGCATACAAATTGTGAGGAATGGAGATTGTGTTATAAAGCCCTGAAGGCTGGCAGGTGACACTCCTGCTGGCTGTACCTCTCTGAAGCATTTTAAGATTAAGGATAACTTCAGAACAGGATCAGGAAATTTTGGTCACCTGCTGACCCTCAAGGGGAGAAAATAACCCTTGAAGGATAAAGTATTTATTTAGCCATTGTACATCAGTATACTGCTTCTCAACAGGTTTTTATTTTAGAGGGAAACCTAAGGCATCCCTCTGCCCCTGCCTGAATCTGTTCTTTTATATTTGTCTTGCATAGTCTTGGAGCTGCTGTTTCACTTCCTACAACACGTGGAAGCGAAAGGGCTGTGCAGCACGTTGTGCCATTGGGTACCTGTGTCCCATCAGCACTGGGTGCCCTTGGTTGGGCTTCTTAAGGGCACAGATCCTCATTGGGATTTGCAAGGCTCTGGTTATCCATCTTCCTTCATTTTCAGTAAGAACTCAGTGCTGGTTTACCTTCTCCTGGCTTTCTTGGAAATTTCAGCCTGACTCCATTCTGAGCTGGGAGAGGAGCAGGAGATATGGAACAAAACTGATGTTTCATATCAACAGGGAGGGCTGAGCTGCAAATAGACTTAAGAAATGTTAGCAAATCTCCATTGTTGCTTAACAGTGTTTAGTCTCAATAAACACTTTATTACAATCTCACAGAGTGCTGGAGGAAGGGACTGAGATGGAGCTGGACACCTTTGAAATAATAAGTAACTGTGCTCAATGAAGGGGACTGATACCCAAATGCAGCCAGTTCAGTGGCTGAGAAGGGTGGATTAGTTACTTACTGAATCTCTCCTGTACTCTGTTCATTCATCAGAATCAGCTCTCAGATAGCTTCCTGAGCCATCAGGTGCCTCCCAAAGCCCAGTTCTAATTTCAGTGCCATCACAGCTGGGCAGTGGTAGCCACACCAGTGGTGGAACCTGAGGTATCCTCTTCAAACACAGCCTCAGGCGTGCAGCCATTTGTGTTGGCAGGAGAAAGAGATTTGTAATGTCCTGTGCCATTCCTGCAGCACTACATTTAAAGGGTCCCTGTGTCATTACAGGTAGGCAAAGGAGATCATTCTGGAGACCTCCCCTTTCCACAGATATTGTTTTTTCATTAATATCTGAGAGAATATTTGTGATTCTCCACTGGAACGTGGGGCTAAATTGACAACTGCTCTTATGCTTACAAAATACTTCAACCAGAAAGAGGCAATGTCTGAATTTGTATAGTTCAGCTTTGAAAAAACATTGGCTTTCCCTTCATAAGAAGAAAGATTTTGTGTTGGAGGAGAAATGGAAAACATTTCCAGACCTGGGTAAGTCTCTTACATAAGCCATCCTTTCTTTTCAGATGCCCAGCAGTAAATGATGCAAATGAAAAAGATACAGTGTGGAGAGTACTATTTCAGTGTAATCTTCCACCTCACGACTGATGGCTGAATGATTTTATTATAAGAACAACATGGTTGGGGGCACAGTGTCAGAAAGTCAGCTCTTGCCTGGAGCACACATTTGAACGCCAGTAACTCCTCTGTTGCCAATTGTCCAGAGAAATCCTGCTTCCTTATCGTTTGAAACTTTCTTTTTCTGCTGAATACTACCACTGAATTTCAGACACACCCACTGAAAAGGCAAGTGCCCTCATGTGGACTGGCTTTTCAGTGGCATTACTAAACAGGCTGTGACATGTGGATTGCTTCTTGTTAGAGTAAATCAGAATTAAGATGCAGTGTTTGTAGTAAGACTAGATTTTACCAGCTTGTCATGGAAAGGCTTGGCTGTTGTCACTTGCTTCAGGAGAAGCCTGCAGGTTCTGTTAGGGAGAAGCATTTGGGGTTTGCTGTAACAGTGGTTTGTGGCACTGCAGGTGTGGGGAGGTGAAAAGGTATTGACCAAGTGACTTTGCGTTTCAGCCTTCTCCCAGGAAGAGAATTGATTTCATAGAAGACTGTGCTGTGGTGGTACTGCAGGAACAAGTTGGCTGCATCAGGGGGAAAACATAGTCCCAGAGAGCATGTGGAGGCATAAATGAGGATCAGTGAGATTTACCTTATGTAGACACATACTAGGCAAACTGTCATTGCTCTGGATTTTGTGCTGTTCTTCAGGGTCTGCACCAAGCCTGTGAGTCCTTCCGAAATCCTCGTTCGCAAAGCCTAGCCATGATGAACAAGCCCGTCTATTTTGGGAGAAGGACTTCCTGTCCTGACCCGTGAATACCAGCTATATTGAGGAATATAATTAATGTTTACTCTGTGGTCAGTCCATAACATACCTTACCTTCAGGCTAGTGCAGAAGTGCTGTGCTGAATTACAGCCTCCCACAGGGAGTGCCAAAGGGGTGTAACTCATGGAAATAATATCCTTCCTAGGGCAACACAGGGCCTGCTCACCTGCAGCAGCTTGGGCAGCCCCCACACTCTTCCCTGCTTGGGACATAGGAAGGTGCTGACCTGAGTTCTCTCAGTGGTTTCTCCTCATCTTATTTCAGATGTTAAGCTGTCTGGAGTGAATGTTGTCTTAACTGTGGGTATGGTGGCCAGCTCAGTTGTGGTTGAAAGCTTCATCTGCTGCCATAACACAAACAATAGTGAAAAGGCAAATAGCTGCTGCTGCAGGGAACCCGGAGCTGCGGGGATGGGGAGGCTGCGCTCCCATCTATATGGATAGTGTGGGTCTCAGGAGGAGAGCAGCCTTCCTCACCCAACACTGTAGCATTAGTTTTTGTTTTCTGGGAATCAAATAAACCCCAAGGTGGCTGGGATGAGAGAAGGAGGAGCAGGAAGCATTTGGCTGGTGTTTGAGACAGGGAGAGAGGGTTTACCTTGCCTTCAGTTGAGTGTGAGGAAGGTTGCGGTGGAGCAGCTGCTGCAGAGCTGAGGGCTTTGGGTGCTGACGAGCCGGCGAGTTAAATGATGATTCGGTGGCTGGTTTCTGATGTTCAGACCTGATCACCAACCTGCCCTCGCTGATAAAAAATTCGATGTTGTCTTGTGTGTAAGCATGTTTCCTTCAAGAACATGTTTCCTTTCCCTTTCTACCCTCCGCCTCTCTTTAGTGCACAGCCCCAGGCAGCAATTGATTCCCAGAGCCTTGGAGATGAACCTCTTAGCACTTTTCAGCTTCTGCACTTTTGGACCTCATATTAAAACCTTTACTCTTGGCTGGCTATGTAGGGTGCAGCACATTTCACAAATCTGAGGGTATCTTGCACGACAGGGAAGCATTAAAGAAAAGGAAATAGTTTTTCTGCCCAGCACATAATTAAACTAGAGAATTCATTGTCTCAGGAGGTTACAGGGTTATAAATGAATTCAGAGAGGGATTTAAGGAAATCCAGCAAAAATAGTTTGTGAAACAGTTTAATTAGAATTTGTTTCAGAGAAAACTCTTAAACAACTGTTTGCTGGAAGAGCATCCTGGAGAAGCATCCCTTGTCAGCTGCCTGGGTCTTATAGCCCCTCTGTGAGGTTCCTCTGGTTATATCAGTTCTTCCTGGGGTTGGATTTAGGGCTGGACAGGTACAGTGCCCCAGCATGGATGTTCTCCAGAATGATGCTTATTATATTACCTTTGTAACTTAATTTTTTTTCCCCTGGGGTAAGTATGAGAATAAGAAGAAAAGAGTAGGATGAATAAAGGTGAGACCTGTACACGTGTATTCTCACAGGTCTCAAGAGAGCACAGCAAGTTCTCCCTCGAAAAACAGAAGTAACTTCTTGGGACCCAGGGGCTCATGAGTCCTGAGGATGTGGACACTGTTTCTGTTCGTGGCTTTTTGTGTGTCCTGTGCAAACTGGGCTTTAAAGACAGCACAGAAGCATTTTTTGCCTGCCGTGACTTACCATATGAGTATTTCTTGGCAAATTATTCTAAGCACCAACACATTTGAGAAAATCTGCAAGGTTTTAATTGAGTAATCTGTAAATAAAATTCGGAGCTTAATTTGGCAAGTGCATTAGGTACTCTGCAGCTTTTGCTAGTCTCTGATTTTGGGCCAGGTAGGTTTATTTTTGTAGCTGATATTGCTTACGTACCTATTTAAATGTCATCATGCTGGATTGAACTCTAAATATGCCACCTATAGTAATATGTAAAGAGTCAATGTGTTTTGGTTTTTTATCAAACATGGGAAAATACTGATGTATAAGCATATTGCAATCTTGATTTCTTTTACAACTTCTTTAAGTGCTTAACAACTGCAAAATCCCAACTTCAAACACTTCCTGCAACTACTTAGGGATTAATTTGAATTAAGATAATTCAAATGTTGGCACGTAACTAAGAGTTGGGCTTTAAAAAAAAAAATCTTTGCAAAATGAAAGGATTTAGGGTTTTTTTTCCTAATAAAAACAAACAGCTGGGTCTCCCATATGGTATTCTCTTGTAAAATATTTACATTTGAAAGGCGCCCAGACTCCTTGCAGTAGAATACAATTTAAACAATGAGCCTAAGTGAAAAAAATCTATTGTTGTTGGTTCTGATCTCAAAGGTTTTAGCAAGCACCTTCCCTCCCTGACCCCTCTGCTCAGTGTTAGGCTCTTCTCTTAGTTTTGGAAGATTTTCCAGGTTGAGTAACTCAGTGTTTCCCTTTACGAAGAAATAATAATTTTCATCAAAGCTCAACCTGATGCACCTCAAAAGATGTGTGAGGAGAGGAATACGGTGGAGGAGTTTGAGGGGAAAAAAGGATAGAAGGGAATGAACTATTAATACATGAAGTTTTGTAATGGTTCATTGCTCTGAACTGCAGAAAAGTTGGCTGTAGGAGAGTGTCCCTGGAAGCACCATCTCTCCTTGGTTAGTGGAAGCAGTTTACTTGGCTGCCTGGCTGCCAGAGTCTGTCTTTTTTACCCAACTGCTAGGATAAATGTTAACTTTCCAGCTGGAATTGCTCTGTTTGCTTTCACAGTGAAAACAGAACTAACAATTCTGGTAATGTTATTAAAAAATATTTGTCATGTCAAAAAGTCTTGCTGCCTGTAATTATGTTTAAACATCCCAAACTGAATAGCAACATTCAAACTCAGCTAAAATATTTGATTGGACTCAGTTAATAGTTACTAATGGCTGTGCAGCTTTTATGTAGGACTCCAGGGAGAGAATGGGGGAATTAATGGCAAGCATATTTGGAAAGCAGTGAATGACTGAAGAGCATGAGGTCTTGAACCTCGTCCCGTCCTGTGCAGAGAGCAGGGCAGGGAAGGATTGTGCCAGGCCTGTTTCATAAAGCAAAAGGTCTGATTTTACGAGATTAAGGCAAGATCTTAATAGAAAATAAAACAGGATTTGTGTCTGATGAATACAAGGGTGGTGGGAGTTTCTTTTTCTTTTTTTTTTTTTTTTTTTTTAATTTCTGTTTTGTCTCAAGCCCACAGCAATCTCTTTGCTGGCTGCGTTTGTGCTGACGTTATGCTCTGCAGAGCAACAGGAACCTCAGTCTGTAGCGTTTCAGCAGCAAACTCCGATTACAGCTCTTTCATGGTGCCGGACACATCATCTCCCCAGTCTGCCAGACACCTACGGTAGTTTTCTAAGGCCTTGTCTCCAGGGGAGTTATATCACTGGGAACAGCAACAGCGCTACTAAAGCAATCCATCACTCCCTGATGTAGCCCGAGGCTGGATAGTTATAAGGTGCTTTTCACAGAAAAGGCTGTTGCCCAGGGCAGGATCTACCTGCATGGACAGAGGTGAGCCCTGCAATCACCCAGTGATGCCACAGCAGGGCTTACACGGGACGCTGTGTTTATAACTGTACTGGTATAAAATCTCATCCCTGACCAGCAGTCACACATGGAGGGGAACTTGGTAATTAAGAGATAGCTGTGCAATTCTACTTTTTATTTTGCATCACTCCTGTTTACCATGGCCCCTTGCTGTAAGATCCCCTGCAGTCCATGAGGACTGTATTATAAGGAAGCTGTTTTACCCTGTGCAATGACATCCTGAAGAATTAGTTTCTAGCATAACTTTGTCCTTTCTCCTGTTTTTTTTTTCTTCCCTTCCATTCTGAGTACATGCTTTTCTATCATAGTAAAAGAGTATTTCCCTTTTGAATTATTTATTAGCTCCATCCAGTGCATGTTGTTTCTCAGGAATAAATATGAACTTCTAATAAGAAGATAGTTTTATGCTTTTTGGCAACGGGCACAAGGTGGTCCAAAAAAGCTGTATCTTTTAATTATATGCAATGTTTGGACTTTAGGAATACATTCTATTTAGAAATAATGTGTTGCCAGCACCTTGAGAAAAGCCATGAGACAAAAGAATGCTTGTTTTTGTTGCTTAAAAGAAGGATTGTAAGGATAGTGTTTGTAACACATCTGATGTCTGAGATAAACTTGTTATTGGGGTGTGAAGCAGCATGCTGGTTTACTTGCTGTTTTGAATGGAGGAATTTAAAGTTCTGGGTTTACAAATGCATTTTTTTCTTAATTGAAAAGGAGAATCTAATAATACATGAGCAGATAATCTGTGTGCTGAACTGATGTTGGTGGAGCATTTCTGAAAGAAGTGCTAGTAACTAGTGACCATTTTAAAAACAAGGCAGGAAAGGCACGGCTATTTTATACTGGAAAGGAAAGCACCTGGCATGGTTACATCGGTTTCAGAGACCTACATCACCCGGCTGTGTTTTTGGACAGATCTGGAGGAGATGGCAGGAAGATAATAGGAAGTTCAAGGGGTGCTGCTTACAGCAAAAACAAAGCCTAAAGCAGCGATTTAACCCCTTGCTGGCTGCTGCTTTTCTGCTTGGCCATGTGTTGCCCTGGAACAGCTGTCGGCAGCTCAGAGCGCACCAGGCTCGGTGCACACAAAGGCTCAGCGACACGGAGGTTATGACCTAATGTTAATGGTGCTGCCATTTATTGTGTGGCTGCCATGGGACTTCCCCTGCTTTGTCTGGGGTCCTGACTAACCTAATAGTCTCTTTAAAAGGCTTCCTTGCACAAGGAAGAATTGCGAAATCAAACTTTCTCTTTTATTGTAGCAGCTCGTGTTTACTCTTGATGTGCTTGCTCAGAAAAGCTATTTGTGTCACCGTTGGGGAGAAGAGAGTAGGTTCCTGTGCAACTCCTTTAATCAGAGTTTCAAATGGTTGCTTTCTAGGGGACAAAAAAAAAAATCGGGTCAGCAGTCAAGGGATCTTTTTATGTTGATGGTGACAGTTTTTATTCTGCAGGAGTTATAATCTAGATGAGAGAGGCAAAAATACTCGGGAACAGATATCTGGTTCTGTAGACTAAAAAATGTTAAGTGTTGCTGCAAGGCTGAATGTAAGTCTTTTTCACTCCAGTGCTTTACTCTATTCAGTCATGTAGTGGTGTAATTTTTCACCACAGATTTTCCCTTTTAAAGTCTATGCACATCTGCTTTAAAACTGGCTGTAGTTTGTTGCTCCCTACCAATCAGATGGTGGGAGGCATATATTTATTACATGCTTGGGGGTGTTTATTATATTCCTCCAATAATATTGTGAATAAATGCAGCAGATCAACTGTGATTATTTATGATAATAGTAATAATTAAAAAAAATCAGTTCTTAGATATTTAGAAGACATCTATCTATCTGTCTGTCTTCTATCTATCTAAATAGAAGATCTCTTATCTGCAGTAGAAGATAAGTCTAAATACGAAAGGGCAGCAAGGATGGAGCATTGTCCTCCCCTTCCAAAAGCAAAAGCCCTTTGCTAGCAACATCTGTTCAAATTTGTCTGTGCTTATTAACTTATAGTTGACCTGTAGTACACGTTCGGGCAGTCCTTTTTGGGATGGTGAAGGGCAGCAGTGATCCTACATGCTGGCCAATTCATTATAATTAGTTTTGCAAAGTGGGAAATCTAGAAGAGCACAGGTTGATTAGGCACAGGATAATCAGAGCTGCAAAATTCAGTAAAATGCTATTTGGTTTTAACTGTGCCCAAGGGATACCTAAGGGAAAAGCAGATTATGGATACATCATGGTAGAGACAGTGCTATGCAGTCATGTCCAGAATTATTCCCAATGTTTTTATTCAAGTGTGCAGTTAAACTTGCCCTTTGGTTAGACAAATTTAATTTGAGATTCAAGTGCCAGAATGAATAAGGTATATTTCAGGTTCTTGTGTCCATTGTCTCCAGCTGGTGCCTAAAACTGAGATGCCTGAAATAACTATGCGCCTGTTAAAATCTTTGTTAGGTTTTCATTCAGAAAATGATAAATGGATGGGCAGGAACAGGAAACATTTAAATTCTATGAACATAAAAGCCTCATGTGGCAGCAGAAACAGAATAGCGGCTCTTTGCCAAATGGCTGGGACAGACGCAGGGCCCTGAGCACCCCCACGTACTTGTGATGCCAGCGCTCAGCCACATGGTGAAACTCTAGCTCGCCAACTTTGTCTCATTGCTTTGAGAATCTGTTTCAAATTTACTTATATAAAAACACCACAACCTATTAAATATGGCTCATTACTAAGTTTAAAGGATATCTGTAATGGATATTTCTCAAACTTGCAGGTAATGAAGGCTACCCTTTGGAGAGTTACCTAAAATGACCCTTTGCATGTTTAAACCATTTCATACCACCACTGCAAAATCAGTTATAAGGGTATTTTAAAGGAAACACATATTGATTAAGAGACTCCTGGGATCCTTTAGTTGTGGTTTAGATTTGTCACAAGGATGATACTGTCAAGTGTCTAATGTTTCACAACTGGAAGTTGCATAGGGGCACAACCCTTTTTTATCTTCCTAGAGGCATATGAAAGCCCAGCCCCTCAGACAGGGGAGACTGGTGTGGCATATTGTTCAGCATCAGCATATCACCTTCTGACACATTGCTTACCCAAGTTGTCGGCACGTTGTTTGCAAAGCAAATCAGGAAATACGGACCTCAAGAGGTTGCCTTGTTTATCCCCTACTTCGTGGTGGGGACAGTGACTCTTGTGTTATACGTGGCAGCTCCAGCGAGGAGATGCCCACAGCCCTTGCAGTGGCATCTGTTCCAGCACTTCACTGTGCACTGTTTTGGAATATTTTTCCTAAAATTTTATCTCATTTGCAGCAATGTAAACAGTAATCTGCAAGTTTGAAGCTGTCCTTTCATGAATTTGTTTGAAAACCTATAGTGTGTCTTCCATAGACCTCTCTGATGAAATAACCCCAGCTCTCTCAGTCTTTCCCAGGACCTCGGGTGCTCTGGACCTCTGCACATTTGCACTCTTCTTTTCTGGCATCTCTCCGATGTATCTGTATCTCTGGGGGACTTTTTGATTGGTTGTTTTTTGTTTTGTTTTGTTTTCGTGAGTGGCAAAGTTACAGAGTGTTTGCGAACAGTTGATTGAGTAAAATAGAAGGCAAAACTGAAGAATTAACATTTCATTATTCAACGAATTCATCTTGTTCCAGGTGGCCCAGTGCCAATTTAATGAATTTCTTGTAATTCTGATGGAAGAGATTGGGATGCCTTCATTTCCCGAACATTGTAATTCAAGTATTGTCTCTTTCCTCCCTCCTGCTCCATTCTATAGTATTCACTTGTTGCTAGTTTTCAAATGGAATTTTTGAGTAACTGAGAATGAAATTAACAGATCCAGCACAAGAAGGTGGAAATTTACTGAGTGCTCTGTTCCATCCCAGCCACACACTGATTTATCTCTATCTTCATCTGCAAGCCAGCTCCCCTCTCTGCTTTCTAACTCTGCAATTGCTGCTGTAGTCTGGGATGTAAGAAAACTTCTCTTATGTTTCGTCACTATCCTAAGACTGTTGAGATTGTATCATAGCTTTCTTTTTGTGTCTAAGGACAAAAAATTCAGCCACAGAAATAACCTGAAATTAATTTTTCTGTGTTTTGTGAAGATAGATCTTGAATGGCTGTTTGCTGACACCAGCCATCCTTATGGCTCATAATGAGAACAGAATATGGTCCTGCTTGTTTGTAGAAAAAGAAGAAAACCCACATAGTTTGAACTTTCTGTGATATTATCTTTTGGTTTCTGGTCTGTCCAACGGTTTTCAAATTATGCTTTCTAAAAACTTACTCATAAGGCATCTGCTGAAGGATTTTTGGCCTAAGCAGGTGGGCAAAGTGCTGGTTTTATGGGATCTGTGTCTGGGTGCTTGACTCTTATTGCTTCTACTGGCTTATCATTTCTGTGCTGATTTGCAGCTCTGACTTGTGGTTACCTGCAGTAATAACTTTGGCCTTTTCCACTGAACAAATGGCCCAGGTTCAGAGATGGAGTTGCAGAGAGGTTGCAAATCAGGGCCACATGTGTGGACTTACTATTTGCGGGAATATGGACTGAAGGCGCATTTCTGTCAGGGGAAGACGCCAAAAGGACGGAGCCTCATGGAAGCCAAAAGTTTAGGTTGTGCAGTGAAAATGCTCCAGTTGAAGTCATACTGAGATGACTTGGAAGAGCATCTCTTACCGAAGTTGGCAACAAGACCAAGAAAAAAACATTTTAAAAAGCACAGCCCCTTACGAGAGAAAGGCAGCAACCCTTGCAGTTGTTCAAGCCTCTGAATGAAACAACCTCCTGTGGTGGCCGCATGTCTTCTTCAAGTGTTCTTGGGTTTGTAGCAAAATGTGAGAGAAATTTCCATTAACCTAATTCTGTAGAACAAATTTCTGTCATATCTGTGTGCAAGAAAAAAAAAACAACAAAAAAACCCACTGAGCTTTCCCAAACTCAGAGCAGTGTCTTGGGATGATGAAATGGATGATGGAAACCTGTGCATGACTTTCCCCTCTTCTGCAAATTTAGTAGCCGCAGGGTGTGATGTAGTGACAACAGGCATTTCCTGCCTGGGCCCGTAATTCATAGAGCAGAATAGTTTTGCGTGTCTCAAGTACAATAAGATCTGAATATCCTCTTTTCTTCTGAAGGAAACCATCTATCTGACCAACCCTTTTGTTCACTCACTAGTTGTGCTCAGCACTTTCCAATTCACAGTTGTCTAAGTGATAGAGAATAGTTAGCCTGGACTTTCAGTCTTGAAAAACGCACCTTGTGGAAGGAACCGCTTGCTGTCCCTGTATTTTGAGCTCAGGACACTCAGAAATGCTGAGAAATCCCCAGTTGGTACATGCTGCTACATTATGGTGGCTAATAGTGTGAAAGAGGGAGTGAATCTGTACTGAGAGACGGTTGATGTGAAGGAGCTGGTGTTTGCATGTTGTGCAGTTCAGTTGTTGCACTTTGAAGCGGCCCCATGGATTCCCAGAGCACTCCTTTGTGGGTTGTGTGCATCAGTCATTTGAGCATCCTCCCAAAGGATGCACTTTGGGTGCCCATCAGCCCCCTTGGCATCACAAATCAAAGCACAGCAAATCGGAGCAGTTGGGAGATTTCTTGAAAAGTGCTTTCTGGACCTGTGTGTGCTGCCGAAGTCCCTGCATCTGCTCTTGCCTTTGTGAGGTGAGGAGCCGTGGCCTTCGTGACCAGCTTATCACTCCTGCTCCTCTAATCAGTGAGCATTACTGCTGTGGCTCTGAGGGATGAATGCACATCTGAAACTCTCCTTCTTTATGGTCTCCTTCCTCAGTGCAACACATTTGTCTCTGGCACCATCTCTAAAGCTCCATTTTTGCAATGCAGACCCTACCATCAGCTGTGGGGGCTGTGCTCTCCCCCTCAGCCAGGTGAGGAGCAGCTTCCCCTCCACCTCCATCTCTCCCTGGGAGCTGTGTGCACATATCAGCACCACTCCCACTCAAGTGCTTGCTATTTTGGAAAAGAGCAGAGAGGATATCAGACCCTGTGTGCAGCACTTACTGGAAGTGCCTCACTGACTCACAGCAATTACTGGGGTATCTGAGGTTAAGGGAGTGATGAGTAATTGAGGTCTTTTTCACTTCAGGGATGCCAGTCTCCTTATGCATCCTATGGAGAGAAATAATTTGCAAGCCTTAAGTAAAGAATTTATAATAGATGGATTTTTTTTTTTTTACCTCAGTACTAGCAGTGTCTCTAAAATACCCCTTTGCAATGGCTGGGGGTGTTACCAAGAGCAGTGAATGTTGCACACTGCATCCTCTATGAGGATCCTGATCTTTCCCTGCATAGCCCCTAGGAAATTTGTTGTATCACATACAACGCAGGGTCATGCCTAAAATTTACCTCTGGTTCAGCATCTATGGAGCAAGAGCCCAGTGAAACCAGGAAGGATAAAATTCTTGCTGAAAATCTTCCAAGAGTGCTGTGTGCCTCTTCTTTATCAACTGGTGAGCCACGTCCTTGGCAGACTAACGATTGATGCCTGATAGCAGACGTTCCTGGGAATACAAATCCCCACGCTGCCGTGTTATGCATTCATAAGGCAATTATCAAAATGGAGGTGATCTTGCTGAGCGTATAATTTGGCTGCTGAATAATCTCTACTCAAATGTAGTATCGGTGCCGAGTGAAGGAGGTGTTATTCATGCCTGACCGTGTGTATCTCAGAGCAGAGAACACAGCCCAGCAGCTCTGGTAGCAAAAAGCTTATCAGTTCTGTGCACCCACAGGCAAGAGTCCATTTACTGCAGTTGCCTCACCTTGCTGAAGCAGGTTCTGTTGCAGAAATGCTTAGTAATTATCTGACACTGTATATTCCTATGGATTATTGCAGTTCCACCAGATGTACCACATGGCTGTTCCTAGTTTTCTTTTTAGGCTCAACATGGTTCTACTATGGGCTTTTCCACGTGTCTATGAAATTCAGAGCAAGTTTGGCTGTCATTAATCTCTTGCCTGTCTCCCATCACCAACTTTCCTTTCCTTTTTTGTGATGCCTGTTGTGCCATCTCCTCAGGGAGGATGCCTGCCACAAGGGACTGGGGCTGCAGCCCATACACATTTAATACTTGAACTAAAAATACAGACATGTCATTCCAGTCATTTCTACCCTGAGGCCAGACAGGCTTGTAGGGTTTTTTATCATGTAATGAAATGCTTCCAGTGACACAGTCTAAATGAAGAATAATAACTTATGCATCTTGTGGAAATCAATTCAAAACTGAAATGTAATTAAAATTGTTTTTAAAGGAGGACAAATCATGCTGAATTCAAAAGATGGAAAAATTCATTTTAAACACTCACTTTTCTGAAGAATGTTGGGTTTGATTCTGATTCATCGAAGTAATGAGAGGCTTTCAGAGATCAATGTTTGTCTAAAAAATACTAAAAAATACAAGGCTTCCAGTTATGTAGACCACATGGAACCTGAGTGGATGAGACCATTCACTGGAGAACAAGTTTTGGTATCACTATTTAAAAGCAAGTCAAACAAAGAAGGTTTGTTTGAATAAAAGCCTTCATCCTAAACTCTGGGCAGAGTAGATGTGTGACTTAAGAGTGGCTTGTGGGGTCACAGCCTCACCCTTTCTTCTCCTCAGGATCAAGGCAAAGTGATCTGTGGCAGCTCCCGGGTTTTATTGCTTTATGGGACTGTGTAAAGTGTGGGTTCACGAGACAAACCTCCTCTGGCAACACACTTTGCAAAACTTTTGGAGCTTTTGGAGAGTGTCTTCTATCACACTTATAAAGCTTCAGATCTAAACCCAAAAGCAAGTCAAATTAAAGCTTTTTTTTTCCTTGGTGGATCGTGGTTATGCAGGGTGGATTTGTGACGCTATTTTTTTGGGCTTAAACCAGAAGCCTGTCATGGCCCTTGGGTTTTCCCAACCCCAGTCAGGGCACTGGGGCACTGACCCTGGGCAGACCCAGCTTTCTGCACCAGTGCCCATCCAGCCAAAGCCTGGTAATTGTGCAGCCAATTAGTCTTTGTTGGGAGCATCTGTGACAAAATACACTTTGTTTTAATAACAATCATTATTTGTAAAGCCACTAAAAATTAAAACAGATGCAGCCATTATGTAGCTGCTTACATTTGCGTGGCTTTACCGGCTTTCTTCAGTCATGAGTGAAATTGTAGCTTGTTCGGGGAATATGACAGACCCCTAAATATGGTGATCAGGCAAAATATTTTCACCCGGCTGCCTTCACACAGAGGAGCTCACACACGCCTGTGCTCCCAGTGGCTCAGGGTGAGACAAGGAGCTGAGAGATTCCTGAATTCAAAATAAATTCAAGTCAGCCTCAAAGGCAGTGAAGGGAGGGAAGCCTGTCTCTCTCTCTCTCTATCCCTGTCTTCACTCATGTGTATGTTTGGTCTTGGTAAAGCTCCAAATTAATTTATAATTTTCAGGTTATAGTTCTGTGAGCATTTTTGCACTTTTGAAAAATATTATCCCAGGAACTCAATTAAAAAAAAAGAATGTTTTCTTCACCTGTAGTGGTGGGAATGCATTTTCTGGTAATTACAGTACCACGAGTTACTGTTGTTACATTGTTCAGAGACCATCCAGTCTTTTTCAAGGGAAAAATTGCATCAGAAGAAAAATACATCAGCTGAATGCTTATAAAACAGTAATGGAAATACGGTTTGAAAATGTCTAAGTCATGACTAAGAAGACTGAATGTCTTTCAGAGCCTGGGATTATATTCTTCCATTTTCTTAACATGCTCATTACCAGGTAACACTGCAGAGGTCAGTTAAGGAACATTTATATCTGCTATGAGAAGTAATGGGGACTTGTTCAAAGTTTTCATTGTATTGTTGTCTGAAGAATGTGAGAGAGTAGGAAAGGACTTAAGTGAGGGAGATGTCTCAGTTTAGTACAAGCCTCACTTGCGTTTTCCAAATTGGCCCCTATTTGCCCAAAGTTCCCCTCCTTTTGGTGCACATGGTGGCTCATGCCATGAGCTCATATGAACAGCAAGGACTCTGTTCTTCGTTTGCTGAGGAGAACAACAATGGGATTCTCTTCTTTTTCTAACCTTCGTCTTTCACATCAGGGCCTTCTTCAGAAACTGCTCTTCCCCATCTGCTCCTACTGCCTCCCTGTCTCTGACTGTTCCCTGAAGTTACAGTTCTCTGGAACAACCGCGACTTATGGACATTCTGCGTCATGGGGAGCACCAGGACATGTAAAACCAGACAAATACTTATCACATTCTTTACCTCTCCTTCATTTTTCTTTCTTCCTGTTTCCTGCTGTGCTGTGCATCCAGTAGGGCCCAGTTCAGTCAGTATCTGAGCATTTCCATTAAAATCAGTGGGATGAATAGTGTCAGCAAGAGCTACTCACCTGAGGAAGATATAAAGCATGGCACTGGAATGGCAAGTTAAACCTCCTTAGGCATCTATTGGCTCTATTTCTAAGTCTGTTTTAAGTATATTAGGAGACCTTAAAAGTGAATCACCCAGATCTTTAAAGAAATAATTGATCCTAACCATAGTCTTGTAGGGGAAGTTGCTGAGTAGAAACTTTTTTCCACATTTTTCAAGTCATAGTCTGGGATGCAGTCATGGCAGTGGACTCGTCCAAAACGCAGACAGACGGTTTCAGGAGGAGATTAAGAGAGCAGGAATTCCTGGCTCTTGGCCCTGTGTTCAGACCGTTTGCCCTGACAGAGAAGAGGAAACCACAACACACCAGGCTCTTGGTTGGAGTGCACTCCATTAAAGAGAATATGAGACTTTTAAATTAGGCTCTATTTCAGCAAGGTGCTTTCAGCATGCACTTAATGTTGTGTGATTTATGCAATGACTTCACATGTTTTCCATGGGGTAACTCACACTTAATGTTATTTGTTTGCTGAATCAGGGCCTAAATCAGACCTTCTTTTAAAACTTCCTAGTTAATTAGTGATCTCATATTATCATGTGCCCAGAGCAGTTTCCAAACTGGCATTTTAGAGCCTGTGGGTACAGTTAGCTTAGAGTAATCAAGATAAATGTTGGATTTGGAATGCTAGTCCTATCCAAATTGCATGTTAACTAAAAATGCTGTTAGCATATGCACTATTGAATGCAAATAATATTGAGGAACTGAACTGGCCCGTGTGTACAATTGAGGAGATGTTAAAGATCAGGAAAAAGAGGGAATAAACAGGAAAGCCACTGGTGTGTTGAAGAAGCCACTTATTTCTGTCAGATTCGTGCCACAAGGTTTTGCAGTAACTAGGGACTATTTTTTTCCAGCTGTTGTAACTTGGCTTAAACTTATGGTTATTTTTCAGCTGAAGTAGAGGCATAAGATGATGGAAGAAGGCTGGTAATGTGTTTATACTATGTGACAGAAAGTCTGTGTTCAGTTCTTGTCCTTGCTATAAATGTCCTGTTGGACTGTGGGCAAATCTCTGAAGTTCTGTGGGCCTCACTTCTCTGTTTTCTGCTTTGTGTTTCATTTATCCCTTGGTTGCACATCCAGAGCTTGGGCTTTGCAGGACAGAGCCCAGTGTCAAAAAGCTGAAAAAGTTTCAATACTGCTTCTGGAATTTCCATATCCCAAGACCTAAGCACATATTTTCCATCTAAACAACTAATTTGAGATATAAAGAACCATGGCAATGGATAACCATGAGTCCATGGAACAAATCTTCCCTAAGGGCAGAACTTTTAGAAGTATAAAGATGCTATCCAATACATACACAAAAGAAAAATCATCTTTTTTCCAACTCCACACATGATATTAATTACTTCTACCATGTAATATTCACCTTAAATAATACTGACACTTCACGCTTAAAAGCATTTTGAACGAGACAAAAGGGCATATTGATCTAAATACAAATACATTAAGTACTGTGAGGCAAAATACACAGTTGGAGCTGTGATCCTCGATCAGGCTCTTGCTGAGGTGAAACCATGGAGCATCTGAGATCACAGGCCTGTGCAGTGCAGGTCGTTGTGGTGGTACCAGGAGATGCTGGGAGAACTTCTGCATGTCCCTTAGGGGAACAGCATCGCTTCTTGTAGGACGGTATTTTCACAGACGAAATGAAGCCAGGAGAGCAATTTTTATTTTTTCCTAACGAATAAAAATGGCTGAATGTTGTAGTTCATATTATTTTATTATTTGATTACTGTAAATTGCATGTTATTATTCGTGTTACAGAAACACCTGCATATATTAACCAGATGTAGGGCCCACTGTGCTAAAAATCTGTAGGAGATTTGACTTGCATATCTTCTTCCCTGGTCTTTGTGCAGCAGGATTGAACCAATGTACTGTTGTTTGGTCTTACCTTGAAATGCAACTAAAAATGACCCCTTGACATTTCTAAGATTGCCCCTCTCAATTTTCTTTAATACTGATTGCTTGAAGGAGGTCTAGCCTATGAAAGTAAATAATCCCAAACACACCTTAGAAGCACCACAGAGTAAATTCAGATGAAATAGTTAAAGAATTAATGCCGTCTTGTCTTATTTTTAATAATTTTGATATAATAGTAAAATTATATTTGTTTTCTTGGTGTTTGTGCTGATGTAATCCTCTTGTGCATTATATTGAAATAATACTGAATACATTATACTGCCTAGTACTGAAAGCATGAGGTTGTATTTAAAGTTCATCTTTATCACACAGGGTTTCAATTTCAAGGTAATGTAGCTTCCAAATCAATTAGGAAGTATGGAAAAAATTACTCGCTGGGTAGAATTCATCTATTAATTTGAACTGCAATAGAAGTCTGTGTAGATGATTTTAATCTCCGTGTTGCCAGTAGTTCTCTGTGGTAGAGTAAGATGACATTTTATGATCTGCCAAAGTTGTTTGCATTTTTGACACAGATACCTGGCATTACTAAGGTTAAGTGAAAGGAACCAGAGGGAATTAAATATGAAACATTTATTCAAGGCAGAGATAAAGATGTTCTTACAGTATCTTAAGTGGCATCCACTCATCACTGATAGAAGCTGCAAGAGACAGACTTTTTTTTTCCTAGAGTCCTTGCAAAATAATCCTGGAACCATCCCAGAGTATTCAGAAAATCTCTTTATGGCAAGTAGTATCAAAATGTATTGCAAATCTTGCACCACTTTTCCAGCTGTCACATTAAGCATTGCTAAGGTACTGAGAAGGAATTCCCAAATATTTTCACTGTCAGCGTACTTCAGCCTCTCTGGTTGTTGAAGCTTTACCAGTGGTATCTGTAGGGAAGCCTGACCAACAAAGAGCTCTGAATGCTTTCTTTTCTTCTTACACAACCAACCTGTAGATGATCCCAGTGCTGTCAGGTCATGAATACACATTCAGCCCTGGGAATACACACCAAAAAAGCATTGCATAATGCATAAGGCTCCACATCACTGAAACTCCTGAATGCCACTTAAGCACCAGATTTTTCCTTTTTCACTTGTACATGAATAGCCATTTCCAGGGGTTTCAGTGCTGGGGCTGCAGTTATTTGGCCAGCAGTATAAACCTGCAGTAATGCAGAACCTAAAGTGTGATTTGCAGCTAGAACTGGGAAAGTTGATGTCTGGCTTTTATACCTATATAAAGAGGTCTATTAATATGGCTATATTAATTAATATAATAAACAGATATATTGATATTCCTGTATATTGATCTGGACATGTAGATACCTCATTTTTAAGTTCATTCAAATACTAACACAGTTAAATAAACTCTCTAGAAACAGTTGAAATTGTAAAAAGGACTTAACAGTATTCCATGAAAATGTAGGAATAAAGCAGAGGCCTAGGTAATACAGCTTGAAATTGTAGGTCTTCAAGCTTTGCTGGAAAGTCCATTGAAGTTGATAGAGGGATTCTCATTGCATTACCTAGGACTTGCATTTGAGTGCAAGTGCACACCAATATTTTAGAAGCATAAAATAGGAATAATTTTCAAAGCAGCACATGAAAATACAGCAAACAGTCTAAAAGGTTGTTGAACTAATTAATTAAGGGAATCCTCCACAGATTCTCTGTGTTGTGTTAAAGTGTTGGGAGTTTGGAGATAATAGTAGGTATAATTAAAGGCCTTTTCAATTTAATGCTCCAAAGTTTGAGGTCTGTATGGTAGATTATCAATCACTTAGCCTGGATTTTATTTTGTGCCCTATGCAACTCAACAGCTTCTGAAGAAAACTAATTTAAATGCTCTTCAGTGTAACAGTACGGTATTGATTTGATGTATATCCTGTTTGATATGAAGATGGAAAGCCTCTGGTCTTTGTCCTGGAATACTGTGTCCAATAGCAAGCACATGTAAACCAATTGACATCAGCCAGGCTAAAGGGGATTTAACTGCATGGGGGGATTTAACTGCAGGCATAACTTGGCAAAAATGGGAAAATTACATGAGAAATAATAAGTTTTGATCTTGGGAATAACTGATCAGGCCTTGGTAGTATTTGATGGATAATTTTTATTCATCATCCCCTTTTCCTCCCTTGTAAAGGATGGTCATGATTTCTTCCCTCGGCTGGTTAGGACAGTACTTTGTTGAACTGGATGTAGTGGTAATTCTCCCTTGCACAGATAAGGTTCAGATACCAATGCAATTGAATGGGTGTGAAAAATATGTCTGTGGTATTGGAGTGGCTCCAATCAGATGTTCTTTTATAACACACTTACAGATTCTTCTTTTACATTTAATGCTGTGTAGTGTCACTAAGGAGATGCGAAAGGTTGTTGCCTGTAGTTACAAAGGGATTGGGATTTTCAGCACTCCCATTAACGAAGAAGGGGTTTGAAAACATAGCAATGTTTGCTGCTGCCTTGCACTGTGCATATGAGCACTCAGTGTAGACTATAGCAAGTCAAAAGGCTCAGTGAGAAATTTTGTGTGATTTACATGCAATAAGATACAGGATCTTGAGGAAAGAGTCGGTGTGGAATAACAAAATAGTCTGTGGGAAATGCAGCCAAAGAGCTTTAAGGTGCTTTAAGGGAACTAAGGAGGTTGTCAGCAATAGAAGGAGTTGGGAGGTTTTAATCTTTAAGAAGTGTGGGTGGGACTGTCATCACCAGCCACTGCTGACCATAAAAGCTCATTCCTGCAGCCCTCAGGCAGGGCTTTCCTTGCCTGAAGAAGTTGTATAATCCCACCTAAAATGCCCCATCAATGTTAATGTCTGGCAGATCATTTCACAAAGCAGCTTTTGGTTATAACTATGGGAGCATCTTTGCACTCTCAATAACTGAACATTATTATTAGCTGATGGTTAGGAACATATAACTTGTGTTCTGTCCACAGAAGAGACTGAATGTGTTTACATTTCAGCACAGAGGCAAATTGTACTGGGATGGTTTGGTCAGCATTTATAGAGAGGCCAACAGCCCCCATGCCATCAAAAACAACATAAAAAGGCTGTTTCTTGACGTGGCCCACACAGTTATGTTTGATGAACCTGAAAATGTTTTGTACAAAGAGACCTTGCAATGTTTTGTCTAATTGTCACAAAATACTAATGATATATCCAAGTTGCTGTTGTTTTCCAAAATACAGTGGTAATACTCAATAAGGAATAAAATCTTCCCAGCAGAATGATGTAATATGTTTAAATATGTAAACTCTGTAAGTGGCTCTCCAAATGATTTGAAGGAAGCCTATAAAAAGAAATTGAACACTACCCTTGTTTGCCCTGCAGTGAGGGTCCTCCTCAGCGTTTTGGTGCGCTCAGGGTGGCCACCTGTGCCCATGGGACACCCCTGGCTGGTGCAGAAGTGCAGAGTTGTACATAATCTCCATTTCTGGGGGGCAGAGACCATTCCAGCTGATGGCTCTTGAGTGTCTATCACCCACAGGCTGGCTGAGCGGGTGACTGATGTTGCTAAACAGCAGTTTAGTGCTGGAGAGAGCCCCGGTGGCTGAAGTCATTTATTTGTGTGCAGAGCGTCCTGCACTCAGCAGTGCAGTGTCTGGCCCCACGGGAGGAAGCACCCAAGGCTGCCTGCATGAGACCCAGCTGTCCTAGGCATCCTGGTGACTTTCTGACATGGATGTGTGCCTGGAGGAACTGTCCAAAGGGCACTAACACTTCTCCCATCCACCTGTAGTTGCTGGTCAAGCTGGGAGGGCTCTTGCTGGTGTTCCCTCCAGATGGGTGACTCAGCCACAGCCACGCTTCCAGCTGCCAAAGCACCTTAAAGGGTGGCTTTGAAAATGCTGGAGTTGTCCGTATGGCTGGAGTGGGCATGGGAGTGAATGGCATGGAAGATGCCTTCCAAAAGAGGGCAAAAAGTAAGGGTATTTTTGAAAGTCTGGAAAACATGGATGCTGTAGTACAGCCTTAAAGCAGTACAGGGATTTTGCTTCCAGGAGATGTCAGATAGACTTGAACTGGTGACATGAAAGTGACTGCGCAGGGCTTTCTACGCCCTGATTTGTCTCACTCCACCTGAGGAATTGCTGTAATATATATTGGTGTTTGATGTAGCTGCTGTTTCCTAAGGCAGGGATGGAGTAGCAGAACAGTTAATTTATGGATGGCTTTTTTCCTTTGTCCAGTCCATATTCCGCTTCTCACTGGAAAGAAAGATGTCTGCAGTTGGGCTGGATTATCATACTGCCACTGATGTTATCAGGAGTGATGATTTAGCATTTATTTTTGCCCACCATTAGGAAGTGATGGACAGTGATGCCTCTGGCAATTTGCACCCACGAGTACTTAAAGGAGCCAGTCACAGTTTCATGCAATCAGGGTTCTTGTTGTTGTCTCAGAAACCAATTAGAAGTTTAATTAAAATCAGCACTGTCTTTATTGGCTACAACTCTAAATATCCTAAAATGATCAGACATGTGTCTGCAGCCTTTAGAATTGTGAATAGTGAACAGTTGCCAAACGCTGAAATGAAGGAAAGTGTTGGCATGCATTTAAAACCCATATAAATGCTAAATTAAATCTTTTAGGTTGGATAATAATCTCCATATTTATTTAAAACTATTTTAAGTATATCTGTCTCAAAATAAAGCAAGGAGGCAAAGGGAATGACATATACTTTAGACAGAATAACATTACTCTTCAGACTTTTAACTTTAATGATCACAAGGCTTTTAAAAGACTCTCTGTGCAATGCTATAATGTAGAACATATTTTCAGCTGAATATTGAGGACAAATAGAGTCAGTTGCTACAAGACAGAATTAAGCCTCCAAAAATGAGCTTTTGAGAGGCCCTGGGATGGCACCATGGTGGGGAAAAGCTGGTCACTTCTCATCTGGTTCTCTTCTCCTCTCTATTACACTGGAGCCCTGATGTAAAGCTCATTAGATTATCCAGTTTATGTTTACTTTTTAAAACTGTAATAGATTTTTGTTGAATTTGCATTCCTTCTATTTTAATTTGTGTCTTTAATTTAAGAAGGCTTTGGCACAAATTATAGGCAAAGAGTCTTGTTCAGGAGAAACACTGATTTGAGGAGGAAACTGTCCCAGTATGGCCTGGATCTGAGTGCAGATGTATAGATTTAAATGAACGTGGATGTGTCAGAAAACTTCCCCTATTTTGTTCATTAAAAGTTAAATCACAGGCTCAGTAGCTAACTTTTTCTTGAAGATGTAGAGTCAAGGAATGTCTGCATTCATGAGGTGTCAGGATGTCAGCAAAATAGAGGAAAGAGTCAAAGACAAAGTAAAAAAAGGCATTTTTATTTTAATGTCTCTTTTGTTTTGCATCCTTGAATGTGAGAGTCTCACCAGACCTGCAGGAGAGGAGTGTCCTTCACAGAAAGTGCCCTTCCAGTGCCCATTGTGGGAGTTGGTTGGGTGAGAAATCAGAGGTGCAGAGAGGAAAGAGTTTGCATTTTCTCTTCTGTACGTGGGTGCTCTGCTCAGGGCTAGTGGTTGATTGCAGCACAATAGTGCTGTTTTCTCCATGTTAGAAGGTATTTTTTTTCATTAAATATGTGCCTTGATAACACAGAGAAGCCCAGCTTTCCTTCTGTCACTGAGACAGGCGTTCTTCAAGTGTAGCCCAGTTCTTCTGGCCTGCTTTTGTTAATCATTGCAAACAGGCCAAAACCCTCATCTCCCAGAAATGAGAAAATAGCAGTGGTTCCTTTGGTCAGTGATGTGTAGGAGGAAACAACACATCAGGAGGTTTATTCTCAGAGAAGCGTCCCAAGTGGGCTTCAGGCAATAAGTTTGGTTAAGCATAAACTTGGTAAGCATCAACAGTGTCCTGGTAAAAGCAGTGATAGTAACAGGATCAGACGTCCAATAAAGGAAAACTTAAAAAATGTCTCAGGTGTTCTGTACTTACAGTTGTGAATGTATTTAAACCAAACCTCTGTTTCTCATCTTCCTATCAGTAAAAAGGTGTCATCAGGTACAAGGTTGTTTAGGGGTGCAAGATTTCACCTTTCTTTCTGGCTTACAACAGGGATCATTTGATAAACATAGTCAGCTGGAAGCCTTATGCAATGTTATGCACCTCAAGCTTTCAAAAACTGCAGGGCGGGCTCACCAATGCCTTGAAAACAATATTTGCAAAGAGTATGTGTTTGCTGGCTTTTTGTATCTGTATCCTGGCTTTTAGGCTTCTAGGATCTGTCCTTTTAAAGTTTACATCGTTAACCAAGTTTAAAGGAAAATTTCAGGAGGCTTGTGGTAAAATCAGGAGCAATCAATCTCTGTTTTATGGTATGTTAAGTCCGGCATGAATAGTAATGGAGAATTGAAGTTTTATATCATATTCTCTTATGTGTAACGTATGTACTTCCAGATGTGACACAAATGGGACTTGTTGATATTCATCCAACACAATGCACTGATCGTGCTTTAATTGTATGCAATAATATTTCACAGATTTTACTGAGATAAAATTTTGGAGTTTGGAAACAAATTAGTCAGGCTTATTTGAACACATTTAAATAGACACTGTGGGAACCTGCAGAGCTCTGGGTGTTTTCCATTTCTTGTAAGATCTCCAAAGCTAAATTAGAGCAGGAGGCATCATTAAAATGCCACACAACTGCCACAATTGTCTCTCCCCAACCTGTAATTACAAATAGTTCCCACTGATTTGCCCCACTGACCTCCAGTGAAGGCAAATGAGCATTTATTTGACACTATGTTGCAAATTGTCCTGCATATTTCTTGATGTACATTGAACTTTTTATTCTTTCCGCTTTGTTTCTTTGTTTTTTGGGGAATCGTGAGTTGGTAGTATTTGCCTAAAAGTTATAAAACCAAGAGAAAGAAAGCTTTAAAAGTGAGGAGAGAACGTGTTGGCAGAAAAAAAATCCATTTGAAGGCATCAGAGAATTCCTACTGTCACTTGAAATGGCTGTTGTGAGGGGAGATAGTGCAAAGGCCTGGATTTTCAAATGTGATTAAGATAAACAAATAGTGTTTCTTATCCTTGAGCTGGTTACAATCTAATCCAAGCAGCTAAGTATAAAAGTGCATTTTTGGCCTTAATTGATATTTTTAATAATGTCAGTGCACAGTCTGGAACGATCACGTTCTGCTTTGACAGCACAAAGCATTGTGTAAGTTTTCCCCCCGTACCACTGAACTATAAACATGGCCTGAGCCAGCCCACCAGAGCTTGAACGTTTGAACTGGGACCCGCTCTGCCTCGAGCGCGGGAAGGAGGTGCTCTTCTGGCCGGGAGCAGAGTTGTCAGTGCTGGTTTGCGGGGACACCAGCAGGGGCTGGTTGCAAGAATTTTAGATTTTATGGGTCTGATTCCAGGGAGTGTCTGGCCGTGAACTCTCTGGGTGCTGAAGGAGCTGTGTGTGTGAGAGAGCCAAGTTGGGCTTACCCTGAGATAGTTTAACTGCCTGTTCGTGGTGCAGTTTCAGCATTAATGGTGAACAGAGAAAATCCTGAAGGATGCTAAAGCTCCTGTGCGACATCTGTCACGATATATCCTCCCTGGTTATTTGCTTTAAGAGTGTTAAGTCCATCTAATTTCTTTGTAAGTCTGAGGCTGAAGTTTTTGTTGGAATCCCTACCCATCAGCAGGGTCTCCACTACTCGTGGGTTATTCCATCTTTCCCAGAAGCATGCTCACCTCCAGCCAAATGGGATTTCTGCCAGAGAGTGGTTCCCTGTCACTTAGAGCTACACTGCCCTGCTTAGAGGGGCAACAGCAAAAGGAAGGATCTCAAAAGGAAACATGAATCCTGTTCATCCTATCCACAATGCAAATCAAAGCTTTGCCTGCTTGTTGCTGGCCCAGGGTGTGGGGGGCAGGTGGTGGCTGAGGAAGCTGCTGTGGGTGCTGGGAGCCATCCAGACTTCTCTGTGTTTAGGTGGTCTTGAAGAGCTTTGGATAGCACAGCAATGCCTCCAAACTGCTGCCTCAGTGCAGTGGATCTCTCTGCTCTGGGCCTGGCTAAAATAACCACTATAGGTTATAATATAACATATTACAGAGAGATTTAGGGGTTTTCTGCAGCAATTTCCATAACTTGAGTTCAACTCTTCCATTTGGCATCTCAGATTCTCCCCTGTCCCCAAACCCAGGAGAACAAAGGGGGAAAAACTACAGGGGGGAAGACTTACAGCTTTTCCAAGCAGCAGTTATGATTTGATTTAGCCTTGAGTAGAAAAAAGCTCACCAAGAAGCAGCAGCAAAAGCAAAAGAAAGCAAAGCAGAATGCAGCAACATAAAGATGATATATCCAACAGACAAAACAGGAAGGGAAGATAAAGTAATTTTCTGTTTTCTTTTGAATTTGGAAAAAAGAAAAATCATAATGCTATAAACCCATATCAGTTATATCTTAGCCCATTTTGTTTAGTTGGAGTAGGAAAAGTTTGTCCTTGTATTCACTCAAGCTAACTCATTTGCTTCACGTAGTTTGTTTACAGAAATGAGCAGTGACACTCTTTTTATTATTTCTGCTTCATCTAAAATCCGTATCTTTCATTTACAGTCTTTAGTGGCCTAAAATTATAAATACAATTTTCAAGTTAGTTTGCCTGTGGGAAAAGAAAACTTGGGACAAGTTGGCTGTTCAATCTTCAGATCAAACCTACAGCATCAAATGAAAGAGCTGAGAGCAAGTGTTGGTGAGCACAAGAGACACTAATAAGGCACTGTTGGGGTGGGAAAACCAAGATGGGTTAAGCTTAAAAGCTGCTGCTCATGAGAGTAAATGGGAAATAGGATGTGGAAATGCCATATCTCTTGTGCGTACGAATGGAAATGAAGTTCATCTTGACCCTAAGAGCCAACCCTGACATGGCAGAGCCCATCCACTTGAGTCCAAGGCTGGTCGGAGCAGGAGAGAGCACTGGGCTGTTACCAGCTTGTCCTCTTGCATCCTTTCTGCCTCTGTGAGAGGAGGAGAGCTGTGGTCATGGTTGGCCCTATCACAAGAAAACTTGTAGCTCTGAGTGCTAAGTGAGCTGGGATTTTAAGAAAAGGAGTGGTTTAGATACACGTGTTTGCATCCAGGGGCTGCTACTGTTCATGTCCTCCTTTTACCTCTTTCCAGTGCTGTAAAGCAAAGGCTTGCTCTGAGTTTCCTCTCAGTTTATCACTCCTAGTGTACATGTGCTTCAACTAATTAAAAATGTAAAGTCAGGAATCTCTCTGGACCAGTTCCTCTTTCTCCGTAAGATAATAGAGTAAGACAAAGAAAAATGGGAACTACCATTGAAATATTGTAGTCACTGTGTCCGTGCTGACCCTGCATCACCAGCCAGCTGGCTCCTCAAAAAAGAATTTGTCCCCTCTGAAACCTGTGAAACACTTCACAAGTTCACACGGCCTCAGTAGCCAAATCTTGCCAAGGTTGGCTGGGATCCACACCACCCTGCATGTGGGTAGTTCAACATGCCAGACTTCTGAACAGTGTATTTGGAGCTGGTTGATGACTGCGTATTTATCAAACATACCTTGTCTGATTATATTAATTCACATCCTCTTTGTGTATCACTGTCAAAAAACAGATTAACCTCTCCTTAATTTCCATGACACATCTGCTCTGGGATGAGGAACACAGACACCTGTATGTAAATTCAAGGTCTGGTGTCCAGCTGAAGCCTGTCTCTTCATATGTCTGTCTTGCTGTCTTCCATGCCAATGGAGAACTCCATCTACTCTATGGGAAAGTTGGTAGTGATCTGACGTTGACTGCACAAGACCTAATCTTTTGCACCAGATATTGGTTTATTTCTTGTTCTTTCCCAATCATCAATGAGGATCAGTTCCTGGAAGATACTCTAGAAGACATGGCTTTCCAGAAGGCAAGACAACCTGGCCATCCATCTGAGCAGGAAGTTTATTGGTAAATATGAATCAACTCTGAAGTAATACAGGCAATATTCAAACAGAGATGTTGCTACTTGTGGTGGGTTGGCCCAGCAAAGCTGCTCTGTCACTGCCCTACTCAGCTGGTCAGGGTAGAGAAAATGTAACCAAAGGCCTGTGGGTCAAGATAAGTACAGCGAGAGATCACTCGCTGATTACTATCCAGTGCAGCCTTCCACAGGGTCACAACCTCCTCCAGGCATCCCCCTGCTCCGGCATGGGGTCCTCCATGGGCTGCAGGCAGATCTCTGATCCCCTGTGGACTGCCACGGGCTGCAGGGACACAGCTGCCTCACCATGGGCTGCACCATGGGCTGCAGGAGAATCCCTACCCCGGTGCCTGGGGCACCTACTCCCTCTCCTTCTTCACTGACCTTGGGATCTGCAGAGTTGTTTCTCTCACACGTTCTCACTCCTCTTGAGCTGCCGCTGCTGTTGTGCAGGTTTTTTTCAGCCTTCTCGAATCTGTTGTCCCAAAGGTGCTACCACCATTGCTCACAGGCTCAGCTGGCAATGGGCCCACCTTGGAGCTGGCTGGCATTGACTCCATCAGACACTGGGAGCTGTCCATCAGCTTCTCACAGAAGCCACCCTGTAGCCTCCCCCTGCCACCAAAATCTTGCCACTCAAACCCAGTACACTACTTTAGACCTGCCTACTAGCAAAGAAACAAAAATTATTATTGCTGCATTCTGGGATCGTCAGAGCCAGTTTGGGACTGAGAGCTCTTACATGCACACCATGGCATCCCAGGGATCTTCAAGCAAGTCTACTAAAACAAATTTCACAGCCTTGACACAGTTAAGATACATTGGTTGCACTCTACAGTTTCTTATGATCATATTCCTAATCCTGGATTTAATCTTTCAGAGACAGGGCCAGGCTCTGCACCCTCCATCTCACCAAATGGATGTCAAATGGCTCTTTTGGAAGAAGGAGCTCACATAAATATTCAAGACATCCTCACCAGCAGTAGAAAAGGCTCAGTTATGAACACTTACCTGGCAAGGTAGGAAAGGATTTCAGTTTGGCTCACTGACACCTTCTGTCTCTATCCAAAGCACAGAGCCAAGGTGTTTTAAGCCTGCCAGTGGAGAAGTCAGGCCCCCCAACAAGATCACCAGAAGTTCTGTTTTAGAAATGATCTGGGTTTGCTTTCTGCAAAGATAAGAGTTTAAAATATGTAAGAAAGAAACATGTGTCTTCCAAAGCACATAACTCAGTTTTGATGGGACTTCTGAGACTAATTTTGCAACCAGTATCCTCGTTCTTTCCTTTTCACTTATAGGAGACTGGGAGAGCTACAAAGCTATAAAAGTAGGGCTCCTTTCCAGTATTTTATATGCATATGTCACACAGAGACCTCACAGACATCTATCAGAAGTGATCTCAGAATTCCATCCAAATTGGCCAATATATCCATCAATGGTCTTTCCAGAACTTGAAGAAACATGGAAAAGCTGAGCTTACAGGACATTTGGGTACAGTGGACTGTATGGACCAGTGGACCCAGTGGACAGACATGCATTTTAGATCCACTCCTTGGCTTTTTCCACCTTCTGCCAAAAAAAAAATAAAAAAAATCTTGTCTATCTCAGCATAAGATAATCTAAGCCTAGCTCAACTTGCATTTTGGAGACAGCCTTTTCACCAGACAGCTTGTGGCACGTGTAGAGCTCTGCATGGGTTGTTCAGAGGACAACAACTCCCTGGGTGTGTGCCTTGTACTCCAAGGGTGCTCGTGACTGCAAAGCCCTTGTTCTGTCTGCAGGGGGTTTTGATTCCTCGGTGCCTTTTTTTGATGACAGCAGCAAAGAAATGAAGACAAGAACTGCTAAAAGTTAAAATATGTCTTTGTGATGGTCCAAATCCACACTCAGTTATGAATTTGGGGGGGTTGGGATGCTTTGTTTTGTTATTTCTTTTTTCTCAAGAAATCTTTCAGAAGAGCATGCTTGCTGAGTGCGTTTCAACTCTAATCTGTGACAAAAATGATGATTGTTTTCCTGACTCGGAATCACTATGGTAAACTTCAACAACGTGTGTGTATGTGCATGAGAAAGTGAAAGAAAAAAGGAAATTTTAAGAGAAGGACTTAGACTGAAGGGCTGGAAACTGTGTCACTTACAGTGCAGCAATCCTTTCGCTTCAGACAGAAGAGTCGAAGGGTGGTAAAGGGTAGTTGATTGAATACAAGGACATTGAAGTTATTGAAAATACCCAGCAAGTAGATAACTTCTTTGTTCATGGTGATGCATTTCCCTAAATCAGTTTGCTTAGAGTGAATTGTCTGGTAAGAGCTCTGCTCACTGTTTGAATGAGAAGTGGGGATATTTAATTGGTGCCATCAGAGGTTAGATAATGCTAAGTCAAGGCAACTGTGCTGACAGATGGCAATGCTTAGTCACAACCAGGTCCTGGAGGCTGTAAGGTCTATGATCTATGAGGACAAGTACATTTGTTTTCTTACCGATGATACGGGAACAGGAGGCCCTCTACAGAAACATTGATTAGGCCTCATTTTCTCTCCGAATGCTTTTAAGTTCATCTGATCCTTCGTAAGAACTTGTGCCTACTTATCCTGTTTAATTTGTTGAAATACTTTAAGCCATTCAAATTATCCACAGGTACAGAGGGACTGACAGAAGTGTCTACTTCAGCAGCAAAACTGTCTTATTTTACTGCAGTTTGGAGGAGACTGAGAGAAAACCCCGCTGGTATGCTGGATGCATTCATGGCAATTAGTCAAGGAGCTATCAACAGGAGTCCTTACATTTCTTTTGTCTATGGCATCTTGAGAATATCTTTTCCCAAAGTACAATAAACTTCAGGAGGCAGAGAATGCTACAAGAAAATTCCAGATATGAAATACAGTATTTCTTCAGTGTTATAGAGAGAACTCTGATGCTTCTAAGAACCAAACACTAGATTAGACCAATAATCCCTTCAAGTGCAAGTTTCTGGGGTTTGTTTGTTTGTTTGTTTGATTTTGGTTTTTTGTTTGTGTTTTTTTTCCCATGCTTTTAATATTATTTTGTTTTTTTCTGGGTCTTTCTTATTTATTTCCTCCCTGCTTAGTGAGACAGAATTGCACATAAAACATATTACAAAAGCAGTGGTGCCTATTTATTTCAGGGTATTACATTTTCCCACCATTATCAATCTGTTTGGGGGAAAGTTCCATTGCATACTTTGCAATAGGTATTGAGAAATGGATGTTTCTATCAGCTTGTGTGTCTCCTTTTCCTTAATGATTGCAGTCTTCTGCCATTGAAATTCATTGTAAAACTAACTTGATCTTACTGGAAAACAGATTTCACCTAATGTGTGTTTGTTGCAGAGAGATCTAATCATCCAGCCTGATAAGACACACAATGAATACATTGACACAAGGATAGGATTCATAAGGAAAGCCTTATAAAGGCATTGTCGATTTGGGTCACAATTTGAACAATCTGAGCTTTTTTGAACTGACATCTTCCCTCCCAAAAGCCACAAGAAAGTTTTCAAGGCCGAATGATTTGTCATGAGAAACTGCATCTGGTTCAGAGACTGCAGTCTGGGCTTCCCTGAGTCGGGGTTGCTTAGGGGCCACAGGAGCAAAAAGGAAATATCCTTTGTTGTTGGACATTTTCAGGGAAGCAGGAGTGGAAGGAAATTTGCCTTGGGCAAGAAGGGGAGGGGGGATTTGTTGGAGAAAAGAGGAGAGAAGCAAGTGAAGGAATTACAGGAGGAACAAGGGGTTTATCTGTGGGCCCTGTGGTCTCCTTCGATGATGCATTTAGGAGTTCACCACTGTAAAATCTGTAAAGGGTACCCGAGTGTCCCTTGGCACATACCCAGGCTGGGGTGGAGCACTGTTTCCAGATGCTCCCACAGCAAAGAACTTGTTCTCTGTCACTGTCCTCTTCAGGCTTTGCTGCTGACCAAAATGGTATTTGTGTTCATTCCTCAGCATACTCTTTTGCAACCTCAATTAAGAAAAAGTTCAAGCAAGAGCTGTGCACTCAACCCCATGAAAAAGCCACTGTGGCCTTGAATCTTTCCTCCCTCTTCAGATGTTGCTGGGGACGCATTCTTTGAAACGTTGATATTGTGTTGCTTCCAGACTGAGCCATTTTAGGATTGTGGTTAAATATCATACTGTTGAAATTACCGCTGTTGATATTAAATTGGCTGGATGGTGACTCTTGCTTGGGGTTAGCACAAGAATAAATTCCTTCTCTAATGACTGCTTTCAGGTTCAGCGCCACTAACATTGTGCAGCAAATCTGTTCTGAATGTGCTTAACTAAACCTCTTGGCATTAACAGATGTGTTGCTTCCACTGGTGTACACAAAACAGAGCTTGCAGAATTTCTTTGTTTTGGGAAATCTGGACTTTTGAAATCAAAAGGGGGAACTGAATGTTTGGAATGGATTTATATATGTTTTAATTCTTGCCCCGTGGGATTACTGTGCTGTCTCTTAGATGAGATACCTTTAGAATTACATCCAATACCACTGACAAGATGCCTCTTAACATTTGACATCTCAGTACAGTGCCACATGCTATTTCAATGTGGAATATTTCTCACTCATTTTGTATCCATTTAAAACCTGCTAGTGGTTAAAACCTGCTAGCAAAGAACCCCTAAAAAGTAGTAATTCTCTGCCAAAGTAAGCTTGGAGATACACAGGGGACAGAGCATGAGAAATGCAATGCTCTGCTATACTATTTCTCATTTGCTTGCTAGAAGCAACATTTCCATCTTAGTTCTTTTGTTTGGGTTGTTTCATGTACATGGATATTCTATGTATTTGTTAAGCTCTTGTAATTTTACCAACCCTGTATGAGATACAAATATCACAGTAATCCCTTCCTGGGGGATTTCACAGCCTGGAAAATACAAAAGTAAAATAAGCACCTGGGTCAGGATGCTCATAAGTCACCCAACCTAACTTGAGGGGACAGAGCAGCCCTGCAGAAAACGTGTAAGTGAAAGGTACGTTCTGATCTTAGAAAAGAAATGAGCCTTTTAGAGAGGTTGGTGTAAACAGGGAACATGAACTTTTCTGTGCCAGTGTTTGGGTGAGAGGGAACTGTTGGATACCTTTTTTGATAGTAGCTGCAGAGCATGAGGCAGGGAGGCAGGCTGAGATGGGAGAGTGAGACCTGTATAGGCTGCAGTTTCTCAAGCACATGAGGTGAAAAGCAAAGGTGGTAGGTGGGGAAGTCTCAGTAAATGGACTGGTGGGGAACCCTCTTGAGATACTCAAGGATGAGTGTCCTTGAGATAGTGGGTGATGGGGGGAAGGCTCAGCTCAAGGACAGGGTGGCCATGACCAGCTTTGGGTGTCTGCCTTAGGCCCTGTCTTTGCCGCTGTGTTTAGCTCAGATGTTCTCTGAGGGGGTTGGCAGCCTTGTACCTTCTAGCAAGAGGCCCTGTTTCTGAACAGGGAAAGGCAGGGTTGGAGAGGATCATAAAGCAGGAAGTGGTTTATTTTTGTGATGGCTTTGTGACTGTTATTTACGTGGATGATACATAAACTCTCTCCTATCTCCTTACTTTTGGGCCATTTCCTACAATCTACAGCATCCAAGTGGCACTAGTTATGTTTATTTAAACAAACTGTAGTATTCTGTCCCTTTGTCAGCTTGCTTCAAGTCTCTCCTTTCTTACTTGAACCATTACTAGTCTGACTCCAAAGGGGAAGTAATCTTTAGAACTATTCCTGGTGCCTATGGGGACAATGTGGGAGTCCCTGTCTTAATAGACCCTTCTGGAGATTAACAAAAAGCAGTTGCTTAACCAGGGGGGACTCAACATGTACTCAGTGCACAGAGTGATTTTGGGGTGTTCTCTTAGTAGGGGAGATTTCTTCACAACAAAGACTCTTCCAGAGGAGTTCATTGTGCATTAAAAAGTGTCAGATTTTTATTTATAATGTGAAACTGAGTAATTTGCTCCTTTCATTAACCTGTGAAAGTGCAATTGCCAGAGGTCTAACAAAATCAGCAGAACTGAGGCCTCTCTAATAGTGACAATCAGTTTCTAGCCTGAACTTATGAAAAAGAAACATGATAGTACTATGTACAAAGCCATTATTAACTGTGTAAGGCTTTGTAATTAATTTTCTGCATTCTCCTAACAGTCTTTTTGCCTTGGTCATTTGCATTATAAATCTTTCATGCAATGCCATGGGTTTATATTCTTAAAATTGAATGTAATTAATATATAAATAAGATCATTTTTATTGTAAACAATGCTAGGAATTCTGACTGAATAACTAAACAGATCTTTTAATTCTTCTGTTGTTACTAGACTACCAAACACTGACAAGAACCGTCATCTCTAGTGAGATGGATCTGATCTAAATTGCTAGACAAAGATCTTAAAGTTCAAGTTCACAGTTGTTTATATAGTCCTAATTACCTACTCACAAACCATAATCAGCTCAGACAAACCTCTGGCATGTTTAGAAATACCTGGGATGGGATGTGCAAGCAGTGACATCTGTACAGAGCAGAAGAAGATGCAGAAAAGGCTTTGCAAAACATATTGATAAGTAACTGGACAAATTCATTTTGCTCCTTAGCCCAGTTTGTGAAAGACCGACACCACTGTGGTGGTTGAGAGACACTGCCAGTTCTCTGGATAATAGTTTTTGAGCTCAGTGGGAAAAGACTGAGTATGCCTTGAGTTATATCATTATTAGTCTGCAGAGAAATCCTATTGTAAAGGGTGGTTCTGAAAACCCGAGCTGTAGAGAAGGCTTTGGATCAAAATGTGCCTTACACCCCAGGGAACTCCTCCACAAGACAGAAACTCATAAGAAATGGGCATTGTTAATGCTGGTGTTGATTGTACTTAATTAGAGCATGAAGCTGCGAAGCAGTAAATCTGTCGGTTGGTTGGGTTTTTCTCTTAACTCTGACCTTGACTTGCTTCAACTGTTTGAGTGATTTTTTTTACCATCTTGGATAAGGATTAAAGTGTTGTGCACTCTCTCCTACTCATGGTGATAACACTATGCTTTACCCAGAGAAATGGCATTTAGCCTTTGTGTCATCCAGGCCTGCTTTTCAGTATGAGTGTAATATTCTCATTAATGAGGATGTTTTTAGAAACTCTTAGTCAGCTGCAGAAGCAGGGCAGTGTTACTGAGCTTGATACCTACCACTTATTTCACCCTTCAGAAAGCTTGATCTATCATTAGCATAAGGCCCTCTCTGGAAGGGCCAAAAACACGCTCTTTTGTGACATATGATTTCTAGGGAAGCACAAACACTAAGTCAGTGTTAATGTTAGGGTGAAATCATTCTGAGTCAAATCAGCGGAAGCTTTGCCAATTGCTTTGGAAAACCCAAGCCTGTAACATAACGATTAATTAATGAGAAAAAAACCCTCATCAGGAAACTCAAGAAGCACGCTTGCTACCTCAAAAGTTCAAACTCAGTTTACACTTTGATGAAAACAAGAGAATGTTAAAAGCTTTGGAATCAACTGGAAATCAACAAACCATAAGCCTCTCCATGACTATGCTTTTCATCCTCCTTCAGGCTGTTAACCTAATAGGAACTCATTGATAAGGGCATTAAAAACGTATCGATAAACTGATGAGAGGAGTTGTGCAAAACAGATGGGCCTGGGAAGACTCCCTTCCCAGCTGCTAATCAGTCTGCAGATACTTTCCAGCTTTCCAAGCAGCCAATCTGAAAAGCCATTTACTTTTACACATATCAGGACGGAGTTCTAGCAGCTGGAGCTGAGTGAATAATTACTTCAATTAAAATACATTCAGCGAGAGGTCAGTGAATATGTGGTATAACAACATATCTAGTTGTGTTAACAGCTTAAATGTGTGCAGATTTTTCAGCTGTGCATATATACAGAGTAACACTTTGGGCCAGTTGTGAGAAGCCCAGGAGAGCAGCCAGGAGGTCTGTTTTTTCCTGCCCTGCTGCCTGGTGGTGTTTGTGATGGGCTGTGGGGCTGGAGGTGGGATGTGGGACCAGCACCTGTGGGTGAGGTGCTTCCCACCCTGGGTCAGGACTAAGAGAAAACCAGGTCTTGCCTCAGGATTGGGCTGGAGACTCACTGACACTGGAGACATTGTATATGAACACTGAGCACGCAGCTGGATTGTCCTCTGTTGTTATTATGCAATAAGTGTACAAAAATGCTATTAAGCTACATGTGAAATTAATTGAACGTAATATGGAACAGACCCATGAACTGACACCATGGGCTGTCTGAGACGTCATGGTCTGGTATCCACAAATACAGATTTATTTCTAGGTCTTATAACCCATTTTAATTGTGACAGGTAGTTAAGGCACCTGACAGGGTGTTCAGGGAATAGCATGTCCTAACCCCTTGATGACCTACTTGTTCTGTTTGTGAAGTGGAGATATAAATTCTACTCATCAAAAGACCATGGAAAATATTCTTAATTTGGAAGCATTTTCCTTTCCTCTTTTCAAGCCTTTCCCCATATAAGTATCCCTGTCTGAAAAATTTTACTCCTTTCCCTCTTTTTCAGTTGAGTAATTCAAATTCACTGAGCCCTCCCCAACTGAGGGGCAGCAGGAGCTCCCCAGGTAAGGAGCCCAGGCCTGACTTGCAGCAGTGCACCAAGTTCCCAGTAAGACATCCAGGCATCTGTTGTGTGGCAAATAGTGGATCACACCATTAAGTTTTGCTGCTGTGTGCAGGATTGAGTAGGGAACTGTGGGTCAGGATGCATCTATTGACTTTCATGCTGATTGCACAACTGTTTAAAGGAAAATATTTTACTCAGCCAGGGTAAAAAAATCTGAGCCTTAGCAATTCAGTTCACTTGGCTGCTTTTTTTTTGTCCCCTTTTTTGAGGGGGGAGGGGAGGCAGGTGTTCTTGGTGTTTGTTTGTGGTGGTTTTTTTTTTTTGGTTGGTTTGGGGTTTTTTTCTGGAGTAAAATCCCATTTGATACAAAGACAGTGAGAACTGGAGAATCGACATAGATCTTCCTGTATTCAAACCTATGGCCAGTCATGCTCTTTATTTAGTTTTTCTCATCTGAACTTTTTTTCTAAAAATGGCAGTAGTTAGACCCTGTAGTGCAGTCTGGTGTTTTATTGCTGGTAAACTAAGCTTTTAAAAGTCTCATTTAAGATTTGTTTTTTCTATACCGTTATTTTTTATGGAAGTTTCTGCATCACTTTCAAAATTTCAGTCTCACTGTAGCAATACTGATTATAAGCTGCAGTAGTTTTCCAGTTCTTTTCCTTTTGCAGTCCTCAGTTTGCAGATCCCTTTTGTAACATCACTGAATAAAGAACTGGGGATCAGCTGCTGTAGCTCATTAACCTAAATTACTTCAGACCCGCTGCCTTCCAGAGACAAGTCCCACTTTGCTGTGCACCTTGTTTTCTTCTTCTGTTTGCCTTGTAAAAATACCTGGTTCTGGAATGGATTCCCAGGCAACCTGTATTGCTGCTGTACTAGGCTGCCCTGCCTTCATCCCCCTTTACTGCTTTACCAGGCCCTTTATCAACAAGGCATTACAGTAGTAGCAAAGTTACTTTTACCTCCTGAACACTCATGAAAATGTTCAGTGTCTTCAAGCATAACAATAATAATTCCTGAAGAAACCTCTGCAAACACCCATCCCTCATGTGCGGCTTGAGATGTCAGTTAGCAAGGTCTGAATTCATTTAATGCAGACTTTATTGGTACTCTATCATGCTAATTTTTAATATGGGTGTTGCATCACATTAATTAAAAAATTTTATAAAAAGTTATGTGCACTGTATCAATACAACCAGTCTTCAGTAAACACACTTTGGTGCTCATTAAAGAATCAAAGCAGGTTTGTTTGACAAGATATTTCAGTGATTGAAGTAGGCACTGAGGTATTGACCATATTCATCTTTATCAATTGCATTTTGTATTAACTGATGTCGGATTCTATAGTTTATAGTTATCCTAAATCTGTGCTTGTGCTTTTTCAATGTTGGCACAGCGTTAATTCTCTGCTAAAGGTTTTTCCCTGGCTTAATTTGCAAGCCAAACTTCTTAGCTGGGGTTTAAGACCTTTGGGCTTTGCTGCTTTATGTTTTTGCTTTTCTTTCCCATAGATGCTGCCTGACAATGTTTTCAGGTTTTGATTACCTGGGTTCATCATCTTTGCATGATGGGAATTCATTGTCCTACTTCTTTCAGGGCAAAGTGCTTTTTTTCCCTGGTAACAATTCACCTTCTGGTGTCTAGCAAAAAGGGCCTACATAATTGCTAGGATTATAATTGCTGTTATTTCTTTTTCTATAGAGGTTTATATAAAAATTTAAAGTGTACAGAAATACAGTTGAGGAAGAATAATTTACTGTAGGAAGTAGACGTGCACTCTGTTCTTACAGAACAGCTCAGATCTAAAATGAAAGTTCAACTTGGCTTCTGGCACAGCATGCTGAGTAGTTTTCCCTTTAAAGACTTTTCCTCCTTTTTCAGTAAAGCCTTTTCATGTAGGCCTTTGCTTTCTTGAGAAGATCTCATGCTGCTTAATGTCAGGAGATACACCCACGGCTGGTCAGGAGGTAGATGTCAGAAAGGCATCCTGCTGGGTTTGGATTCCCGAGGCAAGCCAGGTGCCCTGCTCAGGGAAAGGAAAGAAGCTGAATGCTGCCTCATGCAGCAGTCAGTAATTTTCCCTGGTTAAAATGAAGCTTTGAATATAAAGCCCTGTAGTCCCTCCCCCACAAGCCCAATCGAAATACTTATTTCTTTTGTTTAAAAAGCATAAATCACTATCATTTCATGTACTTGTACATGGCATAAACTGAAGCTATCTACTTTTTCATTAGAAAGACCTCTATTATTATGATTTATTTTACATTTGCTTTTTGCTGTTTGAACTCATCTTTGATGTTACTGTGGTCTGTAGCAGCCTGGCCAATAGCTTTTTTCCTCCTGTTTTGTCCTGTCATGTCCAATCGTATCTTATCTTACCCAACATTTGTGTAACTGTGCTCATCATATCCAGAGCTTGCTGTCCTCAAGTGGTGCATTAGGCAATCTGAAGAAGATCTAAAACACATGACAGCATTACCACAGCTTAAGGAATTACTCTGATTTGGTGAATAACTGACAAGTACAACTATGTAGTAATTCCAAGCTCAACGTGGGATGCTATTAACAAATTATGTACAGAAACCTGGACATCTCTGTTCAAGAAAGGTGACAAGAAGGGCTACTGGGGTGATCAGAAAACTAGAGAAGATACATATGAGAATCTCACTGAAAAGATACTAAAGGTGTGATTATTTATTACCTCAAATAGTGGAGATGGAGAGTAGGTGAGGTTTGTTTTCCTGTAAAAATATAGGAAGAGATAATCTATTATTTCACCACTAAAAGAGATTGATCTCCAAGTTCCTGTCTAGTACAGATTGTCTCAGAATATCAGGTCAAGTTAGATTGGGTTAGCAGCTGGTCTGGGAAATTTTCTATGAGCTTTCTAGGAAGCAGGAAACTTAAACTTGGTCATCACTTATAAGAACATTGTGAAGTTCTTCCAAAGTCCAGATAGGCCCTTTCAAATCATGACCATTTTCTAGTGGACTGGATCAGACTTCTTGGGGTAACTTCATTTCCTGTGACTTGCAAGTGTGCTGTAAACACTTTAAATGATGTGCAGAAGGAGAAGGTGGCGGGTCCCGTGACCAGCTAAGGTCATGTATTTACCGGGTGTGTTACAGCACGGCTGGAATGGTGCACAGACAATTGTTTCAATCAGCTTGGACAGAAAGTGAAGGACTGGGGAAACCATGGGTAGCTATTACCTGTGTGAGAAGCAAATCCTGGGCTGTGGCCAGTCATCGTGGACTGCTCCTCCCCTCCCTACACTGCCGGACCCTGGAACCAGGAGTCCGACCTGCAGAGACAGTGGCTGATGTTGCTCAGCAAAGGCTGCAGTTATGGCTAGTCCTCCTGTACTCCCTAAATCCCTACAACTCCTACCACCACTGGGAAGACAGAAAAAAACAGGCACAAAATTTTCAGTGAGAGCAGCTTTACAGTGCTTTTAATTGTCATACAGTTGATCATCTCCCTTCCCCCTCAGTGTTTTCTGACTGATGGGTAATTTGATAGATTCAGGATGATCCTGGAAATATGCATGGAAGACTTTTTGTCTTTTGTTTTGTTTTGTTCAAAGAGAAATAATTAATTCCCTTCCTGCTGAATTCAATTCTGTTGCAACTTAGTTTTTATGCCTCATCTTACCGCTTGACAAGCAAATCTGTTTGTGTAAGAACTGGCTTATTAAAGTGGGATAGCCCAATAAGCCCAATTGAATCCCAGTAATATCCTTGCCTAACAAAAAGCCAAATCCCATGCAAGTGTGCTTGTTTATTGTTTCAGATTACATGAAAGTTGTGTCAGCCAGTGATGGGAAATAAACTCTTATTTTTCTTTTGATATTTGAGTTTGAGGGTAAAAGAAAAGAGGAAATATTCAGCTCTTTGAGCAGGAATGCCATCTGACCTCAAGCCGGAGGTACAGGCCAGATGTCTGTGTACCTATCCTGGAGGTCTGTGGGAGGGTAATTTCAGGGCAGAGATGATCCAAATTGTTGGGTGCCAGAGAGCTGGGACTTGACTGACCACAAATATTCGGCCACATTTGGATGACTGATGTTTTTGTTATTCTGAGGGTAGGTGTTTCTTTTTGTCTTTTCCTACTGCCAGGGCTTTGCCTTTTTATGAGCATCTCTGGTGAGGGGGAGGAAGGGCTGTTGAGTGCAGCAGGTCATCAGCAATTCCATTGCTTGGAGTAGTCTCAAGCTGTTCAGAGAGAATAACCTCCCTTTCTCCTTATTAAATGCTAATAGTACATTGGCTTTTGAAAACCTTTCTTTGCTCAGGTACTTGGCTGGAATCTGCAAATCCTGGTATTTTATGGAGGTGGGCTGAATATTTCAGTAGCTGCAGAGTACTGTGTTCCCATAGCAATGGAGAAACCTTAGTGCCTTGCACAGGCACTTGCATGATTCACAGTTAGGAAAGACAATCAAGGGAGAATGGTGGTAAATCCTACACAGTCCTGGTTCTTTGGGACAGTTTGTCGTGTCTGCTCCTTGCTGAGGGGGAAATGGTGACATGGCAGTGCTTGGTGAGTTGATCAAATCACACTGAAAAGGAAGACGGATGATAAAATTTCACATACTGGAGTGCCTGTTCACCTGGATAGGTGTTTAGTATCCTGGCTGTGCTGTCCACAGATGACAACAGGTGGGGTTGTCCTGTTTGTGTCTGCCACCACACCTTTCCTGAGGAGAAGGAGTTTGGGAACAGCATTTTCTCTGTAGTGCCATTCTCCACTCTGCTTTCCTTTTAATCAGTTCAGAGTAAAGAAACTATGCATTGTCAATACCAAGGCACTGAGCTATTGAGGAAACAGCTGCGTGGTTATGGTTTTGCCAGCTTCAGGAGCAGCCACATATGGGAGAGGAGCTGACAGAATGAATTGAGAGAGAGTGTATTTTCTGTAAAATAATCTTCTATTATTTTTATAGTTCCTTTGCTTGACAAAACACAGAACCAGAGAAGCAGGGCAAAAGGGGATCTGGATTGTGTAGTCAGATTGTCTTCTTCTGAACAATGGAGAGTCACCCAAACTTCTCCCTTAACAGGCTCTTTCTCTTTGGGATCACAGGTTACAGCCGTATCAGCTGGCTTTGGTGGTGGAAGGGTTTGCTTGGACAAGGACATCAAGGACTGGATGCCACCCAGTGCTTGGAAGCAGGTTAGGGCGATTTGTGCCCTATCACTAATGCACTGGGGCTGTGCCAGGACACATTCCTCTGGCTCCTCAGGAAAAAGCAGTCATTGGTTTGTTTCTCTCTATGAATGTGCAGGGAGGAGCTTCAACTGCCTCTAGCCAGCACACCCTCAAGAGTGCTATTGCAGTGACCTTCCAGACCTGATGTGAAAACAAGGCTCAGAAATGATCCCAGAATACTCAAAGGAAAGTGCAATATATTAAACAATTGTTTAATTAGTAGGAAGAGGCATACTGAGATCTCCTCTCTGGAATCTGTAGTCAGCTAAATTGAAACAGGAAAGGTGGGTGACACTTCAGCAATCAGGGTTATGGCATCTGCAGTAGCTTTCCAGCAGATGTTGAAAGTGCTTAATTACCTGCAATATTTCAATAAAGATTAAATATCTTTCTGAAGTAAATGATCTAATGGGACCACAGCATGTAGCGTCATTTCCAAGAACTGTTAAGGAACTATCTGAAGTGGTGGATCTAAATTCCTGTGCTTGTGATAGTCTCTTCTTGCTTCAGAACACAGGTGTCCATGCTTTGATTATTTCTGCAGATACCCAAGTAGTGAAACTAATAGGGGTGATTAGGCAATGGATTGACACCAGTTTCTGGACTTTGTACTAGGCCTAAAGAATTCTCAGAATGACTTTCCAAACACTTCTTGACTCAAGCTGAAGCAATGTGCCTTGATTAAGGCCACACAGGAGGGCTCGGACATTACTGAGACTGGAAACATATCTTGATTTTTTTTTTATTTTATTTTATTTTTTTTAGCACTGAGGAGAGACCACAACATCTATACTGATATGTTCTCTCCAGTTAAAGTAGCCTGGCTGTACTGATACTTGATCTAGTGAACTGGAGAATTACAGTCCTTTGTCTGTTGCTAAGAAATAATGGGGGAAAAAAAAGGCAAGACAAGTTTCATTCATTTTGCATCCCATTCCTTGAGCTGAAAGAAGTGTTTAGCTTGTGATTTTAAATCCCTGTTAGCAGATACTCTTAGCTGTCTGGCTGAAAGAACCTTGACAGAAGTTGTAGTAGTAGCAGACGAGAGATGTTGAATATTTTTCACTACATACAACTTTTGACCATCAGTGCAGGTCTGGTGAAAGATTCTGGCAAAGACAGTCCAACATTTTTGTACTTAATGATGTGATATTCCCTCTATCAAATCAGCAGAGGTGAAGCTTGAAGCTCTTTAACAGGCTGCTCATTATGTTCCTAATCAAAGGAAAAGGCACAATTGTGAATTTTTCCTCCATTAATTAATAAACAGCAACACAATGGGAGTACACATAGTGCCTTTTATCTCTCAACTTTGCAATACTTCGCAGAGGTAGATAACCTTCTCAATTCTTTCAGAGGAAGAAAAATAAAGGTGAGGACCACATCACGGAGTGAATCAAACAGTGCTAGTGCTGACAACAAAGTTCCTCCAGTTCAGCTGCACTTACAAGCGGCCGTCAGCTACCAATAATCGATGTGTTCAATCATGACTTGTGGCTTCTGTTCTGTGACATGACTAATGACAGTGGCATACATAGCTGAGTTCATTTTCAGAGTCTGAGCATAAACAGTTTTAAGAGCAAGTCTTTTTAAATGTTTCTCAACATCACCTTCTATTTTTAAATATTCAGACCTGTTTTCTTGTAAATGTTGCTGATCTCTTTGTCTTCTCAGTAAAATAACATGTACTTTTAGGTTGATCTCAATCTGACAAAAGATAAGCTATCATAATTATTCCCTCTAGCAGAAAGAATATGCTGTTATCTGAACTATCAGTGGGATGAAGTTTAGCTTTTTTAAGAATTTAATCTAAATTGTGAAATATATCAAAGATCATGGTGATTTACTAGAGCTTACCTAAACCTCCTGAAAGTTCTCCTTTAATGTTCACTCTACTGAACTTCTGCTTCTGAAGGTATTTGAGATGTCTGAGAAGTTGAATTCTCTTTTTACAGAAACCCTGCTTGATTTAGCCCATGAGCAGCAGCTGTGAAGATCAATAGCCCACTGGTGGCAAGGAATAAATTATATTGGCAGGTTTTGTTATCAAGAAAGAAAAAAAATGGTTTTAGAATAAAACTAGGAGGTTGATAATGCATTTCTGCTGCATTTGTAAGATTTCCTATGAGCTTCTGCGTAGCTTTGTATAGACAAATTGGTGTAATTCTTAACCCAAGTGAATATTAGAATAAATATTTAATCAAACCACTTATAATGTGAATCATAGAGTGAAACATAAATCTCATGTACAAACTTTCTATTTCTTGCCCTGAATTTTGATGCAATATTTATTGACTAGATCAAGTTAAATAATTTAGGCTAGCATAGATTTCCCAGAGCTGTGTGTGCTCTGCCTGTCATTTACCCAGCAGTCCTCCTGTGGACGTACCTTGTTTGCCATCTTTCCTTCAGGAACAAGTGAAATAATAAATATCCCAGTATTTTTGATTTCTGCATCATGAACTTACGATGCCTAAAACTAAAAGGAGAGGCAATGTCAATAGGCTGCTTGGTAATAACAAATGGGGAAGAAAGCAAACCCTGCCGTATTTTCTGTCTCAAGTATCTCTTCAGCAGATTGTTTCTGTTTTTATAGGCTGGTTGTGCTATGAACAGCATTAATGATGTAAACCAGTGCATACTTGCATTGTTATTAGAACAGAGGGACTTTCGAAACGAGTGTTTCAGGAGCCTGGGCTCTCCCCAAGCTGCCTGATAGAGAAAGTAGGACAGTTTGAGCATCTGATGTGTGCCAGTGTGGTACACTCTAAACTCTTTTTGGTTTCATAAATCTACTGGCAAGTGACTCCTCTTTCTCCCAACTCTCCTATACCTGAAGGTGTTTCTGTGGCCCGGTGCCTTAGTTCTCTTTTTGAACACATAAATTTCCTGGTCGTGCGGTAATACAGCATTGTATATTTTTTTGTTGTTACTATTAATATCTATAATTTGAGACTAGAACAATTATTTGCAGTGAATTTCTTGCAGAGGTGTTCTGATCTATGTCTAAAGTACTCCTGGTTTGGTCCCTCATTCAGTAAGGAGGCAAATGAAGAGAAGATAGTGTCACTTTCTTGATGTGCTGCTCCCAACAAACACATTTCATGCTGCTTCTAAACCAAATCCTGAGACTCCCCTTTACTTACTGTTCAGTGCTGTGACCTCAGTGCTACAGAGGAAAGGCTGAAACCTGATTTTTGATGTAAGAAACTGGACCTTGTGTAGGAGGCCTCTAAGTAATCTGTTGAATGTGTTTGAGTTCTCAAGTGAGCAGTTTTTCTATAAGTTGCCCTGGCTCCTTTGCTACTCAGATGCTTCAGTGATAAGCAGAGTATAGGCATTAGGATCAAGAAGTTAGACAGAAAAGAAAAAGAAGCAGAAGAAAGAATTTTGAGCACTGTAGATAAAGAAAAACCTATTGAAGCGTTGAAAAGAAAGAAGCGTTTTTGACCACAGGGATCTGTGTTGGGTTTGTGTGACAAGGTTTTGGTAGCAGGGGGATTACAGGGGTGGCTTCTGTGAGGAAGTGCTGGAAGCCTCCCCCATGTCTGACAGAGACAACACCACCTGGCTCCAAGACGGCCCTGTCCAAGCCCATCAGCAGCAGTGATAGAGCCTCTGGGATAACAGATTTAGCAAGGGGGGAAAAAACGTACACAGCAGCAACTGCAGCCGTAGAGAGGAGTGAGAATATGTGGGAGGAACAGCTCTGCAGACCCCAAAGCCGGTGCAGAAGGACGGGGAGGTTTCAGGCACTGGAGCAGAGATCCCCCTGCAGCCTGTGATGCGGACTGTGGTGAGGCAGCTGTGCCCCTGCAGCCCATGGAGGTCCACAGTGCAGCAGAGAGTCACCTGCAGTCCCTGGAGGGCCCCACACTTGGGCAGGGGGATGCCTGAAGGAGGCTGTGACCCCGTGAGGAGCCTGTGCTGCATCAGGCTCCTGGCAGGACCTGTGGACCTGCGGAGAGAGGAGCCCATGCTGGAGCAGGTTTGCTGGCAGGACTTGTAAACCTGCAGGAGACCCACACTGCACCCCCAGTCAGCTCCCGAAGGACCGCACCCTGTGGGAAGAGATCCATGCTGGGGTAGCTCACAGCAGACGGTCTCCCATGGGAGAGACCCCATGCTGGAGCAGGGAAAGAGTGTGAGGAGTCAGCAGAAGGAACAGAAGAGATGTGATGATCTGACCCCTGTCCTCATTTCCCATCCCCCTGCACTTCTGAGGGGAGGAGGGAGAGAAAATTAGGAGTGAAGCTGAGCCCAGAAAGAAGGGAGGCATGAAGGGAGGGCATTTTAAGTTTTGGGTTTATTTCTCATTATCCCATTCTGATCTGATGATAGTAAATTTTTCTCATTTCCCCATGTCAGATCTGTTTTGCCTGTGATGGTAATTGGTGAGTGACCTCTCCTGTCCTTATCTTGACCCATGAGTCGTTCATTATAATTTCTCTCCCCTGTGGATGGGAGTGATAGAGCAGCTTTGATGGGCACGTGCTATACTGTCAGGGTCAGCCCACCACAGGATCTCAGATACCGGGTTTTGGTTGGCAAAGTAAATCTGTGCTTTATGCAGCACAAATATACAGAGCAGCAGTGACCAAACAAAAATGAAATCTATCCCTTGTCATTGAATTATAAATAATACCTAACATATGCATGTAATTATGACCAGGATTACATATACACAGAGAGCCAAGTGAGAGCTGTAACGTCTATGCTTTAAGAACCAGCAAGGTCTTTCCAGTCTGTAGGGATTATAGGACAGCATGTTCATTTTACAAATATGTTTGTGGTCCTGATATGCCAATTTCTGTTTCTGTTAAGTTACTATTGTCTTAACACATCTTGACAGTTGTTTAACCTAGAGATCTTTAGTTACATTTTTTTGGGGACCTGGAAAACTCAGGAGGTAGCTGAAGGGCTAACCTTCAAGGCCAGGTTGTCCTCAGATGCCATGCATCTACATACCCCACTGAACAAAATGCTGGCTGTGGCAAGGATTGAGGGAGTGAAAAAATCTTTGTTAAAAATGTAACCAAAATGGTAGCAAATCTGTGGTTTTGTAAGTGGTTCCCCACTTAGGACCAAATTACTGTATAGTTCACTGTTACTAAATTGGCAACACCTGTACCACTGTCACATCTCTGCTACCTCCATAAGTGTCAGACATGTTGGAGAAAATCCAACAACCCAACAGAGACACAAGGAATGCCTTGGTATCAGCTGAGCTCTTATCACACAGATTATTACTGATACTTATCCCCTAAACGACTTGGATATCACTTGTTTAAGCAACAGGGAAAATCCATTAGTTTTCTCTGTTGCCTTTTGTTATAGAAGAATTCCTTTAGTGCAAAGCTGCTCCTAGGAGAGGTGACCAGCTTGAAACTCTTCCATTTAGAAAGGTCCCTCCTTCATGAGTCCAGATATGTCCTGCTGGGAATTACCTTGCTCTTCCTGACATCCTGCACATCTTACCTGTACTCCTGGTGTGAGCTGCTGGTCAAGGAACACAACAGCAGTGCGAGGGGCATGAGAGAGAATGGAGCCTCCTGCTCTCATCAACTTGGAAAACTGATCAGATCCCTGCATACTTTAAGTCTGAGTACTTTTGCACCAAACCCACTAATGTTTGCAGAAGTAATTTTAGAAAATCATTATTTGTTTGCATTTCTGGTTGTGATCATGCAAACCAGAAAAAATTAACAATTACCTTAGATATCCTATCAGGGTAAGGCAAGCAATTTTCCCCTGCAGCTTAGCTGTAGCTCTTTAGGGAGTAATAAAAATTATAATACTCTATCTTGTTTAAATCATTAAGTAACTATATCCAGTTTTGTAGGAGAAAATATTGTCAGATTATCTGCCTGCTTTGATCTAGAAACTTTTCCTTGGGTAAGGCTTTTTCCATTGAAGTCTTATTCATGTCGCTTTTATTATTTTATTGTTTTCACACGTGGACTCTATTATCAGCTTAGGGATGAAATGGTGCTGCTATATTCCTTTAAATAGAGAGTTCAATGAAAATAATATTAATCTTTCTGGGATATTTGTTCAGCATTACGAGTAGCATATCTGTGGCATCAGTGTAAATCAGTTTATGCAGAAAGGAATGACATCTCTCTGTTGACCCTAAAGCACTGTGGGTTTGCCAAGTGTTATTTTGCAGCACAGACATCTACTACTGATTACTGTGGTCCCATGAAAGGGTCTATTAGCTGTAACATTGATTTTTCTTGTGCTCTTACATATATAGGAAAAAATGTGTTTGCTACAATTAATTTGAAGGGGGATCAAACAAGTTTTTGCATTCCTCTGGCCTCAGCTCACAGGAAAGTTTGGGTCCTGCCTTTCTAGGTGATCCTGAGGTGGCAGTGCAAAAAAAGGTTGATTTTTTAAAAAAACATGAGATAATGAGCTACAAGTGAAACTTATTGAGGCTGTGCTGCCTTACTGTACTGGAAACTGGGGTGGAAAAGAGAAAAAGTCAAAGCTGGGCTCTGAAATGGAGGCTGGTAGCTGATGTGGCACCCTAGCCAGGACCTGACCACTGCCCATAGTGGAGGATGCCAGAGAAATGCTTGTGAGTGTACCTGTCCCCTGACCAGATCAATTCTGTAGCTGTATCGAGCATGACAGGCCCCCAGTGCTGCACATTAACTCTTGTCATGCCATCAGGTCTGGATCTGTCTGCCCAGTGTATTTTTAGAAGTGATTTGACAGAGAGAGAAGTGCGGAGACTTGCCCTTTCCCTGTGGAGGGGAGCTCTGATTATCCCTTTAGCTGCTGCATTCTTGTTTGGCCCTCTCTAATCTACTGTACCTCTGGAGGCATTTCTATTGCACTCATTACTGTGGTATGTGAGCACTTTGTGCAGTGAGCTGAAGAGCAGAGTGAAATACAAAATCCCCCCGGCAGGATCCTGCACTATGTTCTGCTTCTCTCTTTTCAGGGCGGTGGTGGGGGGGGGACTGCTGAGTTTGCTTTTCGGTTTCTGTACCTCATGTATCTGGCCCCAGGGTGGTCATTGCTTTCTGTGGTTCCTGTCCCACCACCATGTGCTGGAGGACTTCTTATATGGGGGTTTCCACCAGGATTTATGGGTCCGGCACACATAATGACATCGACTGTAACGCGGCTACTGATGTTCTGCCCAGATAGTACCCTTGAGGTGCAAACCAGTGATATTCCCCATTAGCAGCAACATGTGTCCTCCTTTGGACCATTTCAGAGTGATGTGATTTTTAAAGCCTTTTTTTTTTTTTTGCTGTGCTCTGAATGACTGATTAACCCCCTCCTTTTCCAGCTTGGACAGCAACGCAGCTCCCTGTGACCCATGACCCTTCCCCTACAAACAGGTCTTTATCTTTTCCTTCTCACAAGCTTGTATGATCCTTTAATTACACTGCTGCCTGCCTGTGCCAGGGTTCAGTCATGAGGCCTCAGTGTGTGTTTGCTTCGTATGCTGAATACCTAGAGGAGGGTGGGTTTTGTCCTATTCCTTGGTGCAGAAGCAAATTGCTGCCAGATAAGCTGAGGGGTGAAGAGCCATGCACAGGAAAATAGAAGCACATCCAGCTCACACACTTGGTGGCAACTTGGGATGTGAGGGTCATGGTTTCCTGTAACTTTCCCTCTCTTATATCCATAGTGGTATGGAAAAAAAAGACAGGCTGAAAAGTGCCGGTTTGGCTTGGAGCCTTAGTCTCCAGAAGATACAGTTCTGCTGACTACCCACCATCCATGGTGCTGCTGAGGTGCCTGTCTTATTCCCAGCTATGTCTCCCTGTGCAACATTGCAAAGAAACATACTTGTCTGTGATGGTTCAAATGCTCTGGCAACTGCCAGGGTGTTTCTTTTTTCCTCCTTTTGGCAGGGGATCCCTGTGAGGTAGAAAACTCCTGTTTTCAGCACTGATGGAAAGAATAAGAGGGACTCGTTCTCCATCTGCTGAGCTCCACTTAAATTGTTATTCCTTCATGCTTTCTCCACCCTTCAAACATAAAATTGGCAGAAACAAATGAAGCTGTAAAATAACAGCTCTGAATTAAAGCTTAATTGTGCCAAGTGCTGTTAAAAAGAGCATTGCCCTCAGTACGTTCTTAACACTTCAGCTGTTTTGGCTGCTGGGAAGACAGGAAAGTGGTTCATTTTTACCTGCCTGGATACCGTGGGGTTAACAGACCCCACGCTGGGTCGGTCAGTGTTAAAATCATTGTCTGGACCAAGTGGAAATGCTGTGGAAGCCCCTACAAATGCAGGTAAGCAGCACCAGCTAATAGCCTGGCTGTTAATAGCTGAATCTACCGGATTGCCAGTGAAAATACCCAGAAACGGGCTGGGCACTGCTTAGAATCAAAATCTAGTAAGAGCATGCACAATGCTGCTGGGAAGGGGTGGGATTTTCACTTGAGTCATCAAAGACTGATGTGGGTGTCACATCTCTTGGACGAGACTAAGTGAGCAGTGTAATGCTGCTCTATCATAAACATTTGTTTAAAGTCTTCCTGGAGACTCACCCCAACCCAGGCAGGGGGCCTGGTGCGTTTGCTGACTGTCAAGCAAACCTGCTTTGTATTCATAGGAAGGTAGCAGCGTGTCTGAAAAGCTGCCAGATTTTCTATTTAATTATCTATGAGGGACATGTCACTATTAGGGCTGTTTCCTATTTTGCGTTCTTTGAGGAAACACAAGAACAGGCTCCCTCTGCCAGTGACAGGGAAATTCAAGGATGCCTGGGAAGACCGGCTTTGCTGGGGCAGCAGCTCTGTTAGAAATGGTCAGAAAAATTTTGGCAGAGTCCACACACTCTGCATTGCAGCTGAAACGTTTTGTGGCAACTGGTCTCAGGGTTGTTTGCTAAAGGAACAATTTGGGAACTAATGTCGACTGCAATTACTTCTGAAAAGAAGGAGGAAAGTCTCCATCGGACCTCTTACCTTTTCTGCCTTGAAACAGATATTTTGACTGTACTGGTTTTCCTGTAAAGGTTGAAGAGATTTTTAGTCCAATGATGAACTCAAACAAAAGAAAAGAAAGTATCCTTTGTTCAGCTCTAGGTTATATCAGGGCAGGGAGATTCACAGAGCAGCACATCGGAGAACCTAAAAGCCCTCCTTTGGTTTTTGTCAGTAAGAGGATGCATGTCTTGTGTGGTCCAGGCTGAAAAATCTCTTTAAAGACCCAAGCTGATTTTCACTGGGGCTGAGGTTGTTTTTTTTACTTTCCTTTTCCTTTGATTGTTGGTTTTCTCTGTGGTGAGGAAAACTGGTCACTCAGAGCAATAATCTCAAGCCTGTGCCTGTCAGGTAAAAGATATGTGATTGATTAATTGGCTGCAGTGAGAAGGGTGTCTCATATAGATGATTAGCTTGGTGATAGTGTCATGGGGCTTCAGGAGAACCAGCTGACCAGGTAAATGCAGCTGCCTGATGATCCTGTAGCAAGACTGTGTTGCTTATAGGTAGCATCAGGTCTGGAGCTGACCTGGACCTTTATTGGCATGTCATGTCTATGCACTAAATGGGATTTATTTGGAGCATGATGGAAATATTAGACAATAAAATAAAATTAGCAGATCTAGTTACCAATGTTCTGAATTATTTAGAAATTCAAGTTAGAGGTCTTAGAGTGCTGTGCTCCCAAGAAAGTTATAACATCCAGGGTATTCAACCAAGGAGAGTGGAGCTCAGATTCCATCTCTACCACTGTCATAGTGGATAGTGCTGGGAAACAATTTTTCTTAACATTTTTTGAAGGTGGCTGTTTGCTTTGGGTGCAGGAGGTAACGTGCTGTGTGCTTGGTTTTCAGTGCCAGAGCCAGGAACTGGTGCAAGTGCTTAGAGCTCACCAGTGCTGAGAATTTGTCATGGCCATCCTCAGATTTGATGAGAGGACATTAAAAAACTCGGAGTCATGAATGTCTTTTGAAAACTGTGGTGATGGGCATGTGTAGAACTGGAGTGGCAGCACTGGCTTCAGCATCTTTCAATCCCTCATACGAATACTGAGGAAAATGGCAAATTAAAGGGAAAAAATGGAATCAAGGACTTCAGTGCAGTAAAACAAGTATAAACATTAAATTTGCATAATTTACAGTTGTTCACCCTTGAAAACCTTTGGAAATTAATGGGAAATATAAAATTTAGTTATTTATTCAGGCAAACCAGGTTTCTGGTGTACTCTTTCCTTCAAAAAGGAGTGTTAGCGAGTGATCCTTTGTCCAAGAAATGTATCTTAAGAATGAATTTTTTAAGCCAGAAAGATAAAAATAGAAAAGCTTTATGGACATTTAGGGAAACTTCGGCTGAGAGCAGGTCAAGATACAACGGAGCCACTACTCTACCCTTTTCCTGCAACTTTATACTGATATTATTGGAAAAATACATTAGCAGATGTGCACTTTTATGAGGAGAGTGCAAGTGGCCATAATTAAGAGAGGGGCGATGTATTATTTAGGAGTAATTTGCAATTAGTATTCCTAAGTGCTGTGCTGTATTATTAGTTTCTTCTCTCTGTCTTGATCAAATGCAGTTGGATAATCTGAAAATTAATAATGATGGAAAAATCACTAAGAGTACAGCTCTGGCCCTCTGGACTGAGAAGAGCTGGAAGACGAACTGGCAATTTGGTGCTCTGGATGCAGAGGGTGGGTGGCAGAGCAGTGGTGGCGGGACCCTGGGGCACCGTGGTCCCGAGAGATTTTGAAGGACTTTTGGTGTCTGGGACTTTTCAGCCAGTCCAAGGCAGGGCTGGGAGGGAGGGGATTTGTGCAAAGTTCCCATGGGAGGATGTCTCTGCAAACACTCCTCTCCTTGGGATAGGATCTCTGCATAGTAGGAAAAGCAGACCTTTGCTGTCAGACCTCCTGGGTGTTTGCTGGGAGAGAAACCCAGCTGGCCTCAGGCCCCTCAGCCCTGCCTGTGGGGTGGGCTTCTCTTACCTGCTCCTGACTTTATCTTTGTGAATTCACTGGAAAAGGCCATAATTATGATTCACGTGTCCAGTGATACCCAAATGCTGATGGTTTAATTATTTCCTGAAGGCTCCGAATAAAGGATGTCCCATCCAGCGTCCATGCTTCTCCATGGACACTGGATGAGACATTTACATGCTTTGGGACCATGGAAGAGTTTTTGAGGCTGTTGGGAGCTCTTTCTCCACGTAGGCACGAGGCAGCACGTGTCACCACTGTCACATAATGCCAAATGAACGAGTTTCTCAAGCTCTTTTTCACCTTCTTGCATTGTCACATTTGCCTTTTCCTTGGCAGATTTATCTTTGCAGTGGTTATGGTCAAGAATGATCAAATATATGATTATTTCAGACAGTTCCCCACTGTTCGTGGCTTTAGTAATGTGGTAGGAATATAAGAGTGTTCAACCTGTAATGTCAGTGCAAGGAATTAAATATTTATCATACGTACAGTATTCCAGGGAGTGATTTGGGAGTGATTAACATATAGATTTGCATAGAGGAGCATTAAGAAACCCCACAAAGTGGATCATTCATTTCTAAAAATATATGCAGAAACATGTTTTGTTTTCAAATTTTCAGATATATGTGTTTAAAAGAAACCTGAAGAACTGTGATTGACATGATCCTGCAATTCTGCTGTCTTCAATGTCTGATTATGCTCCGTATCCCATAGGGCAGCCGTCTCAAAGGGTTTTTGTCTATCTATGACTGTCAGTCTTAACTGCTTGTGAATCAGCAGCAGTTTAATTTGAGCTGGTGTCACTGTGGGCACCTAGTCTTTTGGCTAATGGAGTAATGGTTAATTTGCATGGTTGGAAGCAGTCAAATAGCTGTGGCTTCACAAATTCTGGTTTATCAGGCAAAACATGCTAATCTGCTGTTAGTGTGCTCTTAGCTTACTCCAATCAGGGGTGCGTTAAAACCTCAGTGAAACAGCTGCAGATATCCCCCGAAGCACGTTTTCAGCAAGTGTATTTTATTTCAGTGCTGAAGTGGGCTTAAAGTGCTCACATACTTATTGCAGCTCAATGGATGGGCAGTAAATTGCTGAGCTGTAACAGCTCAATCATTTTCGGTTATGGGAATGTACCTATGCTTTCTGTTTTTATTAAGAGCTTGATTTTTGTTATAGGTCAAATTTGACTTGGCAATGATAAGCTGGAAATGCTTCTGAGTCTTTTTCAAAATCAAGCAGACCAACTTTACTTGGAATATTTTAAAGTGTTTTATATTCGTTGTCACTGGTGCTACCTGGCCATTTAAGCAGGGCCTTCTAATAGCTCATTTCTTTCACCTGGGCAAATGAAATTGCTTACCCAAATTAGAAAACCGGGAGGATTTTAAACCTCTTTTCACTAAGAGGGTATTTCAATCTCTCCTGTGGCAGTACGTGAGATACAGGCCCAAAAGTGAGAGACCTGTTTTTTTCTCTAAGCCAGGCCTGTTAATATGTTTGACAATGGTCTGGCTTGCAGAGCTTGTGCTGAATCCTGCTATGGACCTGGCAGTTCTCTTGTAGAGATCACATGCCTCCATCCTGTCAGAGGTCATGGTCTATGGAAGATGTGTTTGTTCTGTAGCTCTGAAATATCTTTTCCTCTCCAGAAAGACAGAAAGAGCCGTCTTTGATTCCACAAAGCTCTACAGATGTTAAAGGGAAATGCGGAATAGAACTGAGCTAACTTACAGATATTGCAATATCTACCTTGCCATCAAGTTTTAACAGAAAATTATGGCATTCAAAAAACCTTTTAATGGAAGTGAAGAACTTCACTTGGAGCCTCCGATCAGAGCTTTACTCCTAATAATGACAGTTTCCAGCATATTTGCAACAGTTAGAATGGCTTGAAGTGTTTAAGAATCATAACTAATCAGAATTGCCAAAATCCATTTTTACTTAATATTCTTTTCATTTGAAGTTTCTTGTGTCCTGGGGGCAAAATAAGTGCCAGAGTGGGTACCCAAAAGAGTGGGTGACCAGAGGCCCAGAGATGCTCCTCATGTTACCTTATTTCCTGTCTTACCAACAATACTGGCTCTGAGAAGTGGCGTCTTTCTTTTAAAGAACTCATTTCTACTAGAGCTCTGAGTTTTATTTGTGCATTGTGAGTTTTTTTGATAGAGTTGGCTGAACTGTGTGAGATTTGTGAATGTCTGATACATTTATTTTTGTTTTCTTTAGTCTTTTAAGTGTTCAGAGCACTAATGTGATAGGATGCTGGGGGTTTCTGTATTTACAGTGGATATAGTGATGCTATTTGGAGAATTAAATTAGATTCAATGTACAGTCAACAATGCTTTTGTAGTTCCTGACTTTCTTATAGAATTCAGACTAATGAGGAGCAAACCTGAAAGAATTATTGTTTGTATGTACTATTATGATGCGTGATGGGATAGCAGGTTGTTGAATCAGCTGGTTTTAGAGCCCAGGTACCAATCCTGTGGTGTTGATGAAATTCCATAAAAAGAAAAAATGAAAGAAATGGAAAAGAATAAAACAAGGACCAAGAGTTGAAATATTTTATGAAACACATGCTAAATCTCCCTGCTTTAAGGCTGGTGGCCTACAATGGAGCAGAGCACTGGGCCAAGAAGAATAAATCTTACTCTAAATCAGTGAGATAGTTTTATGCACAGCATGAATTTAGAAAGTGGAGGAAGGGAGGAGGCTGTAAGACAAAGCTTAGCAGGAACAGAAAGAGGTAGAATATGCCTGTGAGAGAATGCAGTCGTAAAAGGAAAGGAAAATTGACACAATATGAACAAAATAAGATGAACTCGCTTTTTTTGTTCTATGGCACTTTGTCTTCTCCATCAAAGCCTATTCTACCATTACCTCATTCTTGTGCTGAGTACAAAACTACTTTCACTGGGTCATCTGTTGTTCCCAGGAACTTTACTACCCATTCAGATCACCTCGAGCCTTGATTTTGCATTACGTCCATGGCACTGGGGTTAGTCCTGATTTATGTTGTTCTAATCGTATAAAAATCGCACACTTCATTGGTAACACTTAGCATTTCTTTAGGGTTTATCATTCATTGATCTCAGAGCACTCTGTGGCAGTAAATAATGATCACTTCCAGCACGTGGCAGATGATTAAAAAAAAAAAAAGGAAAGCAGAGAGCACTTGCATGTTTTGCCTGTGATCACATGGCATGGTGGGGAACACAACCCAGATCTCCTGATGCCTTGGCTATGAGGTCATGCTGCCTCCCTAAATAAAATTAAAATTGAGTTCTGCAGTAAAAAGGGATGACTCTGCTCTGATACCAGTCTAAGTGAGATCAGCAGTGGGTCTCCCCTTAATAACACTGTGTTATTGTCGGGTTCACTGGGAACATGATTCGACTTCCTCAATAACTGCAGAAGAAACTGCCCAGGCTTTGGTCTCAATCCGTATGCAAAATGCTGTAACACATCGCAGCAGGAGAACTTCAGCAGGTGAAAAAACAGTCATTCATCTCACAGCTTACAGAGCAAAGCAAGTATTTGCTATATCCATCCAATTTGCGTCACAGCTGAAAAAAACACTGATTTTCTCCCTAAGATGGCAGTGTCCCCTGATTTATCTGTGATTTTCTGAGACTCAGCTGTCTTCAGTGGGATGCATGTGTATCCCAGTACCCCTCTCCCTCTCTTTCTACTCTATTCATATTGGAAAATGTGTTTTTAATATTGTGAATCAGAGATTGTGCTTCCACACTACCAGCACCACAGGAAATTCAGCCCTTACTAACAATAAAAAAAGACTTAGTGAATTCAATTGGAAGGGAGTTCAGGACAAGTGCAGTGTGCAGTGTCCCACCACAGGATGTGGGAGCTGGGCAGCGGTGGCCATTGGGAAGGGCTTTGGCCATGCAGAAAATACACCACAACAGGGAAAATGAAAAGCAATACCCGGATATGAAGCAGCTGGGATGGCTGCTTAGGCTTGTCCTAGCTGATCTGCTCAGATGCTCGGCTGGCACAGTGTTGCTGCTGTGCGGGAATGCTTCATGGAGAAACGGAGGGCCATGTTGCTGAAGAGCACTGAGTTTGTAAGCTCCCCTGTTAAAATTATAAATTTGGGTTGCCGTGCTCTGAGGTGAGTGATATACACAAAACTGTGTTGCTCATACAAAAAAAACGTAGAGAGAAAAAGAGGTGACTTTTCCACTATTTGTAGGACTACCATTTATCTGGTTTTCCCTGCAAATGTACACTTTTTTCTTCCTGGATTTTCACCCCACCTCCCCCTCCAACCACCCCCCAAAAATACTGTATATCAAAAGACCTGGAAAAATGGTCCTAGCAGATGTTTAGGCCTTGGTGAACATCTGTTTATTGATGTCATACCTGTTGGGCTCTGTGTGGTGTGTGGCCCACAGATCCTGCCCACTCAAGGAAGGAAAGTTTTCCTTACAGAGAACAGGGAGACTCTGCTTCGAGCAGCCTGACCGCCGGCTATCTGCTGGGGACTTCTGCAGTAAAGCTCTCTGATGTCAATGAAAATGGGTGGGTGCCCTGAATTAAGATGCATTTTGCTGGGAAATACTAAACTTCGGAGCAGTGGAGCTGATGTGCATGAACATAAAGTAGTCTGTGATAAATGAGAGGGCAAAGTCGTAGTGCTGCTTCACTGAAATGGAGCCTCTGGGTTTTTATCTTTCAAAAATACAGCTGTGATTCATCTTCATGAGTCAAGGTCTGTTTGTGATCCAGTAGAGGAACCTGTAGGAATCTGACCATGAGGCGTCTTAATACTGCAAAATTGACCTGTTACATAGGGGTGGCCTGCAGCCACCTACTGCACTTCCACGTGCTTCTTCACAGGTGTGAACGGTCAGGGCATCTTCTGAGATACTTCTTTCGTGATGACACATTCATGTGTGCCAAGTCACATCTGTAGTGGTGTTTTGCAATGACTGACCACTTCTTTTTAAAAGGGTTTTAAAGGGCATATTTAATATGTATGCTGGGTGGCAGTAAAATATTTTGGTTGCTTTAAAACATCATAATAGGAACAAAGAACAACTTTGAAGTTGCTGTGGAGTTCTGGCCTTCCTTTCCTTCGGTATTTCAAGTTTATACAGAAAAGACAGACTGGGTTGCCATGGTAACTGCTTTTTCACAGTTTCACCCCATGTAACATCTATAAATCTTTCTTATGTGCTAGATGGACAGAGATAAGGAAGTAAAATCTAGGCTCAGAGTTTGATGTATGGAAAGGTAAGTATAAAGTGTGATCATGTGGAAGTAATTCAAGCAGTGCAGAGCACACAAATGTGCCAGTCTATCAGTGCATCTCTCTCTCAATTTTAATTAGTATTCCTCTCTTGGGAATACCTGCTTCATCGAGTTCACTGTGTTCATAGGCCATCCAGTAGAACTGAAATTGTAATGTTATAGCTCTGTCATGTGGCTGGTGGTTTTCTTAATAAACATTTCAGCCACCTATTTCTTAATGGAATTTGCTCAAAGTAGACTGACAAACAGTGTTTGTGATGACCTCTGTGGAAAATGATTACTGCCTCTCAAGGCAGTTAGTGTCCCATAAATCAGCAAGACTGTAACTCTACAAAACGAAGCTCCTGCCTCCTCAGTTGCCCTGGCTTCCACATTTGTGCTGAGGATAATGCCTGTGATGGGCTAATCTCCCATTGCAGTAGCAGATTTTCTAAGTGTTTCAGTCCTGTTCGTCGTGTAATTTGTACCCAGTGTCTAAATATTACTGAGGAAAAGATTTAAAATACAGAGAACTTTGTGTCATAACTGGCGAACATCCTTAATAATTTTTGGTATTGGGACCAAAGCAGTTTCTGCCCTGAAAAAGCTTTCAGACCAAACGGAGGCAGGAAACAGAACCTTTAAGGGTAAGGACAGAAACACTGGGGTGACAGAGTTTGCCAAAGATCACACAGAGACGCAGCAGTGCAGTGGGGAGCCCAGGGGAGCTGAACCTTGGGTCTGTCTTGCTGCGACACATCGCCAGGTTTGTCCTCAGACCAGGATTTTTGTACGTGTTCATGATTTTGGATGAAACAGGAAACTGACCTTTGCAACGTCTCCTGGTGATTGTAACTTTGATGGGTGTTGCAGGGTCAAAACTCTGGAGCGAGAATCTTTTGAGTGAAAAAGTGTGAAATGGTTTATTATAATTTTCCCCAGATTTTAATGACATCCTGGGTGCGTACAGAGAAATATGAAAAAAAAGCAGTCCTTGGTCACACAGTGTTGTGTCTTACGGGCATTTGCCTTGCAGGCATTTGTCTGAGAACCTGACATTCATGAGTTGCTCAAGCTCACCCCATCTCTTTACCAGTTTTCCTTTGTGGGGAATGTGTTCATGGTGAAATACACATGGGAGGCAGTACATTAAAACATGGATAACTAGGAACATGCTCTACTTCTCTGCAACAGGTAGATCAAAACAACCTAGAATCTTCAAAAAAACCTGGCTTGCAGCCTCATTTCCATTTTTACGGGTGGCATGAACGTCTAAGGAGAGCCTTGATAGAAAACAAGTGCTTGTAGATGTTTGGCTTCATCTTTTTCTTAACAGATATTGGGAAGCACTTTTGCTAAAACTCTGAATTCTTGATCTGTGCTTTACCAGTTTGGTATAAAGTGAGAGCTGACACCTGAAATATTGGTTTGAAGGGCTGTCCCATGTTCTGATAATCTGCAGCACTGCAGCACCACATTGGTTTTTTACCAGTGAGATTCTTTTTGCCAGGCCATAAACGTAGTAGAGAAAATTACCCACATGTCATAATTAAGTTAGAAATGTTGTGGCTAATTGTAAATACCCATATTGTCTTTAGATATCCTGTACCTAAGGCGAATCTCAGACAAAAGCCTAAGATTCATATTCTACTTACTGCAAGAATAAAGTTGGACAGCATCTGATTTTGTTTGCATTGATTGCTTTGTCCATTAAGCTTACGCACAAGAAAGCTTTTGTGAATGAGTATGGAGCTGTAGGTAGGCAGCATAAGGAGCTGATAGCAGGATGCTTTGCTTTTTACCAGACATGCTGTGGTTGGGGGGCATCAATTGCCAGGAAGGTATTGAACAGGAGGCAGATGGCTGACCTTGTAATGGGCAGCGTTAGGGACTTGTTACGGACCATTTCCTGGACGAGCGAAGAACTTCGGCACCGCTCTCATCCCCCACCAACACTGGAAACAAAAGTGCCTGAGAACCAGAGCTGGCCTTGGCCATCGGGCTGGTCCTGGCATAGGAAAGGGTCACTTGCTTGGGAGCTTCTGTGTGGAAAGAGGTTTGATCTTTGAATAACGGTGACAGGTATTACTAATTAAAAAAAAAAGAATAATGTGCTTTCTAGAGGATGAGGCTGCAAAGTGACAGAGTGGGGGTGGTTGGGTCGTTAAAGACCTTTACAAAGGTTCCTGGATGCTGCATGTTTGCAGCTTTCTCTGAGTCTGGAGTCCCAAATTATTTCATTGGCTCTGAAGCACACAGGGCTCTGGTCATTCAATGTTTTAGAGAATAACTTGGATTTCCTGAGTTACCGAGGTTTTCTTCCAGTTGAAAACAGGACCTGGACAGGAGACAGTGGGACTTTGCACTTTCCCTGATGTTAAGTTGGGATGTAGCCAGAGTATACATCCAAAGGAGTGGGGAAAATTTCCCAGACACGATGGTTTAGATGTGCCCATGTAAACACTGTCTGCTTTTCCTGATTTATTTGACGATGTCACCTGGATAAACTTCTACAATGCTAGGCAGTACCTTTGAAACTTCATCTCCTACAGGGAATATTCGCATCCCACTTTCAGGCATTTGATCTGGGTACTTCAGTCAACAACTCAGGTGATCTGTACGAACTCACAGCAGTCTGCCGCGGCAATTCAGAGCCTCTAAACATCAAATTAGAAGCCACTACTAAAGGGAGGGGTTTTTACATGCTTTTTTCTAGATCTGAAACAGTCCAATAATGCTCTTTAAGTGCATGGTAGGAGTTTATAAGCACTCATTCAGTGACTGCTTTGGGAGTCCTGGGACAAAAAAAAATAATAAAAAAAATCTTCACTTTTACTCTGGCTGACTCTGTTGCATCCAGATGGAGAATAAGAAGAGTATTAGGTTCCTAGGTGGTTAGAAGTTAGAGGGAAGCAAAGCACATGGTGAAATTACTATCAGAGGTGATGAGGATGTTGACTCTGAACATGTGCAACAGAGTAGAGCTGATGATATTTTTGTAATCGTTGCATAAAGGTGTGTTAGGAGGTGGAAGTGAGGCTTTCTGTCTACTTGAGGTCACTTTGTTTCTGTAGTGAGAGTTGAAATCTTGGACAACTTCTGAGCAGCTTGGAAAGTTTATTGAAGCACTGAATAGCTTTTCATCCTGGTTCTCATACAGGGTATGGCACAGTGAAACCCTTCTCTGGAAAGAGATCTGGTGTAGTCACTATGCATGTAATACACATGCTTCTTGGCTAAAACGTTTGCTTTTGATTCAACTTCATGGTGAAGTTCCAGATGCACCCATGATTTTCTGAGTGAGATAACTAAATCTAATTTACAGACAGAAGGAAACCTCTCTTGTTACTGTGCTACTTTTAATCCATCAATAAAAAACAAGAGAAATTTTTTCTAGGAAACATACTTTTCATGCACTGAAGTTCACTCACACTGTCATTTCTTCAAAATGGAAGAAATTTGGTTTGGTTTTCCAGGGTGCAATCATCAAATCATTAACATAAAAAAAGGATAAAGCAGCAATGAAATGGAAATAATTTAATTAGTCTATTTAAAGTTTTTTCATATATCTGCCTTATTACTATTTATCTGCCTTTTTCTATCTCAAATCTATGGCAGATTACAAAATGTGGAAAGCTTTTATTCTTTCTTCACCTTCTAGAAATCTGTATGAAAGGCAAATTATACAAGTATGCAGACTAAACTGTTAATGAATTAGCATCCTATTTAATTTTAAAGACCCTATCAGGAGACCAACCATAAACAGTAAATTATGAAATTGTGCCTTTATATGTAAATTACCTACAAGATTCCCTCAAAAGAAGGTTTAGTCCCGATGAAAATTATATGCCCATATCCTCATATATCCAAAACATAACCTTTCCTTTAAACTTCTATAATGATTAAATGTAAGTTCATTGTACTTTTTGAAGTATCCATAATTGATTGAGATTACAAAAGTGTGACAGTAATTCCTCTTTTAGGAAAGTTGCTTTGCATTAATCATACTTGGTTGTGGGGAGAAGTGTGGGTGTGACTTTTCAAATTAAGCAGCCACAGAGAAAAACACTTAGTGATTTTCTTCAAGTAAGTTAATGTTTTGAAAATTACTTTCATTTGAAAGCAAACAATCTTGAGGTCTGGGTTGGAGAAGGAGGAGCAATCTTTTATTTCTGTTCTCATTTAATGTTCCACCTTCCACCTTGCCATTTTTGTTTCAGGAAAAAATTCATTAACTTAATTGAGTTCATTTGGAAATAGTAACAGAAGGATGGCAGAGACATTTGCCGACCCTATTCCTAATGAGGGAGCATTGTCTCATTCAGTAGCTGCCCAGAGCAGTGTGTGCATGGAAGGAGTACAGTGGTGGTCCCACTGCCTCTCCCTCTTAACGAGCAGAAAAGGTCCCCCCCACTTTATCACTGCCCTGTAAATAAAAGCTGCAAAGATGGTCCTGCGGGTCCCTTGCTGGGATGGCAAGGCCGCCACTCTGGTTCCTATTCAGGGGCTCCGTTCTCTGTGTGTCGGGATCAAACAAGTTTGAGTAGGACAAAATCCATTGGATAAAACAGCTGAGATGAAAAATGGAGAGGTTTCCATCTGGAGGCAGGAGGCAGATCCCTCGGTCCTCTGTGCCCGCCATCTCTTCGCAGCCCCATCCAGTCCTGCCTTTCTCTCCCTGGGGGTATTTACAGTTGCCACCTTTATGTCAGCCTTTTAATGGGGGCTTGCACAGGACTGGCTCCTGATTTCTGTCAGGGCCTCCAGGCGCAACTGCTCTTTGAAAAATCATACCTGAGGCACAAGCATCACCTGGAACACGAGGTTCACTCAGAGGGATCCATCCAGTGTGAAGTTTTTGCTGGGATCATGCAGGAGAAGCTGACTAGACAGAAGACTGAAATAATCACTCAGGCATTTAGTCTTTTTCTTACATGAATCATCCTTTAAAGAAACTAAGTAATTCTTCACTGTATTTTAAAGCTGAAATTGAGGTCATTATTGTGGTTTTTTTTGCTTTCTCTATCTAATCAGACATCCAAGGAGACAGCCCAGAAGTCAGGAATGGGCACGGGGGGGTTGGGGGATTATCCTTTGTGGCACACGACCACCCTGGTGTTCACATCCTCCTCCCCCTGAGCAGTTGAGTGGCTCAGTTTCCTGCCGTGCAGGCACAGGTGAAGACAGCTCCTCTCCCACATCAAGCCTCACGCCAAGCTCCAGAGGCCCAAGTTTGTCTCATCATTTACGGTTTCAGCCTGGATGTTGAAAACATCTGCTAACCTGTCTGCAGGCATGAAAAAAAAAAAGGGGGGGGGGGATTTATTTATTGTAGTCAACTTGATTTAAAGGGGCAAGAGTTATTGCAAGACAAGGAGGTATCAGCTGTTCTTCCTCGCAGAGGAGGAACCGGCACATGGCCATAGTAGGCTGTTTTTGGCAAGCAGGGCTGAAGTGCAATAATGTGCGTGTTTCCTATGGAACATGGGGGATGAGCCATGAAAAATGCCAAGCAGCTCTGCGGGAGCAAGGCACATTTGGCTTTCCTCACTGCCGAGCCCTGTACCCCCGGGGTGCCTCGGCTCCTGAGACCTTGGTTTACCACACCTCCCCTGTGCAGTGAAACACAGACACACATGCTTGAAGTTGAACCTACTCCTAAGTCTTGTATAACTCATTAAATGCAAGCATATGCGTTTAAATGCTCTCCTGAGTGACACCCTCACAGCACATGCCAGCAAGCACGTATTTCATTTCATGCCTTTGGTGAAATGTTGACTTTGTTTTATTTATTTTGGTGCCTGGTGAGAAGGAAAGGCTTTTTTTATCTAATTTTTCTGCAACTTTCTGTATAGAGAGTGTTGAAGATAGGGGCTCTACACCATCAGCGAGGAGCTTTGCTACCTACTAAATCTAATTACATCCGCCTGTGGTTTTTAAAAATCCATGGTGATTTTTAAGTGAATATGCTAAATAATACATTAGGTTATTTTCATGACAGCTTTTATCTTTAATATCTGGCTAGAAGGTAAGAGGTGTTGGCGACCGGGCATGATGTGTAAAAGAAGAGGCATCATTCACAGTGCCCGGTATACCTTTGACAACAAACAAGCAGTAACATTTTTGCATTAGAGAAGGAACATGGATTCCTGCAAAGGAGATGCCACCATAGAGTCGCAGCTCATTGGAAAACATCCTGGCTTTGCTTGGATTTTGCATGACTATGGCTTTACTGGAGCAAGGGAGGATTTTGAGGAGCTTTCTCATACAGTTTTCTTCCCAGTGAGTACCAGCTTCCCCCTTGCCTGAGGTGTCCAGTTTCCCTGTTTAGGTTGGTCTGATCATTACAGACCTAGTTCAGCAAAGCTTTTAATCATGTTCTTAACTTTAGCATGAAGTTAATGAGCATGCTTTTATGCTTGTGGGTTCATCTCTGTACTACCTGCAGAGCACCTCCTGAGTAGTTTTCTGTACTGGAAGTCTCATGCAGGAGTGTTACGGGTATAAAACTTGGCTGTTGGAATTTCTGATCTGCAAGCAGAATTGCAGTAGGTCCTGTGAGAGCAGAGTGGAAAGCAAGGTGTCCTAGACCTCCCTGCTTGTAGGCTCTCTTTAACATTAATATCAGGGATGGAGGAAGGAGACTTTGGCCTGATTGCTGGATGCTAGGTATGAGCTGGCCTGATTGCCGGATGCTGGTATGAGCCTGTCACTGAAAGCGAGAGTGGTGAATTTGCATCACAAACTGGTACAGTTCTAATTAGTCATATAAAATTGTGTTAATCATCAAGCAGCTGAAGAAGACCACTAACCAAAGTCCTTAGAGCTTTTAACAAATGTTAGTAACATCACCGTAAAACATCCAGCCCTTTTACTGGGCGTCTTGCCCACAGAGCTGATGGTGTTTTGTAGAGGGTGTTCTGTGATACGTGAATGTGTCAGGTCTGGTCCTTTAGACTTTCCTCTTACTGTGCATCTGAAATAGCTTCAGAACAAGTCACTGTAGGTGGACTTTGTGGAAATTGTGTGAGGGAGAGACTGGGCCATGAGGGAAAGTTCCAGACTAAACTACAAGGGCTTAGGTATGTGTGGTTTGGGATCTGTGGTGCTTCATGATGGAAGATCACACAGAAGAGTGTCCAATCCTCTGGGATGCTCAGGGAGAGGTTTGCATTTATCATGTATCTGAAACTTCCAGGCTTGTGGCCTTTGCCAGAGCTGTGGTGTTAATCTAACATAAAACATTTTCTTTAAAATAATATACTGATATCTGAAAACGAGAAGAAGAAGAACAACACAGGAAAAAATGAGATCTTTTTCGACAGCATCACTGTGTTAAGCCAGTTTGTATCAGCAGAGGTTTTGGCTTGGGATCTTCATGGGGAAAGATGAAATGGTTCCACTTTTCTAAAAGTTGTATTTCTAGCTTAGTGAGATTGTTACGTTTCTCTTTTTAAATAATGTCTTCCAGGTCTGGAAAGGAAGCCCCCTTTCATTGTCTGGAGTGAATGTGCAATGGGGTTGGTGAACCATAAATGGACCTATTTGAAAGCACTCTCTTCAGAAGGGTTTCTGAGGAAAGTGAAGGACCAGACAACATATTTTTATTATTTTTAAATGGTTAAAGGATGAACCGGAAAACTGTAGGCTAGTTTACTTAACATCTGCTGTTAGGACAGGAAACTTCTTAGAAGATTTCTCAAGTGATGTGGTAAGAAAACACCTGGAAAAGTGTATTTTGCCTGTGGACAAGCAGGGTGAGGACTGGCTGGGGAGGTCATGGTTAGCCAGCTTCTGGTGGCAGAGGAAGAGCATTTTGTAGAAGGACTGCACAGAGGCCTAATGAGGGGGAGGAAAGGAAGGAGGCAGGCTTTAGAGAGAGGTCTGCGTGGATGAGCAGTGGCAGAGAAGCAGTTGTGTGCTGCTGGAAACTGGCCAATAACAGATCAGCATAGATGGCAAATTCAGATTTGAAAGGGGTCGATGGCATGGAACTCTGTGGCACAGCTCTGCTCCTCCTGACCAGCTGGCGGGGCAGCAGGAGGGGTACCACGGCACATGTGGTGGGAGACTTGAGGCTGCCAACCCCCCAGACCTGCAGCAGCTGTGCCCCTGCAGCAGCTGTGCCCCTGCAGCTCGGGGTCCACTGTGCACACGGGGCTGTGCCTGCCCCGGGTTGTCTGCTTGGTACTGAGGAGCACGGTCTGTGTTAGGAGTAAGAAGCTCTCTTGGGGTATCACTGCCTTTATTAAAACTGTATGAATGATCAAGGTTCTGGGGTTTCTGTTCTGTGGGTGGGGGAGTTGTTCAGGTGCAAACATTTAAAGTGAAGCTGCGATAAAACTTTCCTATTTATATTCTGTCATTCCAAAATGAGATATATAAGATGGCCATGATGTCTTATACTCAAAATCTATACTGATACAAATGTATGCAATTGCATATGTTCACCGCTTTTGGACACAGGAGGGAATTCTTCTTGCTCATCTTTAAAGGTCATTGTCCCTAGTTTGCCTAATAGCAAAATATTAATTAGGGTAACTGGTATAATCCTCATTTATCCCTAAGAGTCTGCTAAAGCCTGCATAACCCTGCAGGCTTACTGCCAAATTTCAGTGAGTGCAAAAGATGCCTTGGATTTGTGGTCATGATCATTTCTTGTGCTGTAAGTAAATGAAATGATCAAAATGCACAAGCAGCATCTGACATTAATTGCATGAAATACAGTTCTATTGAGAGTTAAACAGAAGAGAAATTCACTGCTGGAGTCTCCTCATCTTTGAGATTGATGATACGTGGGACAACAGCCCTAAAATTCATTATTTAAAGTTCACTGGAGGCTGCTGACAGGGGAGGCCATCTCGATGAAACGAACTCTTCATGTGGGATTTCCTAGTTTCTCAAACAGGGTTGGGCTTTAGAGAAGACTGTGTTAACAGTAGTTAGATCTTTTGGGTTTTCCTTACGTTCTCTGAAATGCCCAGGAAATCTGTGCTGTTGCCCCCTATTCTCAGATTCAGAGATGAGGTGGTGCAGGTATAGACAGCTGCTTGGTGCACTGTGTTTAAAAAATGACATTTCCATTCTTGTTTGGAAGCAAAAGCACTGTGAAGCTTATTAGAGCCCAATTAACATAATATATTGCAGTTATTACTCTCAGAATGATACCAGACATCCCCCTCGGAGGGGGTAAATTGAATCCTCATAACTGGCATTTAAACAAAACTGGAAACCAGCACTTAATAATAGGCAGTAAAAATAGAGGATATCATTGTTCCTCTTCTGAATTCAGCTGACTCTGGTTGCAGGTGAAGAATTAACCATAGACTTCCATTTTTTGTTAAAAAAAAAATAAAAGCCAAAGAAAACTTTAGCCTGAAATAATCATTACGCTTCGTAGCACGGTTTGCTGTCAGTGCAGAGCTTAGAGAGAAGGAGGAAGGTTTTATGGTCCTCAGCTTAGCACTTGATGGACATTTATGGACTTTATCAGGCATTTCTTCCCAGGCCCTGCTCTCATTTTCCTAAAAGACAGGGGTAATCATTTTTCAGTCTGCTGCAATCTGCTAGACCTCTTAATATGATCTTTTACTGCTAACACAGGAAAAAAAAAAGTGTTTCAGCCAAAGCCTTAGGCAGAATTCTCTGTGTCCTCTGGTCCTCTGCAACATGATGGGAGAAAAATCTAGTGTTAGGTTAGTGCCTCAGAAACAAAAATTCAATGGCTACTATGTTGCCCACAAATCAATATGATTTTCAGGCCTCTGAACAGAGCTTGGAATTATTTCGGTGTTGTAACAAACAGTTTATTTGAAAATCCTTTTCTCTGTATATCTGTTTTTTCCATGATCCCCAAATCACATAGTTTTAAACAAAATCATTATTACAGATACAGGAAGTTTTAGTACAATGAAGTGAATTGCATGTCGTTGGTTCTTCCTCATGCCTAAAAGAGAGGTTGCCATGGCAAGATGCCAAAGCTGTGTCCGTAGTGGGTGTGTTCCCAAGGCCTAGCTCAGTGCAGCAAAAACTCAGGCTGGGAACAAACCATCGGAGAGCGGTGGAGTGGAAAGTTCCCCTCTTGCTTCAGCCAGTAGTGTCTCTCTATTACACAGGGACCTACTCAATAAGAACACTCAGAGCAGCCAATTTTGGAGAACGATCCTTGATTTAATATGTAGCTCCCGCTAGAAAGTGTCAGCTGGAGAATTTGTCAGTGGGAAAACTGAAAAGTATACAGGGAAAGAATGCTGAGTTGCAAGACCTGTTAAAGATGTGGGGTTCTATGAAATAGAAAAAAACATTGATGATCTGAGGGTAGAAAGTTATTTTCCTCACATGTGAAACCCAAGTAAAATAACTTAATTTTTTTCATGTGTAACCTGAAGTAATTATGACAAAGAGCTGGCAGGGAGGAGCTGCCTTCACAGGCCAGTAGTGACCACGCTCTCCTCTGCACCACACTTTTCCCAGGTTCTCCCCACAGTCACATTCAGCAAGAGGCTTGAGGCCACGCTTCAGTGCATTAAAGCTCTCTTAAACATATGAGTAAGTATTTTATTAAATGGGAACCTTTCCTGAATTGGGGCAGTCAGTACCAAGTCAGCCTTTCTTCCAGCCTGCTGCTCTTCCCCCATCCTGAGGGCTCTGTGCCCTCAGTGAAGCCCGTTCCCTTCCCTGCAGGGTGTTGAAGGCTTGATTACTGTTTGTTAAATGGTCTGAAATCCACGGAAGGAAGTTGTCACAGGAAGGCAAAATATTGCAAAATATGTCTGTTCTGATATACTTGTTAATAGGCTCTGAGATCCCTTGGAGATGGAAAGTGCTGCATAAATGTGAAATTTTAATTATTTCATGTATATATTATTTCATTATACTCATGCAAAGGTGCTGCAGACCTACTTCTAGCTGATTAACATCTGAGCTGGTTAATTTCAAATATGTTTAAATATCATTATTGGACAAATTGAAACTACAGACAAAACCTAATTTGTTGTTTTACATTGACGGTAAAACTCCATTATTATTTTTTATGTAACTTAATAAAGATTATATGCATGTATTAATTATGAATAAAACTGTACAATGGAATGGGTCATGAGTGGCCAGCATTTCAGTGATTAAAATAACAAAGCACAGTGGAAAGAAACATAAATAAATCAAGACCCGTTTTTAATTAATATCAGCCTCTTTTGAAACGTGTCATGCAGGTCTGAGAGTGCTGCTGCTGATGTCCATTGCAGTTTAATAGCCTCCTTTGTGCAGTTCCAATTTGCATGAGATTTACTTGGGAATTGATTCTTCTCCAGCCCTGCTCGCTGCTATTTTGGGAAGACAAAAGGGACCAAGTATGGTGCTGTAGCTCGAGCACAGGGCTTGAGCTGCACCCCGACAGGCTTTGTATGGCTGTCAGGCTGCTTTGTTTTCTTGAGCTGCCCCAGTCCAAACGTTGAGTTTGTGAGCTTTCTGTCTCAGAGAATAGAAACAGTAATAGTTCAATTATTATTTCTAAAAATAGAAATAAGAGAAAGTCCAATTTTCATTGGACCCCAGGCATTTAATAATCTTTTAATGATTTCTGCAAGTTTTGGAGATGGAGAATTGGCGTTTCTTTATAGCATATGAAGCACAAGTAAGTGTCTGGGTGAGCTCCTCCCTCGTGCCCTGGCAGCCCTGTTCCTGGTGCAAGGAGCAGGGCAGTTCTTTCCCTACCTGGGAAGCCAGCTGCCTCCCCAGGGTTTGGTGTACAGGAGACGAGCATATACGGGACACAGATTTACTAAGGAGGCTGTGACTGTGTTTGACATTCTGCAGTATAACCAGAGCTCACAGGAGGAGAGAGGAAAGGCTCTAACACAGACAGATCATCACCAAATTATGCTCATGGCCTTTCCAGTCCCAGGGTGTTGGGATTTGCTGCAGGTTGAAGCATGGTATCATGGCAGGTGGCCTTACTGAAGTGGCTCTTTGTGGCCAGTCATGGCTTTTATTTCCACAGGGACTGAAGCCTTCTGGGTTTATACCTGCATAACACTGGCTGAAGGTAACTTCTTGTGTAGGTGGGACCATGGCTGTGTTTGCTTTCAACGCCAACTTGCAAACCTGTGAAGGTGTACAGGTACAGCACTGAGGATCAGACATGGGAAATGTAGTTTATACCATAGCTCTTGGCATCTCTGTTGAGTTTGCAGGCGAAGTTGCCAAGCAATGTTGGTGGTAAAGTGATTTTTGGGATAAAAAGACCTATTTAGCAGCCTTAGCACAAAAAAAAATTACAAATTTGAAGCAACTGAAGAGGTAAAATCTAAATCAACAGAAAGAATAGCTCAGCTGAAAAACTGAGGGTGTTGTGACAGGGGTTTTATACAGTCTTCAAAGTAGAAACATGTAATTCTAACACCATCTTAGTCTCTAGGAGAGGCCAATCCTGCATGGTCCAGATTCCCGTAGGAAGCAAAGCGTCGGTGGGAGCTGAGATGACAGAGCTCCTGGCAGGATGAGACCAGGAGCTGGCATGTTTCACAAGTGGCTCTTTTTGCTGTTAGCAACCAGCTCTTCTTTGACGAGTAGAGAAATAAAATGAGTGATGTGCTTTTTTGGTTCAAGGAAGAGTTTTAAAATGCGATGGAGAGCTGCCAGGATAGGAGACAGCACTCCTCCCTTGCTTTGCTTCTGATGTGCAGCAAAGATGAAGGTATTGCCTTGAATAGTCTCCTGCACTGGGCAAACAGGAGAAGATAAAAGGCAGGAAAAGTGGGAGAACAGTCCTGGTTTAGACCATGGCAAAACAAGTGTGCAGAGTAGCCTCTGTAAAATGTGTCACAATAGGAAATCAATTTTGAATTACACCATGTGACGCATACTGTATTTTCCATCCTTCATTATAATGAGCAAGCACAACCTTACATAATGATGGCTTTTTAAGAGATTGCCTTTGGCTGAATTTATTGCCAGACAGATCTATCCCATGGCATTTAAATTCATAACGCTATGAAATGTGCAAGCTGGCTGAAGCAGCGGGAGGATGCTTGTAAAACTTCATGCCAGTGAGGGCCATCTTTCTTTTGCTCTTACACCTCATTGATCTCTTGCCACGCTGAAAACCAACACAAACCAATGCCACAGATCTCTTCAGGAGCTGAGTTTCACCTCCGTTTTGCTGTGCCACAGCAGCAGCAATGCTGCTGGAACAGGAAGAAGGGGTTTTCCTCAGCACTGAGATCCTCTGTGAACGTGTCATGTCCTGCATGTCTGTTCCAGCAAGGAAGACTGACTAGCTGGCGTGGCTGAACATGCAAGATGGGGGCAATGGTTGAAACAAATTGTTGAAATAACTCTCTGCGCAACCTGGGGTAGTGAGGCTCATGCTGTCTGCGTGGAAATCCCCAGACAGTTTAGAACTGACTAGCTGCAAGTTGTCAGCATGCAGTGTCTGTAGTTTCACATTCCTCCTCTAGACATTTGGGCGCATTTTCCAGTGTTGGCACAACAGTGTCCTCGAGTGAACCTGTTGGGCTCAAACACAGGGGGAGCACTCATCTCCCGTGCACATTTGCTTCCTCTCCCTTGCAGCTGAGGATGCCAGTGAAGATGCAGGTTATAACAGCGACTTACAGCATGTGGACATCCTTCCATTCCAAAGCCTGTGGATGGAGAAAAGGATATAATCTCATGGAAGCGAGATATTTCCTGAGGATAATAACTTTCAGAGGCTGGATTTGAACTAGACTGCTGTACGGGGAGTGCTGTACTAGTTGATTGCTGCCTTCTAGCAGGACAGCAAATGCACTTTCAGTTGAAGTTGCACAGAACTGTCCTGTTTCAGGGTGTACTCATAACTGTCATGACAAGATGAGGTTTTTACATTTTCTGTATTTTTGGTATTAAGTTTCTTTCTTCTTTGGTGTGGTGAAATCCCCCTCTCCTTTTCAGAAACTGCAATATTATTTAATGAATATGTACTCCCTTTCAGCTTGGGTGACATTTTCAGCAATGCTCAAAATGAAACTCAGTGATTTATTTACTTCTGGAAATCACTAACCATCCAAAATTCACCCTGGAATGTCAGAATGCTTCTCACTGAGTTGTGTGAAAACCCTGCTCAGCTGCACGAGATGCCAATTCACTAAAAAACAGAACCAAACACTAAAAAACAGAAAAAACTGGGGGCCCAGTTCCTAGGTTTGTACAACGAATCAAAAAGATAATTTAAATTAAAAAACAAATGTTTTTGAGTTTCCATCTTGAAATATAAACTGCATTTGGTTGGATTATTCACTGTGTCTGCAAATTCTTTGAAGAATGTTGGTATTTGTCCTACATTTGTCCATTGAAATTAGGAGGTATCTCCTGGGTCTGAGATGGATGAGAGGTCCCCAGCGTGGAGCCTTGTTCTGACAGGCGTACAGGAGCCCTTCAGCATAAATATTCTCTGCAGCCTGGCTTCACCGGCTCTTTAAGGGTTGCTTCCTTCGTGTTGAGAAGGTCAGAACACCATAAGGAAATTGAACATAACTTCTTGACATTTGAAATCATGAATTTTCCTTCTGAATTAGAGCAGTAAATTTGCAAGTTAGGAAGAATAAAACTCTGAACCTTTCAGATGCTTTGGGGAGGGGGGGAGTGACTCTAATTAAATCCTCCAGGTCGAGCAGTCCTCACTCGCCTGGTTTGATTTTGGGGAGCTGCCTGAGCTGGTGTGTACAGAAGTGTGCTGCTGTTTGTTTTGTTTCCCAAAGCACAACTGCTGCGAATCCCCTGGTGACAGCAGCAGACCTGGACGTGCTCAGCTGTGGCAGATGGATTGTCTCGGCTTGCCCTTGGGGTCACTGGCTGTTTGCACAGCACGTAGGGATGGGTATATATCACTTTATCCCTGAGAAATGTGGTGAGCTGAAGCTCCCCAGCAGCAGAGACTGGGGGATGCTTAAGTGCAGATCTGGTTTGTACCTATATTTTTCCTGTTCTTGTTACCCTCCATGTCTGCTCCTCACCATTGCCTCACCTGGCTCAGAGGCCTGTAGCCAAAATCCTGCATGGCACCATTTTCTGAAGAGCAGAGAGCACTGACATCCAGCCTGCATTTAGGTTACTCATCAAATGCAACTTGTGAAGTCTGAGTTCAAAGAAATGACCATCTACTCAGGCTTTTGGAGGAGGCGAGAGGAACTGGCTGCTCCCCACCTCTTGCAGACTCCAAGAGGCCAAACTCACCCAGCATATCATGCAAGATGGGCAGGGAGACTGGAGTTGTCTGAAGAACAGCGTGAGACCTGGGGTTGGACCAGTCTGACCAGGATTGAAAAGAACTGTACAAAGCAGAATAGCAGAGCTATTTTATTAGAATTTTCCCAGGGAAGCATGGAGCGGTCAGTGAGGGTGTCTGGAAGCAGAAATGAGCTATCTGAGCTGCTTGTGTAAACAAGTGGTAAATCTAAGGCCAAATTCAGATCTGGTTTGCAACACATAATCTGCCTTGGCTTAATGAGGGTTAATGAGGTCTAACCCTGGGCTGGTAATGGGCCCTGAGAGGTTCCTTCTCTTCTCTGTAACAGACCATGGATTCTGCCTTGCTCATCGATAATTATTTTGACAACAGTGTTGGGTCCAGACCCAGGAGACCTATTTGTTATACATAACAGAGCAACTTTCCAATTTATGTATTTGTTTTACATTGCTATTTTTGTTATCACTGGACTTATCCAAGCAGTCTCTTCCAGTTCCGGTTTCTGTAGGTATTTCCAGTAAAAAGTACTGCAGATACACATATGGCAGCATTTCTCATATCACTACTGTTTCCTATATGGGTTCCCCCAGATTCTGGCTGGGTTTCATTAGCCTTCCTACACAGGTGTGTTCCAGCTTACAGTCACCACTTCATCCCCTGAGCCCTTACTGGGTCCTTGGTCTGTGCTTGAGCAAAGCAGGGAGTCTTCCTGGCTTCTGGTCTATTGTGGGAGCCTATAAGGACGAATGTTAAGTTATATATTTTCTAAGAACTACTTCTGTCTCTTTTGTTGTGTGGTGCCACATCTTCCAAGATTTTAACGACTTTTTGTTTTCTTTTCAAAGACAAATATTTCCTTTCCTTTTACATGCTTCATGCAGCTTTTCGGAAACACACAGGGGAGTTGGAATCACCAGCTGTTTCCTTTCAAGATCTCTTTGAAGATCCCTGGGCCACGTACTCCTTATTCAGCTCCGGGGTAGCTGCGGGGTCCACGCTCCATGCAGACTGAAAGGGAGTGGTTTCCAGCCTCTCAGTCTCACCTAAGAGTACCTGGGGCTGCCTTGTCTCTCTGACTTGTGGCAATTCAGTCATCCCAGTCCATGGTGGATGCAAGTAACATATATATATATGACTGTCATTGATAAAAGTTCCTTTTTCTCCTGCCCTGTGAGATGTGCCTTCATGTTAAAGAGCAGCAAGGCAAAACATGGGCAAAGTGAGAAATGCATTCCTATGCAATTTGCAGTCAGAATTTGGATAAAAATTATATAGGGCAGGTGGAAATTTTTGCAGCCAGTCTGTGCTAAAGAGTGAAGGGCTACAGCAGATAAAATGTGCTCAGCCTCCAACAAGTTTAGAGACACCTGCTGAGAGCAGCCACTGAGGAAATGTAGCAGTGGTAATGCTGGACTTCTTCCTTAAAACATTCCATTGCAGTAAAGGGAAGACTGTAAATGGTTGACAAGATAATGCCCCAACTGCTCCTTGGTACATTTCTGGGTATGCCCTTCATTTGGGGTCATCACCAGGATGCTTGGGGGGATTGTTCCCACAGAGGTGACCATCCTTCCCTCAGCTCAGTGCCAAAATCTTCACAAAGCCAAGAGCCTTGAGATATGTTTGAAACTGAGAGGTGGCAACTTGGTCAATCTGTGAAGGGGATGGCACTGTGTGGGCAGGTGATGGGGTCCCTGGCTATGCTGTGAATATTGGCATCCACAATCCCACCTAGTTATGTCCATCCCTCCCCTGGTCCCAGAGAGAGGATTTAAGGTGATCTGGCTAGTTCTGTGAAGCTGCAGCTCTGCAGCTCAGCCGCCAATGCCACCCTGGCATCAGCACCCTCTGAACTTTGCAGGCACGGGTTGGCTGTGGCCATGCTGGTGTATCCATCACCACAAAGTGCAGGAAGTTTTCCCCCCGAGTGGTGCTCCATCATTAAGAATATTAGTACCAGGTGTAACTAGTAAAGCCCAGCTACAAAATATTTGTTCTAATGATGCATTTGTAGCATTGCTTTTGTTGTTTTTGACAATGGTAATTGCTTGGGTCCCTGGAAGACCCTGCAGCTAAGAGATAACCATGGCCTTTCTACTGCAAATATGCCTGTGGGTAACTCTTTATGCATATGCAGTCTCATTAAGCCATCTGTAGAAAATTAGACTGCTTACTGCATAATCACTCGCAGGAACAGGAACTGGGTTCATCGCCTTTCTAACAAAAATTGTATATCTGTCTAGAGCCTGATGACTTCATTTTCATTTGCATCAAGGCAGTGGTAATGAAGTAGGCTTGATGAAAATGAAAAGCAGACTATGAGAACCTGGCATCAGTAGTGAACTACTGATAACATGGTCTCGTTTTCAGTTCATCTTGAGTGTGCTGTGCATGTGCTGGGAAAGTATCATTTTGTATCCTGAGAACATCAGCCTATCAAAGTCCTCTATACCAGTACTGATACTGTGTTTTTACTGTTTATACTCTTACATACATGTGCTCTCTTTTTAAAGAAAAAATTTATTGGAATTTTCTTTTTTTTTCTTCTCTTTTTGAAGAGTAGGACAGTCCTTTAGTTGAACACCTGACTATGCTGGATTGAGATGGTTTCATTCCCAGCTTTACCTCACTCTGATACTGCAGTTTGCCAGTGGCATAAGTAGGATTGTGCTCTTTCCCTTCTACTCCATATGTATTGTCTTTAGAGATTGTCTTGTCCTTGGGAAGTGCTAACTCAGGTTCCCAGCTAATGCAAGCAAGAGGTTGCCAAAAGAAGTGCTCGAATATCCCCTATGCCCAGACCCTCATCCCAAGCATAGCCTGGTTTTGCTCACCTACAGACAAATCTCTAGATGTAACACTGCTTGAAAAAAAAGGTTGTTGCTGTGTTGGTGACCACCCTGCCAGGCAATGCACAGTGTCTGTGATGTGTTAGGCAGTCAAAGTGTGGGGGTTTTGGTTAGCAGAAAAAACCTGATGGTTGTTACACCATCAGCTTTTACCTGAACTGTTAAAAATCTTCCTTCATGCCATAGTTAAAACCCTGTGCTGTTTTCCAAAGTGTACACCCTCTAAAGCAGTGTGTGGTGCTATTTGGCCTAAATATGTTGGTTTGCTACTAATGGCAAAACTCCAGGCTGAGGAAACTTGAAGGCACCCCAGGATCTCAGCTCTCTGAAGGTGCTGTGAGGGGAGGTGATGGATCCTGCTTCAGAAGTTTACAACATTTACACCTTCATCTGGGATAATCAGGAATCTCTTTGCTGTTAATTGTGAGATGTAGACACTTTTAGAGAGTGATGCATTGATTTTTTAGATGTGTCTTTCAAATCAGATGAATCCTCCCCTACATCGCTCCATTTCTCTGTTCTCTCCTTTGATTCTGTTGTAAGCCATTTGCAGCCCATGAAGCAAAACCACCAAATGTTGGGCTCTTCAGCTGTCTTCCAGCACCCTGCTGCGAAGGGAGAGCTTGCAGCTGCCCCAGCGCTGTGCAGAGTGAAGGCTCATCAGGAACCAAGGAGCTAGGTGTGCTCCAAAGTGTTCCTACCTGTGATCAAAACCCACAACCGAACTTAGTCCTGAGCCTGCACAGTGCTGTAGAGCTTTACTCCTTTCTGTGCACATCTTTGCAACCTACTTACCGAAATTCTCTTACTTTTTTCCTGCTTTACTTGACCGAAGAGCATCTCTGACTTTGAAAGACGCAATCAGAGACTGCAGCAATCTGCACTCTTCCACTTTGTGCTCTTTGCAGCTGAAAGGGAGAAGCTGCTTGAGGTAGAAACCTCACTTGCATTTTGCCACCACACAGAGCCATATCTTACAGTCAGGGAAGCAGACATTGCATATGAGCCACTGATTTATTTCATACCATGCTCTTGTGAGGCAACCATGGGTTGAAGTGGAAGCACACGAATCGGCCACTGCCATTAGAGAGACGTAATAAATATTAATTTAAGCGTGTGCTCTCCTGCTGAGAAAGTGCCTGGTGAACAGAGTGCATGCTGGCAGCTGTGCACAAATTAAGCTTTTCCATTTGCTGAGCTCAAGCATGGCCACAGAATTACATGGGGAGAGGAGATGCACCGAAGTGGGCAGATGCGCCTTGATGTCATCACACTACGGAGCCCACCTAGTCTCTGCAACTGACATGAGAAGTGTCTTTGTTTTTACTTTTTGATCCTTTTACAAGTGACATGTGGTTTGATTTAGTAAACTTTAGGACATGATGATTTGCCAAGGCACATAATTTACACCAAATCTGGCAGTTTTGCCAGCAAGTAATTACATTAGAAGTAATTATACAGCTTCAAATATTTCAAATAAGAAGATTCAGATTTCTTTTTCTTATTTTTAACTTTTAGGCTTTAATCACTTAGAAGATAGTGAATAATTTAATTTTTATTTAACAGCTTACTTTTCATTCATAGTTTATATCAAACTTGCTAAGATGGAAATTGGATTTCAGTTAAAATGCAGAAAACCTGCACAGAAAAATAGCCTTAGTATTGGTTAAGTAAATCTACATTCCCTGTCCTGGCTGAAGAGTTTTGGGTTTTTTTACTAATCCATGTATAGTTGTATTTTAAAAGGTTTAAAATATTATATCTATGTAATAAACCAGACTGATTATTTTGGGCGAACTGTCCTTCCAAATTATTAAGTCCCAGTTTTCCACACTAATTTCTTTTTGATGTATCAGCAGGGGAAAACAAATCTTCCTGTTTTGTTTTGTATGTTGGTTATTTTTTTCCAGTACTCAGTCCTTTTCTTAATCCTGGGTGAACTGATTACCCTGACTTGACTGAACTAAATTAACCTAAGCTAAATGGATCGTTCCATTGAGACAGTAAATGTTTGCAAGGGTGACTGAAGCTGGCTCTAGTGATAGATAAAGCAGTATTAAAAGGAAATAGATGTGCTAGATTTTATTTTCCAGCCCTTGAAATGTTGAAGTTTTCTGTAAAACTGTATGTAAGCAAATGAGTACCTCAGTCATTCTAGATCCCTAAGGATCCATTGGTTGTTACTGATTACCAATGCTAGTCTTGATCTAAAATGGACAAGAATTGCTTTTAGAAGGGTATGTAACACTTTTAAACAGGATGAAAGTTTTTTTCTGTCCAGAAATATTCACTAAGAGATCTAGCTAAGTGAATAACCGTATGATTTCAGAATTGAATATAAGTACAAACTGAAAGACTTATTATTGTTAGCAAAGATAACAGTTGATTTTTAATGCAGAATTCTTATTATTTATCTTTATGGTTTGTAGAGCTAAGAGTTGTTTATACATTGCAAGTCAAACACAAAATAAGTATTTTATAAGAAGAAAAAAAAAAGACGTGTAAATATATTGGATTGGATTTAGTTGAGCGAGGTTATTAAATTATTCAGTTCTTCATGTGATATTTAGATAAATAAAGTCTCATTTTCCACTATGCAGCTGATCTCATTAAAGGGAAAAAAACCCTTTAATGTTTAAACCATCCTCTAATTCTGAGCAAATCCCTAAGAATGTTCTAAGGAGAGAGAATTCTTAAATCGCTGGATTTTGTATCCTAATTAAATCTCTTGACAGCTCTCTGCATTATGTGCAGCAGTGGCTCAGTGAAATACAGGAGGTGGAGCTCAGCTTTTCATCACTCTCCTTTTTTACAAAATAAGGCTTATATTTCCTTTTTATTCTGTGTACTGAGCAGCCCCGTTTCCGGGTGATCCAAGTTCAGTTACTCCTTGGAGGTGTATGTTTTCTGGGGTTTTTCTGTTGGCTGGGAAAGCGGGACTGTCCAAAGGAGGGGTAGATGTTTCTAGTAGTGCAACAAATTAGGAGGAGGAGTGGATCCATTTCTGAAGTTGTCTTAAGAATGAAGTATGGGATTTGACTGATAGATTTTAAACTATAAATGGATTAATTAGTGTGTGACTGAGATCATGTATAAAAAAGGAGCAAGCTAATTAAGTCTGAGCAGTACTCCAAATGCCTTTTGTACTGATGACTGGAGATCAAAGGCTAGAGCAAGTTTTTTAAGATTATATTTCTTTAAATGAATAAATGAGCCTTACTAAGGGTGGACAGGGCATTCTTTTCAGTCAATCCAGGCGTATTTTCTACCTGGTGGATATGCTTAGAAGTGTGTCTGGGTTTTAACTGATGCTTGGCTATTCACATATATTATGCTCCCATGCATTATGGAAGAATAGATTTGTACTTTTGCATTTTGATGCTTAATTTAAGTGCAAGAATTTTTCTCCTATGCCTTTGGCTCAGTTCTGAGATGTTCTAGAAATTTTGTTTATTACCGATGGACTGTAGCTGCACCAATCCAGAATTGCATATGCCCTAGAGACTGACCCCTCCTTTCTTTCAAGGAATGCATTCAAGTTTGATCTGTCCTATGTCTCTGCTGCCAGCTCTCTTTTCTTTCTCCTGCTATATGTGTGGTGGCTACAGATACACCACCAGATTTGGGGATTGTGGAAGTTCGTTGGGGGCAAGTTATAGTTGTCTTGCATCTCTTTTTAGTGTCATGTAGGACAATCTAATCCCATGCCTTCTTGTTTTGCACTGGGCTTTTCCTGAAGAGTTGTGAGTTTGAGGCAATAGTAAAGCACAAGAAAAAGTATCTCCTGTGATGTGCTGAATGCCTGACATCAGCACAGAAGTTCTAGGGAAAATAAGGACACTCAGCTCAATACTAAGGAACCCTGAATGGGATTAGAAGCTTAAGTGGCACCTCAGTTTTTCTTTAACATTCTGTTGTTGCAGTTTAAATAGAAACGACATCTCGCTGAGCAGAGCAAGACAAACCCAGATACATCGTCGTGGAAGTCAAGAGACAGTAGGAAGACAAATTTGGGGCAGGAGGACAGGGGTACACCTCACTGAAATTGCTTCCCTCTGCCCAGAGTCACAAAGAACCCTATTCAGGGTAGTTTTCATGTTTGGACATGGTTTTGCACAGTTATTTCTCATTTTTTGACATGCTGCACCACGGTACTTAAATGTTGATGCTGGCATTTCCACATGCATGTGACGTTGATGTAAATTTTCAGTGATGAAGTTGAGGGAATTTTTTTCTTATAGACAAGAAAAAGGCAAGGATGAGGCTGCTAATTTGTGATGGCTCCATTGTAAACTGAAAGCTACTTCTGTGTGGATTTTAAAAGAAAAGAGTAGGGTTTTGCCACTTATGGGGTTGGCATGGACCAAATGATGACTTGAGGTCCTGGGTTTTGGTTTTGCCAAGTATGTCTTAGAAGTGACCTGACCATTCAGAGTTACACCATTTAATTCATGAGGTTTATCCCTTTTCCTGTCCTGTGGTTCAGCAACCAAAATTAAAGGATCATTTAGGACCATGAGAGTCACTGGTTGATGCCCAGGTGAACGTGCAGAGTCCCCTGCTGAGGGTCTGGACAAGCTGGGCAGCAGATGAGGTTTATAAGATATTGCTCCTGGCAATCTTGTCTTTCAGACTTGGTCTGATGTGCGAAGACTTGTGAATGGGATTGGAGGAGGATTTATTGTCCTCCTGCCCTGGATGGCCCAAGGTGGAGTGCTGCTCTCCAGTCTGTGGATTGTCTGCAATATCCCTCTTGCTTCCCATGCATCACAGCACAAACTGCTTCAGTTGTAATGCTCTTTGGGAAACATTACCTTTTCATGACAGTAAACATCACTTGATGGATACTCCAAACCAGGTTTTATTGACCTTTGTGTCTTTTTATATTTTCTGATTTGTTTCTTTTTTTGGAAAATTGTGTCTGGGATAATCCATTGTAGAACTATGTAATTTCAGAAATGAGAGTAGTTACTAGCTGGAGGCTTGAAAGCATCTCCTATTGCCAGGTTTGGCCAGCAACAAAGGAAAACAGGAAATAGCTGGCTCCGCAGCATTTTCCTCCTGTGTGAAGAATGAATTGATGTTTGATGTCTTTTAGTCCTCACCACTGGTTTAAGCCAAGAAGGACCTCCACCTCACAGTGTACAGATGGGTGCTCTGCAAGCACCTCTTTCTTTCTCCACTTCAAAATGGAGCACCCAATAAATGCTTGCAGATGCTGACAGTGGTATTTGGACATTGATGAGCCCCTGGCACAGCCTTCAGGACAGTGTTTTCTAAGCATGACTGATAGCAGAGGGGACCTTCGAGTATCCAAATCAATAGGAGATCTCCTGATCTTGAAAAAAAAAATCCTAAATACATCTAAGAATAGATCTGTGTACAAAGAAGTGTAAACATTACCTTGTGGGTCTTGCAAAATCCACTTAATGGCTTTCCTAGATCTGCAAGCAGTTACTATTTGGAAGACAGATGACTATCAGCCAGTGTTCAAGCCATATCTCCCTTTCTCAGGGCCTAACTAAATGAATTGATGCCTCACAAGCATTTTTATTTGCAAATAAAAACTGCTTGAAAGCATATTATGGACAAAGGAAGAATTCTATGGAGAGTGAGATGGAATATATTATGCCTGTTCATGGAAATTTAAACTGGGTTATTTGGCAGGGCACAGCATGCACACAACTACCTGTATTATGGAATGTGATAACTGTATGTAATAGACACAAATCAAGTGCTATTAGATAAAAATGTTATCATCTCCATTATTCTAATGCCAGTGGCCATTTTGCCCCGTTCAGGTGCTGTGAAGCAGTGCTGGAGTTGCTCTCCAAGCGCACAAAAGCACACAAACAGCAAAAAGCTGTTTGTTGCTCAGTTTCTCGTCATATACCAAGGAACAAGCCTGCAGTGAAGTCTTGTATTCAGGTGCATAGTGTGAGCCAATCTGTTATAAAATTGGGGTGGTAATTCCATTCTCTGCAGAGACGTTAAGTGAAAGGCCAATAGGGATGTTGAAGTTATCAAGAGTTCAGTGGAAAGGACAATTCATTTCTGTGTAAGGGTACAGATCACTCAGCCTCTGAAATCAACGGTGCCACCCCCAACATCTTAATCAGGTGGCAGCCAAAAAGAGCCATGCCATGGGTGTAATGTGGCCTGCTGCTGGACAAACAGCACACACCATCTGGGAAGCCAGAGCAACGCTGTGAGTCCCCATCCTGTAGAAAGCCAGATATCTCACAGGTAGGGATGGCAAAGCCAAGCAAGCACCCATTCCATGCCAAAGCATCTCCAAAAATTGTCTCTTTCAACTCCTAGTGGTGTTGCACTTCTTTTATACATAGGCTGGTAATCTGACAGGTTTAGACCATCCATATCTGTGTGTATATACATACATATATATATAGGTATACATAAACACAGACATGCTCAGTTTTCTCTGTCTGCCTTTCACAACTCTTGACTTTTGCAAGTGGCTTGAACACTGTATTTATAACACAAGTTATATTCTTTGATATTTCTTTTTCTTGTTATCTGAATGAGTTTCTAAGCGCTCTCACTGCCATCTCAAAGCAGTGCTGGTGACTGGGAAGTTGCTTTAACAAGACACAGGCAGAAATCCGGGTTTGATCTACATAGCAAGTAGTCAAAGCAATTGGAGATCATTGCACGGAAGAAGGGATGGTTAGTGCACAGCTTTTTGAAGCCATTAGCCTTTATTGTGGTTCTCAACCTTCTAAATGAATTTAGGGTGCAGAATATTCTCTGGGTCTTTGATTTGCAGCCGCAAAGAAACAGAAGGAAGCACGAGTATTCAGCCTGGCTCTCCCTTCTCAAAGGCTGGCACGCAAATGGGGGTGCCCTAATTACGCAAAAATTACACCTGCAAAAGCATTCTTCATTTGAAATCTAACCCTGTCTGAAATGCAAAATCTGATTTTTAGAGTGAACTGGGAAAACATGGAACTTATGTCAGAGCAACTGCTCTTATATGTGCTGCTGCTGTTTGTCTTTCACAGGAGTAAAATTTAAGATGAATATGTTTATTATTACCTCATAAAGCCAAGCAGCATTTTAGAGCAGAGTAAGAAAATATCTTTGATGGATTGTTTCCCCCCATTGGAATGAAAGCCCAGTGAAAAACAATAACATGTTTAAAGAGTCCTTTGGGTAGCAGGGAATGACGAGGCTGGAAAGCTGCCTGCCATCTCACACCAGCCTGCAAATAAGCTCACACCTCTCTTCTGACTCTTCATGTCTCTACCCACCTGGGAAGACATTTAATTTTAGGACATACCTGTGCTTATATTACTGTCTCTGGAACTAGAAGCAGTTCTTCTACTACCTGGATTTACTTTTGGAATTTTTGAAGCTGTGGACAATAAAAATTGAAGTTGTCCTGTCCCTTTCTAGAGTTACTTGGGTGTGAAAGCCCCAGTGTATTTCACACCTCCAGCTGCTTACAGAGCAGGGTACTTTGAGTGTCTGTGTGTACTGGGGGAAGTTTTGCAGCTGAGAGCTGGAAGCACAAGGAAATAGATCCTGCTCCTGAGGTGTGCAGGCTGCAGGGCCTGTGTCCACTGCTCCACCCGTGTGCATCGTTCTTCTGGGTTTTTTGTGATGTCAAAAACCACACTGACTGTACTTCTCTGTCTCTCTGCTTGTAAGACTTGGGCATGGACAGATCACTTTGAAGTTTAAAGGGTGACTTAATTGACTCTAATGGACACTGCCTTTTCCCCATCCTTGATCTCTTCAAAGCACTTCGAACTCTCCCAATTAAAAGTGCTAAACAGGTGAACGGTATTTTCCCTCCTGCACATACTGGAATATCCTTGTTTTTCTCAGGGATTTCAAGGGTTGTTTCTGTACCTCTTGGCAGAAGAGCATGATAGTCTGTTCCTGTCTATAAATACAGGTAATTTGATTAAAAAAATCCCAGCAAACACAAATAACCTTCACCATTAGTCATCAAAGGTGTTAATAAATAGAGCACATAAATATTGCATTGACTATCTGTCTCAAATATTACAACTTCCGCAAGATCAGCTTCATTATAAGGATTGACCTGTCTCTCTGTGTTTTGAAATTTTTATGGAATTATAGCATGCTCTGAGCAAGGATTACATGGGGGAAGCAGCTTAAATTACCTGGAGATTTAAAGATTGGGGAAAAAAAAAAAAGAGAGCCAAGCTCATTGCTGCAAGATCCATGGGGAAAACAAACAAACAAACAAACCAACCAAAAAAGCCCCCTCCCCAAACCCCCAAACCCAACAACAACAAAACCCAAACCAAAACAGAAAAGACACCAACCCCAAACTTCCAAAACAAACAACAACAACAACAAAAGAAAAAAAAAATCACAAAACCACTTATAAAAGGAGAAAATGTAATTAAAAGATTGGCTTAGAGGCAGCAGCTGAATCAGATTTATAGTCTGAAGATCTAGGACACCCCTGCATCTCTTCCATCTGGATCACTTACTTGTTAGGAAAGGAGTTTTTCTGCTGTAGATGGTTTACTATTACACAGCTCACATTTATGAAACAACTGAAAGAGAAATGCTAAAAAAAACACTCATAACCCCAAAATAGAGAAATACCCTAGAAGCAGTTTAGAGCAATGTCTTGCCCCAGCCAGTGCTGAAGGTCAGCTTTGGTTGTGATGTTTTCACTCTCCTATTAGCTCACTTTTCTGTTCAACCTCTCAGAGATGTCCATCTCCTACCAGCAAATCTCTGTGGTGTAGAGAGGCTAGAGATGAAAATCTAGGTGGTCCTGTCCTCCACCTGTCCTTTGCAGAACATTGTTCTTAAGTATAGTTGTCACCTGCTACTTCATTATGCTAAAACTGTGTAAGTGGCCGTACTGCTGGAGATGAAAGTAATTTGAAAGCGCAGTCTCTCAAGGTGTTGAGCATCCTTATGTCTATTAAAGTCAGTGGGAGTTGATAGCACGTATCACCTCATAGGAAGAATTGAACATCCCAGAGGGTTTGAGTTGCACATTACAAAGGCCCTCGGGGAAGGAGTTTGCCGTGATTTATTTGTCTTTGAACTTCCAGAGTCCCCCGTGGTGCTGTATAAATAACAACACCCTTCTGGAAATGCCATTTGTGCAGTCTTGGTAGGTGACCCACTTATCTTAAACACCTTAAACAAGATCCTACTGTTAAGCTGGAGGGTGCAATGTTTGTGCTCTCAGTACGCTGAGCAGGGGGTGCTGGTGGAGATCTGGGACGCCCAGCCCAGCACCGAGAAGTGACACGGGCCCAGGGGCTTCCCCTGCCGCGGGAGCACACAAGTGCCTCACTCGTCATTAAAAGTAGCTGGAAACTAGTTTATCAAAGAGGTGACCTGCAAACACTGCAAAGAACAGAGAATTTTAGGACGACGTCTCCAATGTCTCAAAGAGTGAGCAGGTGTGGGAGCTTTGTGGCTTGTTTTCTCCCTGTCCTCATTAGTGGGCTCCCAGCTGCTGCTTGGGGAGGCTGGTACAGGATACACTCAGCTGCCTGTACCGTGGCACAGGGGCAAGCAGTCATCCTCCACTGCCGAACATGCCTGTGTTTTCCACTGGTTTTGTCAGTTTGGTTTGAATGGTAGAGCAGACCAGCTCACCCTTACCTCGGCATCCTGCCTCCAGCCTGTGGTGGGGTGTCATCGCCACCTCGCAGTGATGTCGGCATTCCCCTGGGAGTCTGGATCTCTCCAAGTGATCCACACAAGGTGCATCACTGCTCATTTCCACGAGCCTGATCAAGCAGATGTGTCCCCAGGTGGGAGCACGTGAGAGACACTGTCTAGACTAGGAGGAGAGGAAAAAAGAAAAAAAGATAATATCTGACATCTGTTTGGTGTCAGATGCCCCCCTGATCCTGCTGCTTAGCCCACTGACTGAATTACAGATTTACTGAAGAGAATGAGGGCTCTTCCTTTTAACATAGCCCAATTGAGGCAGGTTTAAAGGGCTACTTTGTCAGCTCCTTCAGATAGAAAGGCCAAATATTCTTTTGCTTGTAGCAAGTGATTCCTCAGCCAGCAAAGAAACCCTCCAAGCTGTGCTGCTGGTGCATTTGGCACTGGGAGCACGCAGGGTGGGGAGGCAGGACATCAGCTCCTGTAGCAACTTGGGTTTGTGCCTGTGAAAGTGCATGTGTTGTACCTTCGGGGTTCGTGTTTTTGTACTGACTGTAGCGGGGCAGGGGAGGATTTCAGGCTCAGCTCTGCAGCTCGAGGTGTCTGTACAGGCTCAGTTAAGAGCGTAAGTCATGATGCAACCGAGGCACTCTTAGCACTGTCACCAGAGCAAACCTGTTTGCTGCTCATCCCTGCTCAGCTCAGGATGGGGCTGCCTTGTGACTTGCAGCACAGGAGTGAATGCAGCTGCTCAGGAAGCAGTTTTTCACTCGTTTTGGCCATTTTGAATTCCCCTGTTAGAGCTTTCCTAGACTTGGTTAATTCAAATTTTTGATTTTAGACTCCACTGTTGTTTCCTCCAGGGGAACATAGAGGTTGAGCACAAGTGCTGTTTCCTTCTAACCATACCAGCCCCACCATTTCAGCAATGACAAGAGCTCTTTAAAAGCTTTTACGCAGAGATTGCAAGGGGATTGCTTCATCCTAAAGTGCTTTCTGATCAATGATTATCAAGATCAGCCAACACTGTAGAAGTTTCTAACCTACTTGTTATGTTAGGAATTTTTTTAGGGATGCACTCCTGGAAGTGCTGCAGATCAGGTGTGTAAGTCCTCCAGCAGAAAAAGCTTCCAATCTAATTCAGAAATACTTACATCTGTTTTTCAGTTGCTTTACAGCTTTTTCCCCCCTCTCTTTATTACATGTTCATCACCAATAAAAGAAAGGAGAATCTAAAATCCAAAGTTCACTTCTGTGGTCAATTCTTTGTCTCCTGTGAAAGAGTTCTGCTGCTAAATGTGTTATCTGCTGCAGGAGGCAGAGCTGACAGGCTGGGGGTTTGACTGCAAAATCCCATGGACAAGGCTGCTGATGACTTTGACAGATAGCATGGCTTTTATGTTGTGGCTCAGCTTCACATTAGATTTTCTTAACCTCATAATATTGGGATCTTCTCACAAGGAGATGCTCTGACAAGCTGAAATATTAATTCAGTGATTGCTAGCCACACACATTTCTTATGAGAATTAAATTCTTTTGGCTTCCTCTGTAATTACGAGCTGCACAGTGAGGGTCGGGGGCTTGCTTGGGGACATGCCTGTTGATGAACCAGCCGCTTACTGAGTTTTTTTCATAGGCTTGTCTTTAATGTTACTCTGCAAAGGGCATCAGGACCACACAGAGGCTGTTGAACACCTCAGGTTGGGGTGCACACAGGGTGATGTGAGATCTAATGTGTATGTGCAGAGAAGGGGCCCATGGATACAATGTGTGTTGTACACCTTCTTCCACGTGTTAGAGAGCCCTGAATAGCAGGAGCTGTTCTCGCTCCCTTATGAAAAAGGATGGGTTCATCCATGGATTTTGGTGGCACTTCTTCCCCAAGAGCTGGCAGCCATCCCCTGCAAAAGGTTTGCTCTCCCCATGAAGCAACAGAACGAGACCACGGGAAAATCGCACATTGGGGCTGGTCCACGCCAATATGGATGAGAGGTGTCATGAGGGCTGTCCGGAGTAGTCTTGCTCAAAGAACCTTGAGGTCCATCTCTGCCTGTGATGTTACTTACCAGGTAGTTCACAGCCTCCTCTGGTCATTACTTTGTGTTGGATTTTTGAGAAAAGCTAAAAGGTTGCTTTTTCTCTTTTTCTTTTTTTTTTTTTTTTGTGTATGTGTGTGTGTGTAGGAGGATATCAAATGTGCAAAGTGCTGAGTTTTATTTAGGCCTCACTTGCGCCAGTGAATGAATTAGAAAGTTGCCGTGATGCAGCTGATTTATATGCAGAAAAATGCATAGCAATATCCCGTGCGAAGACTGGTGCTTCCAAGGAGGAGAAGATCCCATGCAGGGGTTTATGTCCCAGCCCAAATGCAGTGCAGAGTTGCACAGCGAGGTAGCAGCTCATTGGAGTCTTTCCTTCCTCTCCTCCTGTTAAAGTGTGTCAGCCCCTTGTGCTGCAAAGCCAGATGGCAGACTCGATGGCTCCGCAGTCCTGCTCCTCAGGGAAGCTGTTTCCCTATGATGTGATCTCTCTCCTTCTGTGGGCCAGATTCTCAGCTGGGAAAAATCACAGCAGCTCCCAGGGTTTCACTGCAGCAATGTGAAGTTACAGCTGCTGACTTCAGCTGCTGAGGATCCAGCCGGTACCAAACAAAGAGCCCAATGAAAACCTGAGCTCATGGAGGTGGCAGCCAAAAACTCAGATGAACAGCTGTAGATCTGAAAGCAAATCCAGGCTGTGATGTCACTGATCACCACTGTGCCATTGTACCAGCGCTTTAAACCTGATGCTGCAATAAATGCAGTGAAAGTGTTGGCTACACCTGCACAAATCCCCTTCCGGACCCAGGGACTTGCAGGGCTGCACAGACGTACCTGAAAATCTGGCACTCGGCTTTCCACCTCGAGCTTTTGCTGCCTGCTGTTGGCTCCCTTTGACAGGTGCCAGCTGGCCCTTGGCCTCTTGCCTGGCTTGGGTTTGAGGAGCAACATTTTACCCCCACAGTGTCAGTGGACAGCCAGTTACGACGTGTTTATTCTTGCTGAACTGGTGAAACACTCAGTGGGGAGAAACGCCTGCCAGTCAGTTTGCTGGGAATGGGACTGTTACTCACATTTGCCATTCCTGATGTAAAATCCATGAGGGGTACAGCTTTGTGCAGGGTTTTGGAAGATGCCCACCAAGCTGTGAATGAAGGGCTCCAGTGGATTTCAGCACGGCTTTGGTCCCAGAGCATCCAGGGTTTCTGGCAGCAGGTTTCTTCCAGCATCACACTTTATATATATACATAATTATATATATTGGATCTCACTTAGTCGTGAGTGTTTTTCTTTTACAGGAAGGAGGAGATGCACAGAAAGGAAATGTAATGGCTGCATATAGGAAAAATGTTACTTTCTTTGGCTTTAAAAGTTGAGTTCATACAAACCACGGGAATATTCCTCCTCCCACTGGGAGAGTCAGGTTTTGTCTGCGTATCATGTCATCTGTCCGCATTTATTTTGGATCCAGAGAAATTATTAAAAGTGATTGAAAAATCAGGCTTTGAAACAGTTGGTAAGGAAGTGTGAGACCTGTCTATCACCTTCCATCAAGGAAGTCTTGGCACCTCTCTCGCCGTCTGACAGTTCTTCTCATTTTGCTTCTGTAAAACAGAAATGCTGCCTGCTTTGGTAGGGGAACACAACCTAGTTGATACCAGCAGATATTCCGTGCTCACCATGTGACCTGTTGGCAAATACCCTTGTTAGAAAATTAATCCTTTTAAAAGAGAATTAAAGAGACTGGAGGCTACAACTGTGCCCTGCAAAACATGTTGGTCCCTGGGATATGGTCCACAAGAAGCCCTCTTCTGCTTTTTGTAAAGGAGATGCTGTCTGTTCTTCATCATTGGCCTGTTTGATTTCTTTCTGCTGTCATTGGTGATGCTTTCTTGGTCAACACCCTGCACCACCATCAAGGTAGCTTTTCCTTTCAACTATTTGTTTTCCAGCATTATCCCTTTTTTCTTCTGTTTTCAGAAGTGAGTGATCGACCTATTTTCTCATTTCTTTGTGTTTCTGCATCCAGTCTTCCCCTGTTTTATTATTAGCAAGATGAAGTGTCACTCACTAATCTAGGAAAACAGCCCTTTCCCAAAGTAGCACAACCATATGCCCAAGTGCCTTCTTGAGTTTAGAACTAAATCCATGGCCTTCTCCTGCTGTCCCCTACCAAGAGAGAGCTGTTTCCAAGCAAGGGCTACAGTCACAAACCAGGGGCTGCTGCAGGATCAGTAGACAGAGTAAGTTTGGCAGCCCCAAGCTGTGATTAGGTTAGAGACCGGGATTCAGAGCTGTTGACTGCTCTGCTAAACAGCTCATGGGCGGCTGAGCAGCCACAAGGTGGGAGCAGCAAATTTGGACTTGCTGCTGACACAGCCTTTCAATAACCAGATCCTGGGTGCAGAACACCTCCATATAAAATAGTATGTATACGGCTTTATGTGAAATAAGGAAAATTAGCCCACATGTTACTTTCCCCCTACCTGGCTAAGTTACCACATATCTACAGTGACTTCTCCACTTGCTGTCATTGATTATAGAGAAGGTACTTGCCTGCTGAAAATTAAGCCAACAAGAGTGGCTTATTCATCCTGGGTCTGTCCTCATTGCCGTCTCGCTCCAGGGGAAAAAAGAAGTCTGTCTACCTTGACATCCTTTCTGTCAATGTGTGTCACACTTTTTTCAAGCTACTGCCATAACTTTTCCCAGTGCTAAGACCGGGCTCAGGGAGCCTGATGTTCCTCACTCGCTGTCCTGAACCTGAGCTCTCCCAGTCTCCCAGTCTCTCATGAGCTCCTCAGGGGAAGTTAAAGGGCTTCCTCCATACAGATTCTTCAGACTATTGCTCCTGCCTTGCTGATCCTCCCGACCTCTCCAGAGCAGTGTTTGATTTTAATTGTTCTTATCCCTTTCTTGGTTCATTTGACATACTTGCGTGTTGCCTCGCATTTCATTAATTTTTCATTTTCTGCCCCCGGGAAATTTCTCTCCATTTTTGGCACGTTTCCCTCATTCTCCCCACAGAACACTGAGTTAAAGAAATCATTTAGTTTCCTAGCAATATCCGCCTCATCTGTCATCGAGAGATAAAATTACTAAAACAATGAACAAAAGGTTAAAAAAAACTGGATGTCTCCAACTGCCTGATTATAGGTCTCTGCAGTCAAATACTGGTTGTGTGTGTATTTTCCCTGTATGCCTTCACATTTGCCTCCTGCCCACTTCCTCCCCTGTGCTGAAACAGCTTGGTTTGATCTGATCCATCCTTCTTGTCTAGAGAACAAGGAGGAAACCTCCCTTAAAAGCATCATTTTTGCTGATGGAACAGATGGAAGGTGTTTGGAGACGTCTCTTTGCTGATTGTCATTAAAAGGAAGTATAGAGTGGTTTGTAGCATTAGAAGTTTTACTGGGATGCTTGTGAGTAGGAATGGGCAGTGCCTTTTTCCTCTCTCAGTGTCCCGTGTTTGTAAAATTGAATGAAATTTGTCTGAGTCATCTAAAATCTGTACTGGGGAAATCTTGTTCAACAGAATGAGACTATCTGAATGTTTCAAACAGCTGTCAGGCTGAAGCTTGCTTTTGTCCCAGATGTATGAATTTCCAGCAATGTTATTAACTGGATTGTTCCTCCTCAGTGCTGTATGAAATTCCTTCCTGCCATTGCCATTGAAGGGAACAAAGAAAGAAAGAAAAGGCTGGATGGGGTGGGGTGGGTGTTGCAGGGTGCCTTCTGCTTTCCTAGAGTGATTATAGAATAAAGCTTCTGTCAGAGCCAGACTGTTCAAGTCAGTGGATACGCTTCATGTGATAGAGGAAAAAAGGTGACAAACCTCTAATTTTGTGTCTGTCTGGAAGGTTCTGCTTTGGGCCTCTGGCAATTTCAGTGGTTATTTCAAAGGTGGAATCCAAAAGGTGTAGAAATATGTGGTGACTTTGTGACACGTTAATGCCAGCCAAAGTCACCAACTCACCACTGGCAAGTGGCGGAAGTGTATTTTTCAAACCTCAACAGCAAATACTTTTGTGTTTTGCATTTCAGCTCTGGTTCAGTTTGGACTCTGAAGATCTTCTCGTCTGTGCTCCTCTGGGTTGGGATTTTCTCTTCTAACATGTTTCAAGGAACTCTTCCTGTTTTAAAAAAGGCCATGACTGTGCCCTTGTAGTGCATTGATTTTTATATTGTTTAAGCACATGCAGAGCAGAGAAATATTAGCAAATCATGACCTTTATTTACAGACTAAGTAAATATTGGTAACCATTAAGTTTATATCGAGAAGTCAGAAGAAAGGCTTCTGTCCGGTCACTGATTGTCTAGAAAGCGTGTGTGTGGTCTGTCCTTTACAGCCTGTGGCCACACTGTTATGAATTTGCCAGAAGAATCAGTCTTTCAAAAATGCATATTTTTCCAAACTGCTATGGGAGCAGTCCTAGACCACTTGCTATTCCATAACTCCGGTTAGTAAAACACTGTAAGTTTGCTTTTCTCATTTTAGCTTGATGACCTGTGATGAACAAAAATTGAGTGAGGTATTCCAGTTTATTTCCCATGTGCATTTTAATTCTGCATCCAATGCAGGTTGCTCCATCAATTTGTATTTTTCTTAGATCAAGAGTTGCTATTTAATTTTTCCTGATATTTCAGCTGTTTCAGATTTGCTCTTTTAAATGCTCACTAAAGCATCAGGATGACAGTTAGTCAACACTTCGAAGTCTGTTTTATGAAAAAAATTGACATTACTGAATTTGTTTTCTTTCAAAACTAAAATAAAACCAACCATGTCTGAATTTCCCTTTGGAACAGAATTTGCAAAGCTAGAGGTGAAATACCTCCTTCCACCCTAATTAAAAATTGCAGAGGGCTGAAAAAGGCTACAGGAATCAAACCTCATCTATTGGCAGCAGAGAGAGAACTCCACTTCTAAAAGAGGAAGAAAGTATAGGGATTGAACAGGAGACCTGAATTTTAAATCCATCTCCATGGCCCATTATTCCTGTTGTTTCATTGCATTTGGCGTCACAGCCCGTCAAGGCTCTGAAGGCTCTGTGTCCCCACAAATCTGGCAGAAGAGGACGGGGATCTCTCTCAATCTCTCTCTCTCTCTCTCTTTCTTGCTTTCTCTCTTTCTTGTGTTTAAATGTACAACTCCAGTGAACTGTAGTATAAACCATTGGAAGAGGATATATGACTCCTTTTACATTTTTATTCAAAGGAATTGGAATTCTAAGCTGACATTTCAGGTAGACTCTAATGAGCAGGCTTATAACACTTGCTTGCATATGTATCCTCTTGTATAAAATCTCTACATCTTGCCGGGGTGGCAACGACTTCACACTGTAAACGTCTTTAGTGACTTGTACGTTAACAACTCTAATTGTTTTCAGTGATCTGTCGTGAGTTGTTAGCTGAGGACACCAGCTTTTAACAGGAGACGTTGCACTAATGGCCCAGTTTCCACAGATTGGCTAAACCTTTGGCCTTCTGAAGTTTGTATGTGTGTGTAGTCGTGAATGGCACACAAATGATGAATAGAGCATTCAGCTGTGCTGGCATCCTCTAACAGGGGCTAAGGACCTCAGTGGTTACTACCAGTGAGTTCCTGGGAAGAGACAGCCAGCTGCTAACGACTCTGGCCGCACTCTTTATGGTCAGAAGCTTCTGGAATGAGACGACACTACAGAACCTCACAGTTTATCATTTCTGTGAGCCCTTGTTTAGCTTTTAATTATTTGGAATCTTGTTTCTTGGAATCTGGTATCACATCATAGAAACACAGTTCAGCCATAAATTCTGCAGACTTGTAGAAGTGGTTACAAAACCCCATGCTCTGAAGTGGTGAAAACCCTTCTTTGGTGCTTTAAATGGTGTCTCACTCATTTGCAACTAGTGAAATTCAGCTATAAAAATTCTTTTCTTAATGAAATGAACTTCTGTAGTAAATAATTCTGACATCTGTAAAGCAACCCAGAATAACAGCCATCTTCAAAGAAACGTGACTTACAAATTTCTGATTACTTGCAGCTCTTTCCTTCTTCTCTTCTCAGAGATACGGGATGCAGAAAGCCAAAATAACTTGCTGCTGATCTGACTCTGCGAGATGCGTTTTTGTAGTTTTAGGATGAGAGCCATGATGAAAAAGCTATTTCAGCATGACTGAGCTTCACCTCTGGCATTTGTTGGCCATAGCAGCTTCAAGTTGCTGTAATAGTTTGGTGCTATTGTACATGTGTTTGTTTTCACTAAGTGCATCTGCAAGGCTCAGGTGGTAGCTGTTGGGTTACGGATTTTTTTAGAGAGAGGAGTTACATGTTTCAAGGACTCATATAGAAGATATTGATCCCTCTGAAGAGCACTTGGAGTTATCAAGCAGTTTCTGAGGGCTGGTGATGTTAAACAAGCCTCTGTCTGTTCATGTTGCTCATTTGAACTTATTACTGCAGATTTTAGGTAGATAAAATCCAAAGCCATGGGGAAATGTTTGTGAGGTGCATTGACGAAGTATGAGCACTTGTCTTTGAATCACAGACAGGATTTCTCTGTACAAAGATTGTAGAGATGATCCAGAATGGTAGAATCTTTAACAGATAAAAAAGTTCTGACCGGCTCAGCTCTCTCATTTCTTGACTACAGCTGATAGGGGATTTTCTAACCTTTGGCTCCACAGGCTGTGCTGTTACTGTGGCCATGTCAGTGTAAAGATCTCATGAGAGTAATTTAATGGCAAAAGGACAGTTTGTCCAGGAGTCCAGGAAAGCCAGTTTGGGCAGAGCAAAGTGAATCCCTCTGCTTCTTGGTTCAGCACCTCCCTGCCCTATGGTAATTTTGTCCTGTTGTATGAACCTAACTGTAGGTCGCCTGAGGCCAGTCTTGTGGCGGTGATTTCCCTGTCCACAGTGTCACTCCATGCTGCTCTGTGGTGACAAATAGCCAAGCTGACAGGAGATGCTGGGACCCAGGGAGACCCCTCTTCAAACTGCCACATACACACACCAAATTTCTGAAGTTTTTATGGTAATACAATTTTTTTGGTCCTGGGGTCAAGGGGTGCCAGAGGCTGGGGAGTGATCTCGGAGGGAGGGAGCCCAGCAGATGGGCAGGTTGTGCTGCGCAGCCATCTGCAAATTGAAACCTGATGGCTGCAGGAAGAAAATGAGCCCAGGTTCAGGCAACTGCTCTGTTTTTAAAGTAATGGGGAAAAAATATTTGGTTTTGACAGAAATTTGGGTTAAACTCCATTTCCATCAGCCTCTGTTAAAAGAGTAGTTGTGACTCCCTCATACTTGTCACACAGATTTTTATTTTTCAAAGAAACCAAAAATTAATAGATTCTGAAAGTGTAAGACCTTGCAGTGCTTGTGTTTTGATTTATGGCTTCTAATGGCAAAGGAAGCAGTACTGTGTGAACAAATTATTCAGAGATCAGAAAAAGCTGGGAGGAGGGGGAGGGGGGGGAAACAGGAGGCTACTAAAGAAATTTGCCTGAAGAGGCACCTAAAGTGATCCCTGTTTCCCAGTGGAGAGCTGGGATAAAGTCTGCAGCAGTGAAATGCGACTGAGCCTGTCCCAGGTGTATATTCAGCAATTCAGAAAGAGGAGGCAGAAATGCAGAGCAGAACTGTTGTTAAATGTGGGGGAAAGGAGGATGTCTGGGTTTTTTTGGGGAGGGGATCTTTTTTGTGTGCTGTGCTGCTCTTGCAGCGGTGGGAATTAGGAGGCTGCCTGGTACCACAGCATGTCTATTGAGGACTCCAGTCTGAACCAGTACTTTGGCATTCATGATACACAGACTGAACTGCTGACAGTCCATTCAGCAGGGCAAGTGAAAAGGACAAAACTGCCCTGTATTCTGCTCAGCTGCACTGCTCTCTGTTTCAGACTGATAGAAAATCCCCACACCATTAGTAAAAGGAAACTCACATCACAGTGCAAAGCCTGATTCCTACTAGCAGTAGATTAAGCAAATCTTGGCTGTACCTGATATTCCAGCAGCTGAGGTGTGGTGTGGGATGCCAGAACGTTGTGCTTTCAGAATTGAAGGTTGAAAGAGTTTGTCATTCAATAATCTGATCTGTACAATTCTCTTTAATCTCTTTTCCTAGTAGAATCATTAAGTACACAGGAATGTTTGGCAGAGAAGGGATGGAGTGTGATATATCTCATTTTGGAAACTGACTTTCCTTTTTAATAACAATGAACATTCTTTCCGCCCATCACTTTTGTGACTGACACAGGAGATGTAGTAAAACTCCCATTCAGAAGAAGTGTCAGGTCAGTCTGCAGCATTTCCTACACACACGAACAGCGAGCATCATTGCCTGGATAAACCCCTCAGATTTACAGCCAAGTGCTCGTTTGAACCTCCTAAGCATGCTGAAGGATTCATTTTAGTGCAAACAGGACCTGCTTGCAGCACTGACAATAACACCTTACTTTAGTGGGAGCAGGAGGAGGATGCACAGGGGATCCAGAAGGCTGTGTCTGAAATGACACTGGGGATGAGTTTTTGCCAGTGAAAGCAGACGTTCTGAGGGTTTATATTTTCAAATTCCCCTTCTGGAGCCTCCTAAAAAGATGCAAGGTTTAGAGCATGCTCATTGCTTCTGTTCTTGAAATCTTTACTCCTTAAGAGGTCTCTTGCAGTTGCTAAGAAACTGGGTTCCCCAAATGGACATCCCTTTGAAAATCCCAGTCCTTTGTCAGAAGTATTTGCAGTATTTCAAAGCAGACACAAAACGTTCAAGAGTCCTTTTTTTGTTGTTGTCATTGGTGGTGTTGAGATTTTTTTGTTTGTTTTGTTTTGTTTTGTCATTTTTGGTTTGCTGCTGTGGGTAAGAACAAAAAGAACCATCTTTTCTCATAGAGACACCTGACAGGTGGGAAATTTCTTAGAGGAAAGGATGTTCATCATCCCTGGACTTAAGAGGATGATGCTGCTTTTATAATATGAGAAAATTGGTCTATGTACACAGGGCAAACACAGCACAATCCCAACTCACTCAGGTCTCTTTTCCAGGCCTGCTTGGCTAATACAGGTGAGAGGGGACCGTAGAGACAGAACAAGGAGCATCTTCATCCTGAAGCCATATCCAGCTTTTGCTGCTCAGACTGTGCTTTTTCACTGCCATGCGTATCTCTGTTCCAGACCCCAAATCCTGCAGTGAACAGGCTCAAGGAAGAATTTCTGAATGGTACAGTTGTTCTTGTGGTTACTGTGGCAAAGTGACCAAAAGGTTGGCAAAAACAGGGCTAGCTTGAGCATTTTTGAGACAGCAGCCTGGGGCAGTCATTTCTCTTGCCTAGGAGATGGGTAATGGCTCTGCCAAGCTTTTTAATGTGGTAGCTTGTCAAGTGCACTTATAGCTGCTTGATTATCTGTACATTCCACTACTGTTTGACATAAAGACATTCTCATGTGAGCTGTCCTCAAAATCCTTCTCTGCTTCTCCATAGAAGTGAAAAGCCATCATCATCCTTCACACTAACATGGTCTTGTGTTCTTCCCTGGAAAAACAGCCATCATTTGAGCCTATCACCAGTCTCTACGTTGCTCCATTTTTTGTTTAAAGATTTATTATCTTAAAAAATATAAATCAAGGGCCAACTTCTTCTCTGATTTACACACTCCACTCTACCACCTGCTTCTGAATCTGCAGTGACTCCTTGTCGAGGTTTGCCATCTCTTTCAAAGGGTGTTTCGTGCATGGATTGGATGTATTGACTTGGCCTTGTAATGATATGTTTGCTTGCAGTATGTTATTTAGCTGCTAGTTATCTTTGCATACTGTAGAGAAATTCAGGCAAGATTTGCTGCTTGGTAAACAGGAAGGCAGGGTAGGAACCAAACCCTTTTTGTTTGCATCAACTCCTTTAGGTTTTTCTACAACAAATACCTTCTGTTTAAGAAAACTCTGTGTGACAGGAGAAAAATGGGAACAAAATAATCATGGATTTTCAGCTTGAAGAAGAAATTGCCTACTTCTTTTATCCCAGGTTTGAATATTATCTTGTCTGGAAAGGTTTGATGAGGCTTTACTGACAAATATCAGCATGTATTTATCAGCCCCATACCCCGTCTTCTGATCGCCGTGGAAAAATGGATCATTCAGGCCTGTTTCATGTTCAAATCAGCAGTTTATAACTTGAGCAAGTTAGTCTGGAATAAAGAATTACAGCTTGGATGTCTGTCTTCCTGCTCTGCATGAATTTACAACATCTATTTGAACTGGCACTGATTTGTAGTATTTAAAATAGCACAGGGCATTTAATTGAAGAGAACTGACAATATGCAAGGAATAATAGGCTGTGAAAGGAATAATTGGTTAGGAGGTTACACTGCTAGATGTTTTCTTTTTCTTTGTAATTTGCCTTTGAGCCTAAGTTAAATTTCGTTTTCTGTGCATATAAGATAAGCAGTAGTTATTGGTCTTGTTTGAAATGATTTATCGATTTCATTAAGGGTCCAAATCATCCTGGAAAAAGAGAGCCACAAGCCCAGTGCACAAGTCACACTCTGCCTGAACTGCTGTAACAATGCATCAACCTCAGACTTGTGGTTTCCAGATCTCTTGGCTGTAATGGTTTCTCCCCTTTAAGTATTTTTTCCTTTATTTTTTCCAAAAATGCTTTCCACAGTAGTAGCATCCTAGGATGTCTAGTGGCTGTTGGGTGTCTCTCACACAAAGGTGGACACAGCTCCTATCCACGCATTTAGAGGAAGTGGGCTGGGAATTTTGTGTTTCCTATGAACTGGATATTGGGGCACAGCTGTAAATGACAGCCCGAGTAACCGATAGGTAAGTTACTAGGCTATTTCTAAGGAGAAGAAAAAGAAAGGACACTGGTGTTTAACAAATTATTCTGAAGCTTTTCACCATCATCTTAATTGTTAGTTCCTCATTATTTCCTTCCATAAGTAATTAAGAAGGAGAAAAGTCATAAATTATAACTTAATTTGCCCTAATTAATGTTGAATGATCAGTGCAGTTTGCAGAATTGAGTGATTCAGCTGCACTAATGGATTGTGGTGAAAATGGGTTTCTGTCATGTTATATAATGCTCTGTTATTGTCTTTAGCTCAGCTCATGAGATGCTAGAAAATCTCTTGTTTGCTCTTGCTTGGAAGCTGGAGTCTGCCTCACATTGCCAAGCACATTACGTGGGTTTTCTCCTCAATGCTGTTACCAGGAACCCTGACAAAGTCCAAAGCAGGAAATGGCTGGATTTCTTATTCAGGGGTTATCTTTATGGCAAAAACTCCAGTATGGACTCATTACAGATAAGTGTATTTGCTATATCCTTCTCTAAGATCGTGATCTTACATATTAATTTTCAGGACTACCAATTTCCCAACGGTTTGACTGGGATCTGCAAAAGCCATTGATAAGAGTTTATTTCCTGTCATGGGACTAGACTCTGTTTCCAATTATCATCCTACAGTTTTATGTGCAACAGATCATTGACTATTTAGAAGACAGGATAAAAAAAAATCTGTATAAAATGTAATTCTTTTAACTTGTGCCATGTTCAAATTTTCTTCTTTTGACTTTTAATCATGCAATTTAGCAGGATAATATTTTCATTAAAAAGTGAGTCTTCCTGTCTCCCTTTCTCTTTTTTTGACTCCTTGTCCTCATCTCCACATGTTAACTGTCTGTTCTCACCCCACTGCACTTTCAGCTGCAGGGGCCTGGCAGTTCTGAGCTATCACACAATCTTGTTCTTTTAGGAAAGCCCTATATGTTGCATTTAGTTTCTGTACATTCCAGTTGGGTTAAAGGAAGACCTTAAGGATTACCCTGTTTTCAAGAAATAATATGTCTCTGTGACTTGAATAAAAATGTATTCAGCCTGAGAAAATGATAAGCATTGTCTCCCAGATGACACAAGTTCTCTAACAGGAACCTTCTATAAAGAGATACGGCTCCAGATGAGCACATCTCTTTATGACTTTCTGACTGACTTTCAGCACAAGTCCCCTCACAACAAAATCCAGGTCTTGGCCTAAAAAAAGACCTTGGAAAGGCCCTGGAATTTGGCCTTCTGTGCCAGAAGAACATGTGGCTGGGACCCGTTACAATGGGGATGCATCTGAGATCTTGGATGCTTCTCTGGTCTGGAGGAAGAAATTTGTCTTTGCAGCTGCAAGTCCTGTGTGAGAACTGGTTTCCCTCACAGGACAGCAGGACAAAGGAAAAAGGTAATCTGGTCACTAATAATGTCATATAACATTTCTCTGCTGCCCATTCCCCCTTTTTCCTCATTTTTGGTATGCATTCCTTTTTTACTTCTTTTACCACATTATTGTTTAGTTGACCCAGTTTAAAATCACAAATTCTATCAAACCCAAAATTCCAGAGTAGGAAACTGCAGTCCCTCCGATGTGCTTCCAACTTCAGGTTTTGGTCTAGATGTGACTCTTTGACTGGAAGACTGGGAGCAGGGGGAGTATTTACTTTCTGAAGCTGTCTGGGTTTTAACCACACTTAAAACACTGCTGACTGCCAGCCTTCTCTCTCTGCCCTGCTTAGCACCTCCCAGGCGGATATATGGGACAAGCACTTCAAATAATGAGAGTTAATCTGGCATCAGTGTGGGTTCACCTGAGTCTCACCTTAGTAGAGACAAACTGATTAGTCCAGGTTTCGGTCTGCAGGTTTTCCTGTTGAGGACCAAATCTTCATACTCATTTCACTGAACATCCCACACAGACTTAGGGCATATGTCTTAAAAGTTGAAGGTGATGGTTTTGGTGACCAGGTGTTCTTGCTTCTGCAAAAAACATCTTACAAAAGTTGTTGCCCCACACTGCAGCTCCTTCTGCAACTGTGTTGGCAGCTTTCAGGCTTATAGATGGAGACATTATATGCTCCAGTACCCAAGCAATTAGGTATGTGGTTTCATATTTTATTTTCAAATCTGCCAACTTTTGGAACTGTTACTGCTCAAAAATTGAGTGCAGTCTTTTGCAGATACCAGGAAGGCTTGAGGAGGAAGAGATCTGGGCTAACACCCACTCAGCACTTAAATGCCTCTCCCACCGCCCAGACTCCATACCTTCTGAAGATCACCACTTGCTGCGGTGGGAATTTCAGACCTCATGAAATGTTTGAAAGCTCAGAAGATTGAGAATGTGTAAATAGACTTCTCAGAGAGGCACCTTTTTGAAGTGTTCAGTAAAAATACCTGTAAACATCTGCAGCGCGGAGGATAAGCCAGTGACTGGTTCGGTCCTGGTCTTTGTCAGGGGAGGCCATGCAGTGTGTGGCATGGGGCTCTGCACAAGGGCTGAGGGGCTTATCCTGAGCCTCTGATAACCCCAAGTGTGCCCTCAGTGAGGGGCTTGGCTTTCCCAGGCCTCTCTCCCTTCACCCACACAGTAGATTCACTTTGCCTCCAAGCACACTGTTCTCCAGGATAGGAACGATCCTGCTCAGATGTGTGTGTTGAAAGCTTGGAGATGACTCAGAAAAGCTGGGTTTCTTTCTGAGTGCAGTATTTGCCACTCTTATTTCTCACGGGCTGCACCCAAAAGTCTTCACTGGGTGCAAACAGGCCAGTGGGGCAGCTGAGAATAGCTCTGGCTGAGCACCCTCTGCTGGAAACATACCCAGGCTTGCACTGGTGGTAAATCAGATTACACCCAGTCAAGTTCAAGCAGTCAGCAGACTAATTGCTCAAGACTTCACTTGGCAGCGGTGCCAATTGTGTGGAACTTGTAATATTGTCTCACTTTTTTAGAGATGGACATTTTCTTTCAAGAACAACTTTACATCTTTTCTTTCTGCCTTTTAATTTCCCTCTGAGCAAACTGTACAGAGAAAACACCCACTTATGACTGATGGTAAGAAATTTTCTTGGCCAGTGAAAAGAGAAGATGCTGCTTCCAGGCTCTGAGGCTGCTCTCAGGAGTTAGGGAAACATGCTGTCCCCAGCATATGGGGGAACCGAGGTTCAGGAAGAGTGAACGATTTGCGTGTGATCACATGTTACGTCTGTGGCCAGGACTGAAAAGCAAATGTTTCCGGCTAACCCGGGTAACCATTATCCTTCCTTATCTTGGGACCATCAAGGAAAATGTCAGAGCTTCCTGAAGACTGGAGCTGGCACAGCAAGACCCCAGGCAGAGCTGCATGAGGCTGGGGGAAGATCTCACATATTGGGCCACCTGCAGCTTTTATCTTCTTCACTGTGGCATGGGTTACTTCCTTCACAGGCTTTTGGAGAGGGTACACCAGGGAAGGGAAGGCCATTTCCTTCCAAGGAATAAAACTCAAGTGTAGGTTCAGTGTTAATTTATAGGGAGCTTTCTTAAAGGAGACACAGAAAGGGGTTGGGACCTGCACTGATATCTGGGTATCCCCATTATCTGTTTTATTGCAGGTAAACAGCTAAATGAATGGTTAGAAACATTAACATGTTTACAAGGCAGTAACTGTTTCTTGGGCTAATTGAATTTATGTGCAACTTTTGAATAAGATATACGTCCTGAGGCTCTGAGCCAACAGATTGTCCGTGATGGCTTTATTGCCAGACTAATGTGCTATACCTCCGTGTTACCCTTAGCATACAGATACGTGCTCTCCTTTTTCTCATCCTAAAATAATTTAATAAGGGAAAGATAAAAAATGAAATGGGCTTTCAGTATCAATTTAATCTGCAATGGGCTTTCAATATCAATTTAATCTTCAGCTATCAGTAGTGCTGCGCATTAGCTGTAGCTGTGTGCTTGCTCCCTGCTATCCCTGGAGGGTCCCTGCAACCTTACTGGTATGCCTTAACACTGATTTCCATACCTTAGCCATCTTGGTTTGCTTTTACATTTAACTCAACTCTGAATTTTCTGGATTTCTTTTTGTTGCCTGGAATAATTACAACTTTTCATAAAATGCTACTTTTGCTTTCAGATATCTGAATTTACTCAACCTAAACTCCAATTTAATGTTTATTTTTCTTGTGAATCCAAGTAGGAAGCATTCAGGTCTGAGCCAGTAACTCTACAACATCCTGTGCTGTAAATGGCAAGGCAAATCCATTTCTTCTTATAAGGAATTTAAATAATTCCCAGAGGGACCATGAGAAAAGTCATACAGAAGTGTGGAACTGAAGGATGGTTTCAGCAGAGTAAATCTACAGTTCTCTGAATGCTTTGCAGGGCTGCTCCTCTGTGCCTCAGCATGACTAAGGACAGGGTTTAATCCAAAGTCTAAAGGCAATAGTATTGGGAGGGTTCTGTTTTCCTTCCAGTCCGGACCATTTAATTTTCTACCACTCTACTATCCCACCTGTACAAGGCCCCTTCCCTGGGCACTGAACATCCCTGAAGTCTCAAGGACTCAGCTCAGCTTGGAGCATTGTCAGGGAAGCCGAGCTCTCAGCCTGAAAGCAGAAATGCTGCATTACTGGTTGGGAACTATTTGCATTCTCAGATGAGGATGACTCAAATAGCACGAGCTGTGACTAGGGATGGGAAAATATCATCCGGAGGATGGAGCGAACCACAAGTACTCCCATTCCTTCTCACTGTGCTCTTTTCAGAGCCCCCTTGACAGTTTATAAAGGCAAGTCAGTAGCATCTTGTTGCAGGAAGAGCCTTGTCTTGCAAGACTGTGGGTCTCTAAAATCTCCAGGCAGATTTCATTATCATGGGCCCCTTGGCTGGGGCTGGAGTGGGATAGGATTGGCAATTGCCTGGCATTAAAAGGCTGTGTGATTGATAGGACTCCTTAGGAGTGAATATGTCCTAAGCAGCACAATAAGCATTTGAGGCTGCACTTTCCTTCCCTTTACACCTAAATACATATAGAGAGCCAGAGAACAGAAATACATCTCTGCACCATAACAGCTGTAATTGGCCTGATCTTACATTGATCACAGTGCTCTTTAATGATGGAAGGCAGGAGCGCTGCTTTCCAAATCAACGATTTTACACTTAGCTAAGAATGTTAGCATTTGGATGTAATTAAATACCCCTGCTTGTCCTTGTCAGAAGGGGATAGGAAAGGGGGGAGAGCCACAGTAAAGCTGTGAGGATGGCCTGGCAGGGCTGCCCCTGCAAGCAGGCACCTCCAGCTTTTGAAACCAGCGTGGAAAGGCTGGGTGTGTAAAACTGGCCAATATTTTGGAAAGTTCCTCTCAGCTCGCTAACTCGGTACATCTGTAAATGCTGGCCGTGTTCCCAGCCTTTATTTTCAGCCCACTTTTCCAGTAAGCTCTTATGCATTATCTCTTTGGTTGCCATCAGACATTGTCATTAACTCTCAAAGGCACAAGGATGGAGGAGGCAAAGCCCAGATCCAGACAGGGTGGTCAGGGTGGCTGCACCATGGGTCACAAAGGAATGCTTTGTGACAGAGCGGATGTTTCTTCAGTTTACCCACCATAAATCTGTGTTCACATACAGCTGTTAGCTAAGGCTTCTGCAAATCCTTTGCAGGGCTCAAGGAGACCATCACACTGGGATACACAGAGCAGCATTGTGGGTATAATACATGTTTGACTGGTGGCATCCAAAACCATGTGGCAAAGGAGCCCAGAAGGAAAGAGCTGAATATACTGGGGGAGATGGAATGGAGAGAAGCAAAGGCATGGCTGAGAAGTGGATGTTTTGCTGAAGGGAACTCACAGGGCACATGACAAAGAGTTAGAGGATCTGTATGTCAAGGTGGTAGGTAACTAATCTGTAGCAAACCAGGTTTCAGGAGTTCTTCTGCCTCTAGAACATCTTGTTTCTTTTCTCTGTAGGTCAGTGGGGCTCAGATACCTGATTACAACCTGTCAGAGTTGTCATGAGGGAAACCTGCTAATCCCTACAATGCTGAGGTTTGACAGACAGACAGCTGGGGATTGGTTGAGTTACATGTGTGCACATGGGTCTGTGTAAGCAGGCTGGTGTTGTAATGCAATAATTTGCAGCTGTCAAATAGTTAATGTAGACTCAGCTTGCAGACTCATAAATTTTAGTTTAACATGCAATTCTGCTCCAACAAGTGTCTATATAAAAATAACACCTTCCTACAGAAATGATCTGCTTTCTATGTGTAATCACATGCAAATCTGATTAATTTGCTGACTAAATTAAGGGGAACAGTTTTGAAAAATGGGTGCCTAAAGTTAGGTACGTACTATTTATGTACTTAAATATGCAGTAAGATTTTATGTGGTACTTAAGTCTTGTCACTTCGAGTTGCCCTTGGAGTAGCTTTTAAAATCAGATTACCTTTCTGAAGCCCTGAAGCACAGAATTCGATAAGTGGGTTTAAAAATATTGCCTTCGTTTTTATTCCTTATTATCTCTGTTGAAGCTGGAAATACACAGCCACTCCAGGAGCGAGTGAGCAGATTTCTTTTTCATTCCTTTTGCAGTTGTACAAGCCAAAAAGATGACAACTTAACTTCTAGATCCCAGCGTGAGTTTGTAGACCTGGTAGTTGGAAAAGCAAACCAAACATCTCTTTTACTTGTAAACTGACTGCATTTGATCTGGAAATCATTGAGATGCAATAAACATGAACTCCATGATCCTATTTTTATGGAGTCAGAGTAGAACCACACTTAACAAAACAACCATTATAATTGAATAGCAGTGCTTGTGAAAAAGGGTTGGATTGAAAACACTGATGACAGAAGCCTTCTGTTTATCCCTGGAACAGCAGTGACAGTAGTAGCATAAGCTACAACACACTGTTCCTCAAATGATCGACACCCAGGGGACTAACTGGTAGTTATGACTTCAAGAGCACTATTTTGACCAGTCCCTGTTTTCTAGCAGTGGTGGTGCTCCCGAGCTCGTGCTGCTCTAAGTGCTGGTGGGTTCAGCCACATTGCTGAACAGGTAGAGCTGACTTAGGCCACTTCACCTTACTGGCACTTGTGTAGCTACGCTATTGCTAAACAGTCTTCAGAAGCAAAGGGGTGAGGCGGTTCCTCAGTTGCTGTTGGTTGTTTGGTCTCCACAGACAAGCTCACTGCTGTTCTGTCGATTGTTGCTGGCTGTGAAGGGCTCGGAGTTCCCCCCCACCCCCAGTCTTTTTATGCTGACATCTGTCTGCTGGACTTCAAAGTGCAATCGTTCAAAGCCACAGAGTCTTACCAAACACTTAAGTGATGATCTGCACAAATAGGGGCAGGCTCGCTGCTGGAAGAGGCATTCTTCTGTCGTGATGCGTTAAAACAGCTCTTTGTACTTGGGCAATAACAAAGATTCATTTGAAAGTATTAGCTATCATCAGGGCTTGACCTCTTCAGAAAGTATTCTTTAGTGAGCGCTTTAAAGTGGATTTGGAAAGATAATTATTCTTGTCCTCGGGTAGAATCTGGGCAATTTATGTGCTCAGCTGACTTGCCACTTTGGCTTCAATGGATATTTATTCCCATAACGTAAGATTTCTGTGCATGGTGGTGCTGAGAACGATGGTAATGGGCAGATCAGATACGTGCAGACGGAGATACTGCTCAGGGTGACACATCCCTAATTGTCAGTAGTCTTATAGCAGCAGCGTGCTCAGTACTGTAGCACTTCAGTGCAGGGGAAGAAGAGACTGTTTATCTCTTTGTTTTTCTCTGTGTGTGTGAGTTCACAAAACATTCGTGAAAAAGCACCATCTCATGGCCATGAGAAGGTTGATTGTCTATATTTTAGGCCTGTGTACCACTCAGAAAATTGAATTTTGTGCCTCTCCTGCATAATAACTTTCTTTCTATAACATTTCAGAATGCATTTTTTGTTCCCAAGCATGCCATTATTGCTTTATCCTGCAGCGTTCATTAGTAGCCAGCGTCATGTATCTCAGCTTTCTGGAGTTAATGCACACCTTGCTATAAATGGATATCACAACATTTGATGGGGCATCCTAGGAAAGTGCTAGAGGGGGTAGATGCATTTCCACAGGCTGCATTTTCATCATATCTCAAAATTTAAGCAGGCATTACTACGAGGGTATTTTTCTGGTTCTCTCAGTCTCATGTAATATCTCAGAACTCTGCTGTTGGGCACTGGGCCAAATCCTGCAGTGGGATGCACTGGATGAGGTATAAAACAGAGATCTGTGGACTTGTGAACATGTCCATGATATGTTCCCCAGGAACAAGAGCCCTATTGTAAAGTTCCCATGAAATATGGGAAACGTCATTACGTGTCTGGTCGTCTCCCACCATTTTAGGGGGCTCTGGCCATTTTAGGGACTTCAGGGTAAAAACTGCTCCCCATTATCTGTTTGTGCAGCTCTGTACCAGTGCTGCTGACTGGACCCCATAACAAAGCTGCAGGATGCAGGCATAAGATGGATAGCGAGGGGCACCAGCACAACTACTACTTCCCGTGACTGACACATGCATGTTGCACCAGCTGGTGGTGGCAGAGGGGTGGAAACAGAGCTTCTTAATGTGCACCTGCTAATATAAATTAATTATTATAATAATGAAGCCAAAGCGTGATGAATCTATTCTCTTCAGCCCGTCTTTCATTCCCCCTTTGCTTTGGAAGCAGACAGAAAAATTTTCCTGCATTTCTTTCTTTTCCTTTGTGCAGTCAGTTTGCCATTTCTGATTTGTCATCACTCCTAATGTTTCATTGACTTCTGGCTGTGACTTGTCATTTATTCAAAGCCTTATTAGCACAGTAGTGCTTAAGAGTTATTGAACAACTAACATGATGGACGAGTCATTCCAGCAGCAGAGCTGGAGTTTGCAGGAAAAGGTCATGGAAACCCTGGGTTGAGCTGTAGGTTGGAAACGTGGACACGGTCTGTCCTTTATCAGCAAAGCCAGAACCAAAATATGAGGAGGTGTGTGTGGGTGCATGTTTGTGTGGGAGAGCAGGGATGCCTGGCATGAGATGTTTATGCAGGATGGATTCCTGGCCAGGGAAAAATATCAAAATGGGTTATTAAAACTGCTGCAGCCAGAGGAGTGAAATCTCACCCGGAGTAGGAGATGTGGGAGAAAGGAGAAGATGTGTTTTCCTGTCATCTGTTACTGAAGGTAATAAATGTCCTTTGGTTGACTGAGCTGGGTTTAGATTGGGGTCTACTCCTCAGTGTTGTATTCAAGGGAGGCTTGGCAGCCACCTGCGGCAAGATCCTACAGGCTGCAATAGGTCATCTCAGATCAAAGTATAATTTCACTATCTTTAGAAGAGCTTTCTAATGAACTTTGTGGACTATTACTGACACTTTGCATGTGGCAATTTCCTCCTGTCTGGAATTGCTGTTTTTTGCAGAGCATGCTACTCAGTGAAACCACCAACCAGTAAAATCCCTTTAGAGGAAGGGAAAATGTGTGTGGGAAAAGGATTTTATAGTTCAGTCTGTGAAATTAAAAAATCATTGCCAATATATTGCACTTCTGTCACCTCTGTTGAAAGCAAAAAATGCAACCTGGCAGTGGGCTGGAAAGAGGGGCCCCAAACTATTTCCCTGTGTTTCAGGGATGAGTTGGATGGTCGTTTGACTCCAGCTGTCAGGGATCTATAGAGCAGCAGCTTGCACCCTCTGGAGATCAGTCAGATCTCATTAACCTGTAGCCAGTTATTTGTGCAGCTCCCCCTTAGTGAAAAGAAGGCAATTTACTGAGTTTAGGCGATAATCTTTTAGCCCGTTCCATAAAGAAAGGTACCTTGGGGATGAAGAACATATCTGTGGTAACTCTGCTACCCAGAATCACAGTCTAATGGGTTTAGTGGTGGACTTGGCAGTGCTGGCTTAACAGTTGGACTTGATGATATTAAAGTTCTTTTCCAACTTAAATGATTCTATGATTCTATGATATGTAAGATGAGATTAAATGCATATTCTCTGTCTTTGAAGCCTGCCCAGTGGCTTTTTGTAACTCTGCCTTCTGGTGAGTATCATTTTAGCAAATTTAAGGACTGCTTGTCCAGGAAGAGATCCAGACAGCTCATGAGGCTTTAATCCCAGTCATCTCTTTATATGTGTTCTTAGCTGGAACAAACTAAAGGAAAGCTGTGTTTTCAACCCATTGGTGATCCTTTTGAATTCAACATTACAATAACATCGCAGGTTATTAGCACAAAAATGTCAAGCTTCTTACAGCACTAAGTCTTAGGGCTATAAACATTTATACTAGCATGCTAAAGAGATTTGGGCATAAGGGGCCATAACTGGCATCAGGGAGCAGCTGAAAATATGAGTAGGCTAACATTAGATTAAACAGAGGCAGGCTGTAGTTTAATTGGCATTTATACATTGAGAGAAGGAAAAAATAGTAAGTTAAAAAAGAAATGCAGCTAGGAAGCTTTTCGAAATCAGGGAGGTAATTTGCTTTCCAAAATGATTCACAGCATCTCGTGTTAGCTAATTAACAAAACAGCAGGTTTGTGAATTTAACAGCAGTGGGGTTAGGACTTGGTGGGCTGGGTTCTCATCCATGTGTTCACTGGGGTCTGTTCAGCCCCCTCAATGCTTTCGCTCTGCCCTTTGGCACCTGGGGGAGCCCGGCTTCTTTCAGGGAGCAGAGTTACAAGTGGCTGCACTCTGCGATAGGAGCCAAATGAGGGTGAAAGGGGCAGGTGGAGAGGCAGGAGATTATCCATTGACTGGCATGACTCAGCCATCCATAAAATGATGTTCATTAATGTTTAATGTGTGTCAAAAATGTCAGCATCTGCAAGAGAGGCAGATAAATTATTTAGTCCTGTGAGTGTCTTGCCCTCCCCCTCTAGCTGATGTATGTAAAATGTTTGCCCTGGATTTGTTTAGATTTAGGATGCTGTTGGGGAAGTTAAAGCAATTGCTGTTATACCCAGAGTATATCCTGGTGTGACCCTCGGAGGAGCTGCTGCTGCTGCCGCTTCCCAGTTCAGTGCTTGATTAAAGAGGTCTGGGAAACCTGAAGTCAGCTGCAAGTGGGTTACGCACAGGCTCTGCTGGTGGGCTGTGTTTGGGTTTATATTGGTTTGCAGAGGAGTAGACCCTGGGAAACTGAAATAAGAGCAGAAGAGTGGGGTGTGGAGGGAGGTCCTGCTCGCCAGGAAAGGGCTGCAGAGCGGCTGTTGGAGTAGCCCAGCACTGCAGCATAGCCTGAGCCTTCCCTGTGCCCCTGAGATGTGCTCTGCCTGACATCAGCTGGAGTACTTTCTGCTGCTGTTCTTGCTGCCTTGGTTTTGTTGGTTTTGCCCAGAGATGCACCACCCAGAGACCTGCAACTGCCGTTCCTGGATGAGCTGTGTCCTGCTCAGGGGTGGGGACAGCCTCTGCCATCCCACCAGGGACCCACGTACACCTCTGCAGGGATGGTTTCTAGTTTTGCCTGCCCTGTTTCAAGAGCTTAGGGCATGGATCTCGCTTTATCCCTAACCAGGGAATTCATGCACGGGAAGGGAAGACTCCCCTTTGAATTGCGGATTTAGGTTTTCTTTTTCTTCTTCCCTTTTTTTTTTTTTTTTTAAATCAGCTTCCCAGGATGACACAATAGCTGCAAGCAGAAATCATAAGCCCTGACAGAAAGGAAAAGGGACCAAAGGAGATGAGCAAAGGCAGAAATGTATCCGGTCAGATGGGATTTGAGGCGAAGTGAGACAGGGGAAATGTAAGCCTAATTAATAGTGAGGTGCTAGTTTGTGAATGTCGAATGAACCACAGTCAGAAATTACTAATTTAAAACCTACTCTGACACTCATACTAGCCACAGCCATGCTTCCTGGGCAAGGGTTTTTCTGAAGGCAATGGGAACTTTGCCAGCCTGTGAATGCATTCGGATGGGGCATGTTGAAATCTGTTAGAAAAATTAAAAAGAGAACTCTGCATTAAAACAGAAAACGTACAGAATGTATTTAAACATTTTTGTTTGTTTGGGATGTTTTTTCTTTTCTAGGGAAGTCACAGGTTTTGGGACAAGGATCTCAATCGGCCTCTAATTAAAGTTGCTTTCTTACTGTCTGGCATGAAATCCCCTGAGAGGCAGATGTTTGCAAAGCACACTTGGGGCACTGGCATATGGTTCCTTTGTAAGGCTGACGTTTCAGCTAAGTGTCTCCTCCATGTTGTACATAATTAGATATTTTATTTTATTTTTTTTTTGTCCTGGAGAAGTTACTGGTGGCTGGGGACCTCCGGGATGTGAGTGGGAGGCTTTCTGGGAGACAGACGGGAAACCCTAAGCACGTCCCTGAGAGGTGACAGGTGCTGGCAGATGTCCTTTTGCAGCTTTCTGGAAAAAGCCTGTTGACTAAACCAATGGCAGTTAAAGGAAATTATTCTAACCTACAGAATTTAATAGAGGATGAGACCCTGAGTGCTCAGCTTCTACAACTTCACAGGGGCCCTGCATCCTTCCTCCAGGAATCCATCAGCAGTTCTAAACTTTTTATGGGATTATAAAATTCTGAGGAATGTTTCCATAAGGAACCCAATTGTAATTGAGAGGGGAGCAAAATGAAAAGAAAATATTCATGCACACTAGGCCTGGGTAGAAACCGTGGCTGTGTCTAAAATGTGACTTCAGATTACCAATGGCCCGTAGCTGTTTATTAACACCATAAAAGACTGTTGCGTCTGGGTGGCCACTGATGTGTAGAGAAATCTGTGGATTGCGAGACACTTAACGACTAAAAGCTCAAGGTGTTGAATATACTTATTTCCCTGTGGGGCAGCACATCTATCCCTTGCACACTTAAGAAATAAAACAGAGGATTTTGTGTCAGATGACCTAATTTTTCCAGTTCTCCCAACGTCTCCATTTTCTTCCCGAAAAGCCCTTTCTGTGATCACCCGAGCAAGTCTTTCCTACTGTCAGTGCCTCATTTTTGCCTATCTGTAAAAGTGCACTGCAACAGTTCCCTGCCTCAGAGAGGTTTCTTGAGGCAGAATTAATTCACGTTTGTAAGGTGATTTTGAGGTCTGTGAACCTGACTGTGCTTTACTAATGTGGGCAGTCATTATTTCCGTTCTGTAGAGAGGGAAACCAAGATCTGGCACAGTTAAAACAGCTTGTTCAGGATCGTAAAGCAATTTAGGAGCAGAACCACAAATAGAGCCAAGTCTTTTGACTAGCAGTCAGATGTGCTATCCACAGGGCTACCTATAACGTCTAATTATTTTTCCAAGGGTAGGAACTGAAAGATCTCAGCCTGATTCCAAAGTCCTCATGAAAATAAAAGGGAAATACGTACAAGATCAACTCACAGTCATTTCATTCTCTTAGCATCTCTATTAGTATATGTTTAAAACGAAATGATTAAAATCCCCCATGGACGGAGTTGAAGCAGAGCCTGGGCCGCAGATTGCGCATAAATTCAGTATCCTTCTGATGCTTTGAATGGTTTTGTGCCATCTATTGAAAGGCAAAGCCTGGCTGTCAGCTTAGGTGGTATGCACATGGTGGGATGTTTTAGGCTTCAGATGCCGAACACGGCTTATTAGAGGCCACACGTGCGCAGAGGCTGATGTATTTGCATGCTTGCTGCAAGCGGCTCTATCCTTCTTGAGGCCTTGCCTATTCTTTGGCGAGCTTTCAAGCTGAGGCTACTGTTTAAATGTGTGGACATTCAAAGGCTGCGCTGGGAGGCTCAACGCTGCCAAGTACCTCGTGGAAGGAATAACAATCTCAGCAATTAGCAAGGTCCCTCAAACTCCAGCCCTGCCTCTCTTGGTGCCACAGGCAAGGCAGGGGTGGGGGCTGTGCTGGCAGTGGCTTTCCCCTACAGGGATTCAAGCAGTGGGAAACCAGAAGATCAAACCTGTTGTTGTGGAAGGGGCAGAAAAGCAACTGGCCCTCTAACATGCGCTGGCAAAACTTGGAAGCAGAGGTAGCCTGTAGTACTGCCACCTGATAGCTGTGAACAGAAGGATATTTCAGTGAGAAGTAGTGCTGTATAATTAATAAAATGAAGGACAGAGTAAGGAAACATGGAGAAAATAATATAAGCCGTGGACTAAGGCTAAGTATTATATATAAACCCAACATCCATATTTTCATTTTAGAATAAATGCAGCAATATAAGGCATACAACTTCTGTCTCAGCTGGGATAAAGCATGTGGCATGTGGTGCAGTGGGATTAGTCTTCTGTTCAGACTATCTAATTGTTGTCCATGGTTCTTGCAACTTCTGAAGCTGTGACATAAGTCCGTGTGTCAGTCTGCATACTTGAGCTGATGGCTTGAGAAAGAGGATCGAGGGGCACAGATGCCATCCTTGCCCCAGGGCTATGGTGCTAGTCCAACATGCCTTTCTCCCTGTCCCTGCCACACTCTGACCTGCCGTCCTAAATGCTTCCCATGAGACCAGGTATTACCTTTATTGGTCATTAAGGAGAAGTATATAGCTCTGGGATAATCTTCAATAATAGTTCATAATGATATTTACAGCTTAATTTTGTGGTATTTCTGTCTGGTGCTGCCTTAAGATTCAATTCCATTCAATTCAGTCCAATCCTTCCTTCCTTCCTCTGTGAAATCAAAAGCCGCTCTTCTGCTGCCTGCAGCGGGCGAGCGTGGCAGGAGAGCGTCGTGGGCTCCTGGGGTGCTCGGGGCACTAAATGGCCCTGTCTCTGCAGCAGGGATCAGGCTGTTGTCCGCAGAAGAGCGACCAACAGATGTGGAGTGTCCAGCCCCATTTATCTCTGCCAGATGGTGCTAAAATACTAGTCCGGAGCACATGTTGCTTCTATTCAACCAAACGCTTGTGCCATGCTGTGGCCTCTGTGCTTCTGAACCACTGAGCCTCAGCCGGCAAAATCCCAGTGGCAAAGGCCCCGGCAGCACTTGGCTAAGCCCCTCTGCACGGCCTGTGCAAAATCAGAGAAATCAAACTGGGAAGGCTCACAGCTCTGCGGGGACAGACAATAGCCTGCAGGAAGGGGAGGAAGGGGTTAAAGAGGGTTTATCTCACACAAAAAGTAAATATTTGAGGCAGAAACGCAGAAGGAAAGAATAATGGAGAGAGAAGGGCAGGAGGAGGAAGCCAAAAGTGTAAAGAGAAGAAAAAGGAGGATTATATTCTGCCAGAAAACAAAGGGATGTTTGTATGAGGAAAGCATTGGGGAAGCACTGGAGAAATGAGGGTTCAGCTCTGCACAAACTTTCTGTCTGACACAGGACAAGTCAATCTCTCTGTGTCTCAGTTTGCAAAGGCTACAATGGGAATAATAAAGTCTCCTTTGTTCTGCCTCTCTCTGCTCACATCAGACATCCCTTCTGTTTGTATGTTGTAGAAAGCCAAGATGCCACCGTACTGCAAACACAAGTAAAATCCACTGAGACTTTGAGGGGGAAAAAAAGAAGGCAATTAGGCTATCATAAACGTGGGAGGTTACTGCGCCCAAAACTGGGGTGGTGGTGGTGGTGGTGGTGTAGAAATACAGGAAAGGCCTTTACTGAGGGAAGATGAAAGAAACAATATGGACCAGATTAATCCTACTGTTGCATACTGGACTCCAGTGGAGTTCCTCGAGGGATGGGTTTAAGCCCAAGGAGTTCAGTTTTGTTTGGTTAAAGAAACTTTTTGCCAAAGTTTTTAAATAGTCAAATCTGTTCTGAGAACTACGAGAATGTGGGCTGCCTTTCCTGAAACATTGCATGGGACTTGGGATGAACAATTCCTGCTGAAGGCATCAGGAGCCAAGTGATTAAGCCCCATGCAGTGCTCTGACAGGAGGCCTTCTTCTTGCCTACGCATACTTTTTTTAAGTATAGAAAGTATTTCCATATTTCCAGCAGCTGATCTTTATTTGAAGCCAAGAGCTGCATTTTTCAGACTAGAACTGAAGCTTTTCTAGGAAAAGCCACTCTGGAGCAGATCATTGCTCCATCTAGCCCCAGACCGTGTCTCCAGCAGAGGCCCTGCACTCTACTTAGAAAAGGCAATCTGAAAGCTCACAGAGCTCTCTCCAGGTGTAATTTATATTTTACTCCAAGAGTTAGAGCTTGGCTTTCACTTCAGAGTCTGTAGGCTTACATTCTTTTCAAAACTCTTGCTTATTTTATTAATCTTCACAGTTCCCTGCAGATTGTTGTTTGCAGATCTCCAACCTGTTCAGGAAGGCCCTTGAGCTGCTGACCTCCATGTCCTGTGGCAGTTGAGTTCCCCAGGCCAACTGGGGCATCTGTGCAGGAGAAAAAGGAATTTTCTCAGTTTCAGGATTGCTACATTTAACATGGAAGTAGAATCATGCCCTAAGCTTCTCGTCACACCCATCTGGCTTCTCATTGCAGCATCTCATCTAAAACAGTGAGCTGCCTCTGCCACCCAGGGAATCCCTGCTGGGAGGTGGACTGTGCATGTGTGATGCTGCTCTGCCCTCACATGTGACTCAGCCATGCTGAGGATCCACTCTCTTAATTTTTCAGTGCTTCCAAGTGTACAAGAACACATTATTCTGTCAGCTGCTCAAGCTCGCGTGGTGTGCTCTCTTCTCGTGTCGCTGGAGTAATACAAGTTTGTGGCCAGTCGTGGTGTCCCTGCTGTGTGGATGGCACACTAAGCCAGGACAGGGAGGAGGTGTGAGGGGCTTCAGGGTGACTGGGTCACAGCACTGGGCTTTCTGTGTTTCTCTTTTGGTAAAGATGAGATTGCAACGTTCAGGTGTCTTGGCAGACCATGGTGAGACATGCAGGGAGAAAGCAAGAGGTGCACGGTTGTGTAGTTCCGTGCTTATGAGGACGGTGAACCAGCAAACCAATACCTGGACAATGGGGAGGATGTCTCAGTGTCCAGCCTGCCCTTTCTTCATACCTGCCTGTCTACTGCAGAAGGGCTTGGGTCTTAGAGGAGTAGCAGGGAGGTGTAGGGCAGGATACAAAGTACAGCCTGTGTGTACACGGGGCTCTGCAGCCAGAATCAGATGGTGCTGTGCAGACATGGCCTTGGATCCAGCACGCAAACAAACAAATATATTAGAAACAGCTGGGGAATAGGATGAAAATAAGCATTAGTAAGGATATGTTTATAATAACTTATGAGCTGGGGAAGGAATCATTGCTACACTGGACCCTGCTGGAGAAAGATTTACTGTTCGTTTTGGGGTCCTTATTAGAGCCATTGGTTTTCCCATTTATGTATACCTTCCCCCAGCCCTTGCTGGAAAACCGGATAGCATGTGCTGAGATGTAGCCTCTAACATAAGGATTTTGTCAGGAGCCGCAACGACCTCTGAAAGCAGCGGCCATGGCCTCATCTGTGGGTCATGAGCTGCCACTTGGTTGAGCACGTACATGCTCCAGAGTGAAGGCATTGCTTCAGGCACTGTTCTGCCTTCAGGAGTTTCCTTCTTCATCCTGAGGGAAGTTTTGCAGATCTTGGGGCTTTTTGTTTATTCCCTGGCTGTAGGATGGGCTCACAAGTTTTCTGATTTGTTCATCATGTTGGAGCTTGTCTGACCTATCATGGGTGATACTGAGAAGGGGGAAAGTACTTTCTGGCAGCACTGTCCCCTTTCAAGTCTTTTCTTGCCTCTCCTGTGCACCGTCAGGACACTGGGGCTGTTATCAGGCAGTCCCTTGCCTGCCGCCTGCCCTGCTACAGCTCAGGATGTGACCGTCTTTTAAAGTCACACGTTTCTTTTCTTGCCTATTCTTGCATATTCCCTTCGTGATTTGCAGCCTTTCCTTGTAGAAGAGTGTTTGAAATTGTCCTTCAGTCCTCAGTATAGTGGGGTTTTGCTAAGAAGTCCTTGTTATGTGCTCTACATACACCCACTGACTTTTTTCCTAATGTTCATTAAGACCTCAGTTGTATAGTGTCTGTGTCTGCTGCACAGTTAAGTGCTTAACAATTGACTTTGCCATTTCCCTGAAAAATGTAACAAATATTGGCCAAAACTCGACTTGCACTGACTGCTGAACATGCAGCTGGATATATTTGGCCCACTACTCCACTTGAGTGTCTTCAACCCCCCTTGATGTGTCTAGCACATTGGCTGTTCTCGTTTGCTTCACAGTTGGATGAGATGCTTACATACAAAGCTGCTTAAATTCCAAACATTGCCTGTGGCTGAGAAGTTCCTACCTTTGATGTGAGAGCTAGCCACAGCCTGGGATCTGAGACGTTATTCTTGTTAAGAGGATCAGTTAATGGCAAAGTCTCATATATTTAACACAGAGTGCACAAAGTCTTGCTTACTTGATCACAAAAAGACTTCAGCAACCAGGACTCTAGTGCTTGGTCCCAAAACACTTTACTGATACAATGCACTCTTTAGGGGTCCCTCAGGACTGTGCTCTGGTGCCTGTTCAAAATGCAGCAACATTGGTCTAGGCTTTTCACTGAATTACCTCACTCCTTTGTCTGCTAATTTTCACTACCTTAGCTGGTCAACTTGTGCATGTCTTGGAGCTGAGTACCACAGAGTTGACACCTGAGAGCATGACACACAGGTAGCTGTAGCCTTTGGTGACCAGTGATGGACATATTTACATGTACAAGACAGTCTTGTTGTACAATCTGACTGTGAATGGGAAGTGCTGCCTCATTTACCATCAACAGTAACTCAGCCATAATAATACTAACACTGGTAGTTCACCTGCAGGTGAAAATGGCTTTCACAGTCTTCATCTTGTCTGTTCCAAATGTCTGCATGGATCAAACCACTGTACTTTTGCAGGCTGCATGTTGGAAGCAATAGGTGACAATATAAAGGGGGTGCTTTTATTCTCAGTCCCACTTTCAGACCCAAATATTCAGGAATCCTTTGCTGTGTCCAGCAAGGAGGGTGAGATGGCTGCAGCAGTGTTGCCCTGTTTCTAGAAAGCTGCTTAGTGAGAAGACTTTCTTTCCCTGGTACCATTTCAGAAGAACTGCTGGCCTGTGAAAGGCAGAAAGTAAAAACACAGGGTTTCAAATGTGTTATATTCTTTGGTGAGCTGGAATAGATTTAAGGCCATATGGAAGATCACTTGTCATGATGGGTGTTCACTACCCAGTGATGGATGACTTATTTTTCAGAGTGACTACAAAGATGTCCTTCAAACCCACCTTTTGTTTTGTAATTGCACTGGTGGAGTAGCAGTGTCCGGCTTACCCTGGGGTTATCCATTACTGCTGGGCTTTTGCAAACAGAAAGATGCTGCTGGTGCCTGAAACTGTCAGCAGTTCTTTTCCAGAGGCTTCCAGGAGAGTGAAAATCTGTGATTTCTTTGGCGAAATTGTAGGAGACATGAAATAATTTGGCACTGCAGGGAAGGCAAATGGCCTGTGCGGGTATACTTAACATGTAATCAAACAGCATGAATTACACAAGGTTGTGTTGTGGCTTCAAATTGCTCCTTACCCAGGGAAAACTCATCATGTCTTCCCTCTGACCACAGTCCATACCTGGAGCTGTGTCCACATCTCCAGCTGTGGCCTTTTTTAAGCCAGTCTCTGTGAAAATCTGTCTCAAGGGCTGATGCTAGACAGATGTGTATGAGGTGCAATGTTCTCTGCAATTTTGCTTGGCCTGTGTTGAGAACAGTGAAGGCTCCTGGCTGGGTGTGCAAACTGGGCATCTCCCAGGCTTGATAGTATGGTCTTGAAAAATGCAGCAGGGATAAATCTGGTTACTTGGTGGGAAATTTGTTAACCTTTCAGAACTTCTGAAGGATAGAATGATGACCTGATTCTCTGTAATTTTTTTTTTTTTTTACAAACATTATTGATATTAATGCTGTTTGTGTACCAGCCATTTTGGTCCATTTGTTGCTGCTTTTATGTAATTTATGGACTTTCTCCAGTCTGATTTTGAAAAATGGCATGTCCATGAAGCTGGGAGCAAGAGCATGCTGTCTTCTAATATGGCTTTCCTGTTTTCCTCTGTTTTGCAGGTTCTTTTCGAAATGATGGTTTAAAAGCTGCTGATGTCCTTCCTATACTGAAGGAGAAAGTGGCCTTTGTGTCAGGTAAGTACATCTTTTTTCAATCCCTCCAGCCCAGCATGAGCACTGTCTGCCACATCCTGGTCCTTATGGTGCTGCAAAGTCACCAGGGACCAGTTTCATATTTGGCCTTGGTAGTACTTAAATTAGCTCTTCTGCTAAGAAAAGGGCTGTATGTGGAACAGGGCTATCCAGTAATACTCAGAGCACTGGAAACTGGCCCATGTTGATTTTCTTCATCATTTGAGGAACAGGTAAATGGGCAGCACAGGTAGGATGAAATGCAGCTTCTCAGCTCCAGCCTAGATGTGGGCTGTCTCAGCACTCAGGGCAGTTCAGGGATCCTCTTTTGGTTTCAAGGTCAGTGAACAGCATTAATTCCTGTTTGTCGGCAGCACTCTGACCCATAAATCACTGGTGTTTCATTTACAATTCCAATCAACTTGCAGTTAAAAGTACCATTGATGCTGCATTTGCATAATAACTCAGACACTCAAAGTTCTCCTGCCACCCTGTACAAAGATTTACAGCCTTCATTCAGGAGACAAATCTCAAGGACCTGGGGGTGGATGAGGACTAGACAATATGGAAAAGGCTTTGAGAATAGTTTGGATGATAGTGTTTCTGGCATGAATTACAACTTGTCAGTGAGAGGGGGAAGAGAAAGTCTGAAGCGATCATAATCTTGCATGAAGTCACTCAAACTGGCAGCATAAACCCAGGGTATTTCCAGTGGCAGCATTTCTGCGACTGCAAACCACTCAGGCTGCTTGCAGTGAAAAAAACCTGAATCAAGAATAGCCAGCTCCCCTTGTTTGCAGTCTTTTGGTTTTTGTTTCCTTCATCTCCACAGTAATGCTGACTGCAGAAGGTAGGAGAGGAGCAGCAAGGCTGTTTGGTGCTCAGATTCTTCCTCCTTGGCTCTCTCCCCAGGTGTGGAGTCAGGTCCATGAGGATGGGGCTCATCATCCTGCTTAGACATGGAGATGCTGTCCAGGCAGGAAAAGCTTTTGCCCTGACTAATGGTTGGTGTGAGATGTCTTCCCATGTAGCAACAGCTAAATAGTCCAGGGATCACGAGTCCAGCAGTGACTTGGGCAAATGATTTCTGGCCCTGTAAAAGCTAAACCTTCTCATCAACAACATGAAAATCCAGGAGTTTGAGGGAAGTTTCTGAAACACCAAAAGCCTCACATGGAAACCCAAGACTATCCCAATAGTCCTTGCATGCAGGAGTACTTTCTCTCACACTGAAATCTCCTTTTGAATGTCCTGAAGTGTTTTATGTGGTTGTTGGTTTTCACTGCTCCAAAGAGGGGAGCACAGTCGTAAAAACACAGCGTACCTGCACACTTGTTTGTGACATGAAAGCTGAACTGGGTGCTCTGGGTAAGTGAGGGGGAGGAATTTATTCAGGGACTGTACTGCAATTTAGTTCTTGGCTCCTGCTGTTGCTTTGCATGGAAATGACTGCAGGATCATTTGGTAATTCATGGAATATTTAATAACGACAACCTGTCTGGATTGTTTATATAGCCCCTTGCACTGATGGTGACTTCGTTCAGCTCTGAGCCAGAGGGTCTCACACCAAATCATCAGCTCGTTAGACACTGTCCTGGGCCAAGCTTGCCTTTGGATGGGGAGGGGTGTTAAATAAGCAGCTCCAACATGACCCCCTGGGCTTTCGCGCTGTGATCAGCTGCAGGCAGGGTACAGCTTGCTCCTTATAGACTCACCAGCCTCCAGACTTGGATCTGCTCAAAATGTGCTGTTCCTAACACAGCTAGATATCCTAGGATTTACACCTCCTCTTCATGGTCTCCAAATGCAATGAATACAGGCAACAACTGCCAGGGGCCTTTGCAGGCAGAACACTTTGAGATTTTGGTGTCCCACTGCAACAGCCCCACCATCACCTTCCAGTCCAGAGCGTAAGCACTGCCCAATCTTCCCCTGGGTTGTAATAAAGCAGAGTAAGAAAAGGTTAGAGCATTTCAACCGATGGCTGAGTCCTTTTTACTTAAAATGGAATAATTTCCTAGAGTATGCTTTGAGCACAGAATGTTTGACAAAATAGAAAAATCTAATAGTTGGACTTCGAGAGATAAAAAAAAAATAATGTTCTGTAGTTAGCGCAGACTCTGAGAGCACACTGTGTTTTAATCAGGCTTCCTTGAGGAAAAGGAGTTTTATTGAGTCTTCTTCAGATTTTAATGCTACAGTTAATTTTAACGATAACAGTACAGTAAAGTTGTCGAGGGGGCTCTCCTTACACCAGCAGAATTTATCAGCACGCACAAAAACTCTCAGCTGAACGTCTCAGTTACACAGTTTATTTCCTTTCCCATCAGCTCTGCCTCACAGGCTTGTTTCTTGGTCCACGATTCCACAGGAAAATTGCAGAGAACCCACAAGACCCCTCAGGGAGGGGATACACCACGCTTTGTGTTTCAGTGTGGTGGATGCTCCACACCTGGACCCTGCAGAGCAACAGGGCAGAACAGGCAAGGGAAGGGAAAGTGGCTGCCATCGCTCCTGAGCAGGCACAGCAGGACCTGCCTGCACAGCTGTGTCAGCTCAGAGGAGCACTCAGGCTTTCACAAGGGCACTTAATTTCAGAGTTGACATACAGCTCTAACTAGCTGGGCATGGATTCATCCAGCCTAAGTGCTGCCTGGGGCTTCCCCTTGGCTGACTCAGCTGGCAGCGAGCAGCAGGCTCTGCATCTGCATCCCTGTGCTGTGGGAGAGTTGAGGGGTGGTGGATAATATCGGGATTTTTTCCTGGAACTGGTTCTTGATTTCTTCCAGTGATCTCATGTATGAGCTAGACTGAACCCAGAGTTCATGTGTGTGCCTGAACAGCACCTGAAAATCCCATTCCATAACTCACACTCTGAGTGAGGGACTGAGCAGTCGTGGGGGCAGCACGTCCTGGCCATCGCTGTGTGATTGCTTCCATCGCTGACCTCTTGGAAGCAGATTAAGCAGGGGGTTGGCAGGGGGGGTGGCTTTGGCCACCTGCTTGTTGTCTAAACCCTAATAAAATCTTGGCTTTGCCTGGATGGTTCACTGTGTTGCTTCCAGCAATGCAAAGGCTTTGGGAACCATTAGTGAGTGAGTTACAGGCCAGAGATTCATTTTTGTCTTCTGAGAAGGAGATGAACACCGAGGAGAGGAAATAAAACAGGTTGTAGATTATTTTAGGTGTTTTTTTTCAGTGAGAGGTGGTGAAATATTTTGGAAACTGGTGTTATAGTCTTTCTTGGGAAACACAGACGATGTTTTAGAAGAGTGGTGTAATTTGGGGCGTTGTTCCTCTGCTTGATTGTATTTATAGGAGATTTCCTATTGATCAGTGCAATGCAGAAGGAAGAGTATGAGGCTCTCAGGAGAGGGAGTAGAATGTGTTGTTATGTTCCTTTCCCATGCATGGAGCTTTTCATGCAATTAGTCCATAAAAAGCTTGTTTGTTGACTAATGTCATGGGTCCCTCTGAAAGCATTTCCCCCATCCCACCCAGTAGAGTTTCTCGGGATCCTTCCCGGTGCTTCTGCTCCCTCGAGGGCTCAGAGGAGCGGTGGTGTGTGGGCTCCCTCCTGTCACCCAGGTACTGTCTGCTCATCTGCCGAGGCAGGACTACAAAGCAGGAGGCTGGCAGGGTGTCTGAGCGGGTGGTTGAGCACCGAGGAGCCAACAGCACATGGCAGAAGTGTGTAATGAGCCGGAGAGCTGCTGCAGCTGTGACAAGCAGAGCTCCCAACCCGCGTGTTCCGCAAAGAAGGAGGTTCTGCTGTGGACTTTGGGCAACAAAAGGCACAGAGCAGGGAGAAGTGGAAGTAGTAACAGCTCAGCCATCTCCATCCTTCAGAAGTCCGCTGTCCCGAACACCGCGTCACTCGGGGGCAGCCTCATGAGCTGGGAATTTCCGTACAAATAGACTGGGTAAAAGGACAACTTTGCAATTAGGTTGCACCAAATTTAGGCCAGCAGGTTGAATCAGAGAGGAAAGCTCATAGTGGGAGACACTGACCTTCCCAAAAACGTGTCCAAAAACATCACAGGTCACTTATTGTCAAAGGTACCACATGTGGAGGAACATGTTTTTTCTTGTTATGCAATGGATGCATTTCACTCTTCAGAGAAAGGGTTCAAATGAGACCCTCAGCACCTCTGGGCACTGGAAGAGTTCACGTCCAGGTTCCAGGGGTTCTCAAATGCTGATTTGTGGACACTGGAATTTGTATTGAGTTGGGAATAAAACTAACTAAAATATTTAATTTTTGAACAATATAAACGTTTTGTATTTGCACAAAAAGTTTTGATTTAAATGAAAAGTTTCCATCCTCCTCTTCCTCTGGAATGGAATTTTCAAATGAAACATCAACAGTTCTTCTATATTTTGTTACAGAAAAGTATCTTCCATTTTATATTGTTCTCTATTACCATTGGTGTAGTTTGAAATAAATGGAAATTCCAAGAATAGAAAATATGCTATTACAAAAACATGGCATTGCTTGGCTCTTGAATTTTCCTAGTGGTTTTGGGCCATGATGCTTTCATCGGGAACTTGCTGCTGCCTTAATAACGATTTTTCTTCAAAGAAGAAAACCAAAATGTTAGACTGTGGCATTTCCAGGTCTTTGATGAAGTCTGAGCCTGCCATGTTCTTTTTTTTTTTGTTTGTTTGTTTGTTTTGTTTTGTTTGTTTTTTTGTTTTGTTTTGTTTTGTTTTGCTTGGTTTTTTTTTTTTCTTTGTTTTGTTGTTGTTGTTGCTTTGGGTTTTTTTTAATTGTTGTTTGATTTTTTTTCTTTTGTTTTCCAAGAGTGTTAACTGATTTTTGAGTATAGAGAAGAGCTTTTACCTATAAAGTTTGTTTAGATATCCTCATAGGTCTCTAAAGTTAAAGCAGAAATGCAAAAGTCTCCTTGGATTTCTGATTTTGGTTACAGGTAGTAAATACAGTGTGCAGAATCAGTTGCTCTATATTTTTCCACACGTTTTAACCATAGCCATGAGACATTCTGTGGAGAATGTCTCGTCACTGCCAGCACTTACAGTCCCCGCATCCTGTCACACAGGTACAGCTTCTCAATTAATGTCAGGGACTTTGAAAATAACAATGAAAGGGAGGGACTGAGCCTGTGAAAGAAGAAGGTCTGTGTACATCCCATCCTCTTCCAGCTCACAGGGTTTTCTCGTCTGTAATGTAAGGACCCAGGAAGGTGACTGTAGCACTTGAGGTATTTACAATAATAACATCCAACCGTTTGGGTCATTGTGCTCTTCTGTCCCACTAATGAGACTTGTCACCTCTGGAAACTTCCTTATTTCTGTGAAAGCACTTTGGTTCCAGGCTTATGTTTTTTTTCCCCTAAGGAATCAATTTTAACTGACAAGAAGCACTGAAATTCACAACTGGAAACTCTCTGTTTCTTGGTCATTGTGGGGTTTTGGTTTCTTTGGCTGGGTTTGTTTGTTTGTTTGTTTTCTTTTTGGTGTGAAAATATAGGCTATTTGAAATGGAAATACTCTGCTGGAATGCACAATTTCAGAACCACTTTTATCTGCCAGTGTTTTCCAGTTCTAGGCTGAATTTCTTCTTAAAGCCAGACAGGGGAAAGACTTCCTAATAGCAATTGCATAAGTCCAGCAGATTAAACTCTCCCCTGAACTTTCATTACTTTGCAGGATCCTCTGTTAACTGCAGGTGCAGAGGAATTCCCTGCTGGGGATGTGGCAAACCTGAGCAGCCAGTTACAGTGAATCAGCTTATCACATATTTCACTTTGCTGATGAACATCAGAAACTTTGCCATTGCTGTTTCTCCTTGCTTGTCTCAAATGAGGAAGACAAACAGTGTGTGATCAGGGTGAATCTGGCCTCTCTTTGTTCCTGCTTATTCTGTGCAGCTTCTAACATTGTGCCCAGTAGTGTGAGTTTGGGGTGTCTGTCAGTACCACCATCGCCACGTGCTGTGCTTTTCCCTCCCCATCTCCAGGGGCAAGAGAGTGTTCAGTGGGCTGTTTTGTTTTAGGAGACTTGGAAGTTATTTTGTCCAGTGTGTCAATTGATTTTTAAATATATACTGCTATTCCCATACATCTGCAACAAAGGAGGTAAGATAAAAAAAAAGTAATTTGCATCTGGGGCAAAAGGCACAGAGGTTTAGGGTTAGTTTTGCAGAGGAGGGTACTGGTGCTCCCTTGGTACTTCAGAGCAATCCAGCTACTTCCAGAGGAAAAAACAAGCTTCTCTATACTCTCTCTGGAAGTTTTGCTTTCCACATGAAGAAGCTCTTCCTTCCTTTTAATGAGTCTCACTTGTCCTTAGTTTTGCTTTGCTGGAGTAATAACCATTTCCCCAGGGGCTTGTTGGCCAGCATATATTGAAAATTAAGGAAGTACCCCAAAATACTTGTATAAAGCAGCAAAAGTGTATTACAAGCCACAACAGGTGGTCTCTTCAAATCCCTGCAGTGGCTTTTTGGAGGGCGATTGCAGAACAAATCTACTTGTTAGGAGACAGGATCCTCCAGGCATTTAACTGGGTATCCCATCTACAGCCTCTGATCTGCTCTGCCAGGAGATCTTCTGGTGAGATCAATGGGTCTTATTTTTGGAGTCATTAACCCTAAATGTCCTGTTGTGAATGTTTGCCGTTAGGATTTGATTCAGGCAATTGACTTTGGGCTATGGCAGTCTGGTGACTGCACGCAGCTGTGTTAATTGGCAGGTGGGGCTTGTTGTGGGAGCTTAAATTTCATCACAGTGGCACTAGAATCACCTGTGTTGGAAACAACTGAACTTGAGGGTGGTCACACAGATAATCCTGTGCGTGACCCGTGCAACACCTTAGTCCCTTTTGGGGCTGGAGGAGTTTTAGTGTAGAAGTCTGTTCAGAGGAGGTCTAGTGGCAAGCAGTCTCACACAGCTCAGCTATGGCAGGGAAAGGAATGTTATTTTAAGACTGGATACTGGTTCCTTGATACTTTCCTTTCCTAGGAAGTCTGTCAATTAGATTTAGAAATCCAGAGTGTATTGTTTATCATAGCATTGAGATGCCTGACATCAGCTGAGCTCCTTCTGTCTCCTAATTCTCTTTGTTGTCATTTATTTTTTCACCACATTTTGGACTGAAATACCTGTTGAGGATTATTTCAACTACTCTGGAAACTCACGGTCTCAGCAGTCTGCAACATCAAGATGGATCAGTTTATGATCTGCAGGGTCAGATGAAGCAGTGTGTTCATTTGAACTGCAGCAGACACCTGAACGGGGGCCAGAGACACTGTGTGCTGCTCCCATTTCCGTTCCCAGTGCGCTGCGGGACATTAGGCAAGGCACTTGGGAGCCTTGTCTGTGTGGACATTTCTCTGAGTCTCTGGTTAATCCTTCTGAATTTATGCTTAAAAAGAGAATGCAGAAAGAAGTAGAGGGTTAGGAACCCCTAAACGTGGATCACTGCAAGCAGATAAGGTACTGTGCTAGAATGGCTGATAGAAGTGGAGAGATGGAGCTTAAAAACAGAGCTTGATAAAATCATTATCTGTTGTATACAAGGAGTCTGCATTAACGGAAGCTGATAATTTCCTGTCCTAAACAGGACTAGCCATAGTTGGAATTCCAGCTTTTTGTGTTAATAGGAATGGATGTGCCTCAGAACTTGAGATGGGTAAGGCCAGTACGGAGAGCTCATAGCAGCAACACTCTGGGTTGGGCAACATCTTGGCTTACCTTGGGGCCACCACTAAGAGGGTTAAGATATCAGTTGGGGCAGCTGCTAGGATAAGGATCTTGTTGCTGGGGTCTCTTTCCTCTTGGATGCATGCTTGACCTAGATAAGCGGTCATCAGAAGGCCACTAACTGTGCAGCCTGTTTCCGTGGAAGTCCTCTGAGGTTTCTTCAATATTTCCTGTTAATGGGGTGTACATCACAACTCCTTGTGCCATCACTGCCTGATTTGTGGAGGAAAACTTATGGAATCCTATTTCTGGGAATAAAGTGCTGACTTTAGCAATGGGTTCATATAGGCCAGAAGAAAGGGAGACGGGAAGAATTGGTAAGGAAGCCACTGACAGGCAAGGACATCAGAAGAGTGTTTTAGTAGGAGAAATGCAAGACATATATGGCTAAATATTTGTTCTCAGTGTACTCTGTGCCCTGAAGAACATGTGTTTTTCTAACTCTTTTTTTTCCAGATCACTAATAAGCAGACCATCTGTTTGCCTCACTAAATCAGAGCAAAGCCCATGAAAACCCACCTTGAAAACCAAGAAGAAATTATGAGCTGTTTGTTTTAGCATTTAATAATTGTAATTAACAAACCTAATGATGTGTTTGATTATTGCATCCCATGTCTGTGAGTCCAGGGGAGGCAGGAGATGGGACATATTGATATAAGCAATTGAGACTCCTCACTTCCGTCTACTTTTTATTTTCTTTTAAGACAAGTGCTGAGTAGCTCTTCGAAGATGGTTCATATACAACTGGTATTGAGCTCATGGCTGACCTGGGGCAAGATTAGCCTCCTTGAGGGGATTACTGACAAGCACAGACAGTTTCAAGCACTATGAAGTTCTAACGTAGTGGGCCAAGTCAGAAAACCTCATTTCTACTGGTTTTTCAAGTGAACTTACTGTGGGATCTGGGCTGAATTTCTTCCCCTCTCTGTACTTCACTATTCCCCTCAGTAAAAAGATAATAAAGAAAAGGAACAATATAAGGTCCGTGTACAGTTGATGCCAAAAGACTTTCTTCTTTTTTTTAGTGTCTGTTGCTACCTGTCCAAGGCTCTGTTAGGGCAGATGGGTGTCCTAATATAGGCGTGTTTGGTGTCTGAAGTTTGATGGTTGCAATGTCCCATTTAGACTGCCTAGAAAAACTGAGATTTCTGGTTATAAAATGCAATGAGAAAGCTACATATCATCAGTATTTAGAAGAGTAAACCACAGTTATGGAAATCTGCAAGCCTTATGGTGAATTGAACATGCCATGATTTGTTCTGGAAGAAATCTGATGTTTCTTCATAAAGGCTCTTGGTAAAATCATAATTTATGCAGGCATTCATAAAAAATAGGGATTTGGCAATAATTGGGATTGAATTGAGTTGAACTGAATAATTTGGAAGCAACTGAAGGATTCTAATATGTAGGATGCACTTGTAATAATAATTTCACCGTATTGCTCAAAGCAGAGAGCAGCACTTTTATCACAAATGAGAAACATTTATTTCTAAACCTCACATATCTTGAGATTTGCCCCATGCCTCCTTGTTTTTCTGTGCTATAAGACTCAAATTAATCAGTTCAGGCACTTATTTATCCTTCCACCATCCAGAAACCTCCAACTGGGTCATCATGTAACCTTCCTCCTCCAGTGAGAATTAACCCATTTTCCCCGGTCTGTCCTGGTAACTTCTGACCCTCTGCCTGAGCCTTTTTTATCCTGCTCCTCTGAGGAAAATTTAGATGAACTGTTGAGGGACAATTTTTATCCTGAAGCAGAGACAGGATGGGAATGTTCTGGATCCTGTTTCCTTGTCTGTAGCTGAAATCCTTGTGTTACTATTAGTAAAATGGTCAAGAGTTTTCTCACTTTTTTCAGCTTACTAGAATTTAGATAATTTTTAAAATTATTTATTTATTTTGCAGAGCTCCCTTTGGTGGAACTTTTGGTGTCAAAGGGGTCCCAGAAACAGGATTTTTGGTTTACCGGGTGAAGGTGAATGGGCAGCATCAGAGTGATCAGGGCTGTTGGGCTGTGGGAAACTCAGGTGCTTCATATCTCGCGGGAGGATTATAACTGTGAGCTTGGATGTCTCCTGATCTCATCCCTTAGTGCTTTTCCAAGTGGTACAAATATCTAAATAATTGGGAATGAAGAAGGAGAGGGAGCCTGACTGTATAGAGGGTAGCATGTTCTTCTGGGATGCAGTTCAAGTTAAGGTCTGTGCTTCAGTAACTGTCTGGAAGCTTTTGAAAGCCTTAGTTACATCTTGATATAATGGGAAATTTTTCAAAACCTTGAAAAGCTTCCTGTGTTGAAAAAATATTTCCCTCCAGCTTTAGTTACTGTATTGGTTTGCCATTCTATAGGCTGACTTGCTTTTTTGTTGGACACATCGTGCATGATATAATGGTTTTGGCATTGATGTGGTGTGTGAAATAATCTCAACAAAGGCAGAATGTACTTAAAATGGGAAGCTTTTTTCATAAAAAGGCCTGAAGATTTAAATGAGCTTATTTCCTTGTAAATTGAATCCTTTTTACATTACACCCCCATTTTCATGCTGTGTGGCAGAGGCATGGATCAGCCAAGGGGACACTGGATTCCAAGAGACCTTCCTTTCCTTCACGATGTGAAGCCAAAGGCAAACATCAGGCACAGAGATTTGGGTGGAGATTAGACAGGACAGTTTTTTACTCCATATGTACCCCTGTCCTCATGAGGGATCAAAATAAAGATGACGCCTCTTGCTTGCCTCTCCATTTCCATCTCTGGACAAATCAGATGTGACCTGGCTCCAGTGGAGAGTTGCACATTGTAGCCACTCAGGCATATGGAAACCTTTAGGAACCATGGGAATGAGGACTGATGAACTGTAACGTGGGGTACCAGTGGCAGCTCTATCTGTGTAGATGAAGTTTGTGTAACAGACTTTGTCTGGTACAGGCAGCAGAGCTGTAGAAAGCTCTTTGGACAGGTCTTAGCAGTTAAAAAAAAATAAATCTGTATTTTAAGAAAATGTGTAAATAGTCATAAGAATGGTCCAGTAGCACAGACTTCAGGTGTCCTGAGTTCTGCGTGGGGGAGCGCAGCATGGATAGGTGCTGGAGATGTGCATGCCCTTGCGTAGCTGCTTCTTGTTGGCCAAGTAAATTAGCTCAGAGGAGCGCATGATTTTCCTTTCTCAGAAGGGATATTTCTGGTGAAGGGATTACACGTTAAGTGCAAACTCATCTGCATTTTTACAGCTTGTTTTGCGAATTCCTTGCAGTTCCATGGTAGCTTTTTGAGCTGTATTTTTGCTGTGGCTTTTTCCTAGATAACAGTGCAAACATGTATCTAACAACACACAATTCCTGGAAAAATTCCTGAGATAATATGTGAAGAAAGAACTAAACAGTGAATGAGGCATTAGACTTCAGTTTCAAGCTTCTTAAACTTTAGTCACAGGAGAGAATAAAATAAGGTGCTGTAGAAGAGATTGTATTCACGTCTGTACTTGTGATTGTATAGTTCAGAGTAAGAGTCATTCCTCTGTGGCTAAGCCTTTAGACAATTGCTGTAAAAGATTGAGTGCCAAACACTGGCAGTTTAAAGGGAGTGGATTTTAAGACAGGAAAGCTACAGGAAAAAAAAACCACAACAAACTAAAAAATTGTTCTGATTGCCAACAACTTTCTAAATAGAAAGCATAGGAGGTATGAACTTATAATCAAAATTTCAATTTTAATGAATTACCTGATAGATTATAATGTTGTATTGCATAAACATTACTGGGATACATCCCTTCAACCTGGAAGGATGTTGCAACCACCTTGCAGTGATCTGTGCAACACACTGAGCAGCAGTGAAAAATGCTTTCACTTTCCTGATGGTGACCAGTATAAAACTATCCCACAGTAGGATTTCATTAATGTTGCCTGCTTGGATTGGCAGATATATTAGATTTGATGCGACTAGGTGAAAGAAGAACTGCTAGTAGCAATTTTCCTAATGTGGGCTTTTTTTTTAATTATTTTTTTAAATCTGTATCTTCCCCTTTGGAGCTCCAGCAAATGCAAGCCTGTCTTTCTCAATTAGGCAAGCCTGAAAGCTACAAAGAGTGCGTGGACTCTTGAATGTGCTGTAATTTATGTTTATCAATTCAGTGCACATAGTTTTTTTGACATGTGCTTCCTGCCTGATTTTCTAACAATCCTTTATTTTCCACAGGTGGCCGTGATAAACGAGGTGGTCCTGTCTTGACCTTCCCAGCCCGCAGCAATCATGACAGAATAAGGCAGGAAGACCTTCGGAAACTTGTGACTTATTTGGCCAGCGTGCCAAGGTAAAGCTAGAAAGAAAACACTTCAAAGCCTGGGGTGGATGGGTGGGTGGGGAACTTGTTCTTGGCAGTTGCTGATTTCCAAGTATTAACGTTTAGTACCTTGAGTTCTTGGGGTGGAGGGACAAAAGTGTTCCCTTCCTCCTCCTGTGTACACCCGGGTGGTTTTTGTCGCACACGTGGCAATGCAGGAGCCCCACGGCGGAGGCAGTGTGAGCAAACCCGGGCTGCAGGCTCCTCACAGCAGCGAGGAGCAGCTCTCATTCCCCGTGTTTCTGTGCAACTGTTTTAGAGGGTTGCAAAGGAGGAGAGTGCTCAGAGGTCTGCAGTTAAATATAGCAGGCTGGAGAGAGCCTGCTGTCTTGTTGCTTTTTAATACCTTGTGGGAGGTTCAGGAGAGTTGGGGAAGGGGACTGTAGTTGCTGGGGAGGAGAATGTGCTGTACAAGGAGGCAGATTTTCCTGCTCCAGCACTTCCCGGATATTTCTCCAGGCTGGAGAGGGAACATAGGTGGACTTCAGGAGAAGCTTTCAAATAAAGCCATTTCAAATTGTTCTGAATGTAAACCAGCACCTTTCTCCACATTAGTCCCTGTGGCTCTCCTCCAACCAGTGAGTCCCCATCCTTTTCCCAGGAATCCTGGAGGAAAGGTATGTTGCCAGAGCATGTTATAGGGCTGTTTATAGGGCTCAGTGCCCAGGTGGGTATTTCTGATCCAGCCTCAGCGGGTATGAGGCTATGTATGCCCTCATCCAGCTTCCTTTTCCTGGTTTTAAGCTTGCCAAATATCCTTGCCCAGTAACCACTGCACTGGCTGTTGAGGTGAATGTTATCCCCAGGCAGGTGAGGGGCTGAGAAGGGAAGCTCAGGGTCGCAATAACACACCCTGTGCCACCCAGGAGCAACTTCTCTTTTAAACCCCCTGTTAGACAGCGCTCGTGTTTTTGCAAAGAGTACGAAGTTAGGACATGAAAGGCAAAGCGGTTGGCTGCCTCTGGAAGTCAGGGGGTAAGGGTCTCAGATCACACATGCAACGTGCAGAGAACAAAGGTCGTGTTTGGTATGGAAGAAGGGTTAGGGCTCTCTGGAGACTCATCATGCGGCTGCAGAGAGCGAGTGGCAAAAGCAGCTGCGTGTATCAGATCTGTCAGTGCTTGTTCCCTGGATGTCGTAAGTCCTCTGGCGATGAACTTTTTGCTATGTTGAACTTTCGGTCATCGAGGTTTTGGTAATAAGTTTAATCTCTGAATCTGTTTGCTTTTTTCCCCATCGCTCCCCTTTTATCCTCTAGCCAGCTCTATTTTGAACCATACTGTGAGAGAGATTATGGACATGCTGTGGGGCTGGGAGAGCAGTAGGTCACTCACTAGGAGTGCATATCCCAGGGCTTGGCAATCCCCCTCCAGCTGCTGCAGTAATGAAAGTGCTCCATTACATCTTATCATTTTTTGCATGGTCGCAAGTATGAAGATATGACATTGCTTGAGGTTGCAAGCAATTGCAGAACAAAAATGACCTTCTAACATGTCAACCTTTTTTATTAATAGCTTTTCCCTCATGGAGGTGGCAGCAATAGGAAGATACATCCCTTCTGCTCCCCACTCTCACACAACTAAATCGATTAGCTCAGCCTTTGCTGCTGCTTTTGGTTGCCTCGCTCTGGATCAGTGCAGCAGTGATTTTTCTTGACGCAGACACTGGGGTCAGAGGTACATGCTGAAGGAGCCAATACAAAACCTGGTTGCCTGTCTTTCTAGAAACACTAAAAAAGCTTTACTCCCACCAGTCCCCAGTGCAAAGCCTTGTCCTGCCCTGATGTGTGAAGCCTTTGGAGGACCAGAGAACATTCCTTCCTCTATCACACAACCACCCATCTGGAAAATGTGCCAGCAGTGGGGGACACATGACACACTTCCACAGGCTTCCAAAGGATCCTTGCAGATTAGACCTCTGGAAACATTAACTAGAGCACTGTCTCCTTCTTGGGATATTGCACATTGAGGGGTGTGGAGCAAAAAGTAACAAGAGTGATGAGTGTGTCTTGGAAGAGTAGCCTCCCAGGAAAGGATTGAAAGTGTAGAGTTTGTTCAGCCTGGAGAGTGAGTAGGGTCTATGGAAGCGCATTGTGATGCTGCAGAAGGAAAGGATTTACAGCGCTGAGACAAACAAAAGTGTTACACTGAAGTAAGTGAAGCTTAGGCTTGTAATAAGGAAAAGATTTCTAATAGATTCATAAGTTGTCTTATTTTGTCTTAAATCCTTCCATTAATCTATAGGCAAACCTCTGGCATGGGTATAAGTGTTGTAAGAAGGGTATGAGAGATCAGGAGGTGATGTCTCTTGGTTCCTCCTAGTCCTGTTTTGTCTAGTGCCATGGGTGTGAACTAACTTGCTGCTCTAGGAGGGGAAATGTGACCACAAACTTCAAGGGTCTGGCATGTGGGATTATGTAACCTGGGTGGTGTAAGGAAACCCTGAAAACTCACTTTCCCTAAACATTTCGTTCACTTTAACAAGGGCAATCAGCAAAGCTTTCAAACTTATTTACTTTTTGGAAACAAATATATGGAAGGAGCAGTTGGAATTCCTGTGACTGGCTCTCAGTTCACGTTCGTTCCAAGATGAGTGCTGTAGTGACTAACTGCATCAGCCATCTACCAAAATGCATAATTTCATTAGCAGAGCCTCTGAACAGGATGTCAGGAGAAACTGCTCTGATGTTGAATGCTAAAAGGAGAAGAGTTTTCTGTGCTAGCAGAAAAACTAGAAACTCTTTTTTAGTAAAAAGAGACTGTAATTCATCATATTGACACCAGGATAATAATTCTTTCTTTATTCCCGGTGCATTGGTTTCTGCGTGAGACAGATTGCTATCCAGGTTGATACAATCTATCACTTAAACCTTGGTTTATATCTTAATGGAGGGGCAGAGGTGGTGCAGCCCTGGGAGCTTTGAGCAGGTATGAGATTGGTGATGAAATGTGATGATAGATTAGGGTAAGTGAAACCAGGGTCTTGCGAGCACTTTTGAAAGTTTCTGATTCAGCTTTCTGCAGTTCCTTCTTCAAAACCGGAATAATAATGTGGGTTTTCTGAAAGCGGCTGTGTGTGCTTGAGTTAGAGCAGAATAGTGAGGGCTTTCATGCAGCTGGGGGGTCACGGTCAGGCAGGTGCCTGCAGGCAGCGGGGTTCCCTGTGTGGCTGAGGATTACTGCGTGGGGGTGAAGACCTAGGAACACAGTTTTTTCCTTTCCCGAAATGGTAACCTTTCAGTCCACAGCGCCTGGGGTGTCTTAGAGCTCCTGGGAGGTTCAAAAGCCTGCTCCTACAGTCTTGGGTGCCGGGAGAAGGTGGTGAGTGGGTATCTGACGTTGTGAAGCAATGGGGTCCTGGTTCAGTGCCCTACGTTGGCTCTTTCAGGCAAATCACGAGGTCCTTTTCTCCAGACAGTTCCACTGTAATTAGTTACTAAGGAACGAAGACTCTATTCATTAGACTTAAAGGTAATTGCCACGGATACCAAGTTTCTACCACTCTACCGTTTTCTGCTTGGTTAACATTTGCACTAATGCTTTCTGGGCAGGCAGAGCTCTATTTCTTATGAATCGGGATAGCTCCTATTTATATGCAAATTTAAATGGATGCAATGTTTAGAAATTTGGAGGGCGTGCCTGAATGTAGGATAACATGGTGTCTATGATCAGGGAGATGAGGGAGAATCTTCTGGCCTTGCTGAGGATTTTATGTTTTAACACCAGAGCAGTGCCATCTATTCCAATAGACTGAGCTTTGATTTATATGTGTGGAAATGAAACTAACACCAGGCCAATCTCCTCTGCGAGCCCTCTGGAATTAAGAATTAAGTTATGCATAGGCTATAGGAGGATAAAAGGGAGACAGAATATTATTAGCCTGAGTTATCTCCTCGCACGGAGAAGCAATACGATGAAGGAAATGTTCTCTGTCAGCTACAGTGAATCTTCCGGCTGAACACATCCATCTGTTCTGGAGCCAAGATAAGCAATCTTCTGTGCCTCTGCAGAGGGGGAAACCCGAGATGCCTCTGAGGCCTGTGTTTTTAAAGACATCTACTTTTTATTTGTCCTCTGTTCAAAAACCTGCCCAAATATTTCCCCATTCTGGGGGACATCCAGGGCTCATAACAGCAGCAAAGTGTTTCCAAGGGCCAGCCCTGCGTGTTTGAACAGTTCCTCAGAGCTGCCCGAGTTTGATGGAAGGTACTAGGATCAGTAAAGCAACTGAAATGCCTCTAATAATTAGTTCAGCAACTGGGGCTTTGTAAAATTAAAAGAAACAGTACAGGGGATGGTAAAATGTAACAATACTCGCCCACTTTTGGATTTATTTTAAGCTCTTCTCTGGTGACCTGTGGTACTGTGTATATTAGCTCCTCTGGCCAGCAGTAGTGTGAAACTCATTTTGTTGATTGATAGGAATTAAACCCTAGAGCTCTGCTTTCTGTTATGTGATCTTAGCACAAAAAAAGCTTTTGAGGACTTTTTTTTTCCAGAGGCTATTGTAGATCTACAAAAATAACCATCTATTTAAAAAATAACATCAGGGAATTCATATTAATTTTAGTAACTAAATATCTGGTGCCATTGATAATTATTCCACTTGTATCAAAATACCACAGTAAAAAACTGAAGTGCAACTGGTGAGCCTAATGGAGACTTAGTATTTTCTTTGGATATAATATAACAAATAATTGTAAGGTATTTTGGAGCAAGAGACTTATTAGGAATATATAACTGACATGAGTGCTGGAGATTTTAAGAGCCTTCTGCCCTCCAATAGCCCGTTCAAATCCATCCTCTACCATGTGTGGTACTGGTAAGTGATGTTATTATCACTATCTATTATGGACTGGGGGGCTTCTGTTGAAAAAATGGTGATCTTGGTTTGTCTTAATAAAGGGCTTCTGACCACACCGCTCTGCTTTACTTCCTGTGTTGCCTCACTGAGCACCACAGGACCAACTTACACGTTCACTGCTTGTTGGAGATCACGTTTTCAGAAGAGGATCTCTGACTTGCTTCCAGATGTGGTAACAACGTGTTGAGGCATTATATTCCTAGATGAGTGAACAGTGGCTATAACTGATGCTGACATTCTTCAGTGTCTACAGCTGCAAGCTTGGCAACTCCCATTCACCAGAAGCTGCTAGAAAATGGGGACTTCCTAGAGATGCAGAGGCAGTGGTGAGAGCTATCAGAGCCTGAGGAGCAGGAGTTATGAGAAAGGATTGAAGGTGCTGGGGATGCTTATGTTAGAGAGGGAAAGTAAAAGTGATTGTTACAATCCACTGTGCAAGACTGAGCTAAAGCAAACAATTTGGCCTCAGTCTACATTGCAAATGGGACAAAAAAAAAGGCATTAAAATCATTAGATTGAATAACTGAAGCAAGTTTCTGTAGCATCCCCATCTTAGATACCCTGTTAGAAGGCATCTTGGGAGGGACCCAGATCTTGTCACTCCTGTCTTGCAAAAGAAGGATGAAAACAGTCTTTCCAGCTCTTTTGACACTGTTTTGTATAAAGATGTGGGTTTTTTTTAAACAGGTACACAATTTTAATTTCCTATGTTTATTTTTAATCCCTGGAATTTTATTTTTTTTTTTTTTTTTAAAATCAGCCCAAGCCTAAGGTAAGGGTGAGGAAGGGGGATTCAGTGTTGGTTTCCAAATTGCTTCATGCTTTCATTCCCTGTTGCTGTTTTCTGGGATAGTGAAAGGTCCGCTCTTGCACAGCTCTGGACCTAAAGCACATGTCCTCTTTTCCTCTCTCCTCTGTGGGAGCTGGGAGTGCTCTGAGTGGTTCCAGTTCGGTTAGCTGCTGAGCCCTGCTCTGCCTTCCAGTGCGATAACTGTGCAAATGTTTTCAGCCTGGTTTTGTGATGAGCAACATAAATAACATGATACCGAGATCTGCAGTTAATGTGCTGTGAACTGAACAGCTCAGATAGCCTTTTTCTTCTGAAGACTAATAAAGGGCAAGGTAAACTGGGCTCTGAACCTCACTTCTATGGGCCTAACAGAAGCATATCTCTATTTTGAAGTAGAAGCAAGTGAGAGTAACTCAATGTTAATATTGAAACAACTTCATGAAGATTTGATTGCCCTGTTTCAGAACGTTAGTTTGGGAACTTGAATACATAAATAAAATAAAGGTTGATGTTATTTCAAGACTGAAATCCTTATTTGAAGTAAATTACTCAAAGGACCTAGAAATTATTTTGCAAATATTTTTGCAGGTTGTCTGTCTTGTATACAGAATTTTTCGCACCATTTTGGAAGACCTGAAAATCTGAATTCAGTGTGTTTCTTCACACTAAATTCTACAATATTTCTACGTTCTTAAGTATAGGTTGCTCCATTTCATTATATTTTAATTGTATTCCAATAAATAATTGAAATTGCTGATTGCCACATGCAGAGAAACTGGGATTTCAACTTGTCATTGTGTTTTTAAGCATTCTATTCAACACTCAACATCTGCTTAATTTTAGACTATAAATCTGCAGTTGAAAACAGTTAATATGAAGGAATCCCTCATTTATTATGTCTGAATTATTTCCAAGGCGATTGTTCTATTTTTCAGTGTAGGGGAGGGAGTTCAGTTTTCTACCGCCAACCACGCAGACTCATGCTGAGATCTCAAAGTCATATTGGGTTCTTTATGATTCATCTGCCATCTCCAACAAAAATTCAGTGGGTTAATGATTTGAAAATTTAGGATTGCAGAGGTAGCCCTACAGGCCAAGTTTAATGTACGAAGAAAATGCACAGGTCTGGAAGAGAAGTTCTTTTTCCTGGCACTGGGCTGTTTTCTAGCCCAGTGAGAGCTCAGTCATGCCTTCTTCAGTGGAGACAGGGGAAAGAGCTTGAGGAGGCACACACATCCAATGAAACAACGGTCAGTGCTTTACTTTATGCTCTTTCCAGGCAGCAAAGTGTCTCTACCCAGTTTAGGTCCTATGTCTTTTGGTTTTACTGGTCTGGCCTTTTTGCTTCATCCCCACCTTCCCAGCTGTGGGGTGTTTCTTCTCACCACAGGCAGTGCATTCAGACTGCAAGCTCAGAGCAGCCAGAGGGATGGCAGCAAGTGGAGTCCTTCTCTGCAGCCCCCATCTTCCCTTGTCCTCAGCAGAGAAAGCAGCCAATGGGCAGCTGCTGCCCAGCTGCAGCTCTGCAGCACCTCCACACCTGGCTTCTCTCTTTCTTACTGTGAGAGGAGGGGTTGGATGGCTCTTAAAACCCTCTGAGAAAAGTCAGAGATGCCTGTGGCAGTGCTTCTCCCATGCAGCCGGGTGGGGGGGCAGTGCTGACCTGGAAACAGGTACCTCCTTAGGGGTGATATTTGGTGCAGCAACATCAGCTGAGCCTTCTTGAGGGCTGATGGGCTGTGCTGAGGAGCCTGTCTCAAGAGTCTGACATTTACCAAGGCCCTGAGTCAACCTCAGCTGTCTTCTCAGGAGAGCCTCAGATACTGCTCAGCAACTCAGCATGGGCTGGGGGTCCTGCTCTCTGGCTTTCACACAGGATGGTTGCCTGTCTTGTGCAACTGCTCCCTGTGTTGCTGTATCTCTGTTAGCAATGTTGTAGGTAGTGCCCGACTGCGTTTCCAACAGGGTTCACGCTGAGAAGGGTTCTGTTTGGATTTCTCCAAATCCAGACAAACAGAAGAACAGCCACCCTCATCATGTGTGCTGCCACTGCGAGGATACAGGAGCCACCCTGACTGAGTGACACCCGGTGGCACTGGCAGGGTCTGAAGCCTGATCCCATCCCCTGAGCTGTCTGACATAGAGCTGTGCTGCACGCTCTGCTTTTTGAGCTCTGTCCAGGACCTTGGACTGGGGATGAGATCAGCATTGTTCCTTGTCCTAAATGGCTTTTGCATGTTGGTTGTAGTGGCATTTTCTGCCTGGAAGAAGGAGCTGAGTTGATGGAGAAAAGGCAGAAATTTGTACACTAGGATATATTCTGTACCCACTCGCTGGTGAGGGAGCTGGCAGGCACCACAGCCTGCTATAAATTTTAGGTAGAGCATCATTTTCTCCATCCTCTTTGTCAGTGGCTCTCTGACAAGTGGTCTGTGAGTCTCTGCAGCACACCTCACCATCTGGCCCTCCCTGGCCTTTGTTGTGCTAGTGCTGATGTAAAGCTGTTCCTCGTGGGCCTTTTCACCATCAGACCTGTGGCTCCACAGTACTGCAAGAGATCCAGGCAGCAGTGACTGGGAGAATTCCTTGGAGAGGGCAGGTTTGTGTCAATGTGAGCAGTAATTCAGAAGAGTTAAAATTAGCAGACGTTTTGTGGGAGCGCTGTGCTGGCAGCAGAGCTGGCACCGGCCGTGTGTGGTTCCTCCTGAAGCTGTCAGCAGCCGGCAGTGGAATGTGCAGTGGCTCAGCCAATCCTAACTTTTCTTTTAGGTGATCTCTTTCCTACGGCTTTTGCAGAGACTGTTCCACTATGGATGCTTGTGTACCTCATCAGTAATTCCAGTACGTGTTATATCCTCTTTACTCCCAGAAATTATTACAATTTGGAAGTGGCTTATGCCATCCTCTTCATGGATGTCATTAGAAGCAGGAAAACAACTGCTGTGCTTTGCAGTCTGCTTTGTAATGGGAATATTGTCAAATGTCAATGGAAAGCTCTTCTAAACTCCCATGGAGAATGGATGAGACCTTTACTGTGTGCCAATATGGAACAAGTAATGGGAGACGCAGAAGTGGAGTTGTGTCAGCCCAGACTGCCTGATGCTTATCCTCATTGGATCCGTGGAAATATTGTGCATGCTGCTCCAAAGTTTGGATTCCCCAGTGCAATAGCTTGGGTAGGACTGAGGATGCATCTTCACGAATATATTTTTTGCTGTGTCTCCAAATGAAAGATTAAAAGCTTGTGCCATCGTGCTGTCTGTCAGTTACTGTTAAACCAAATCTGTCAGAGAAAACTCTCAAGAATAATAAATTCCTACGAATTTAATGAGAATAGACAGCTGCATCGAGGAAAGAGACCTAATTAGTGTCCACAGAGAGGAAAAGGTGGTCTGAACTCAGCCCTTTTCAGAGACTGGGGCACCTCCAAAGCATGTAAGAGGCACATTTGTTATTAACCATTAGAGAATCGATGTGCAAACCACTACCAAGGGCTCAGCAGTTGCCATGCTCATAAAAGCCCATGTTAGTTTATGGTATTAGAAAATTGGATCATACTGAAATAGAACAATGACCAATTCACAGCTACATGTGGGATTGAGAAGGTTGGTGCTCTTATAAAGTGGAAAGTATGGGTTGGGACTGGCAAAATTTGTCTCAGAGGTTGGCCTGTTCAATTCTCTGCTGTTTGCAAAGGGAATTGGTGTCCAAGTTTGGTAGACAGTTGTAAATCTCATCAATGGTTTCTTCTCATTTTCCACAAGATGCTCCTAACCAAGTCTGTGGTATTTTATGTCTTCCTTGTGGATCCTGGCACTGCTTCAGAGCTCCCTGTGGATCCTGCAGAGCTGTTTGCAGCAAAATGTGATTGTAACTATGTGGTGTGAGACTGTTGGGCTACTTCGATTAAGAGAAAAAATAAAGACAGAGAAAAAAATACTTTAACACAAAGTAAAATCAGAAAAATAAGAAACATAACTCCAGACTCTTTCCTTTCCCCCCAAGACAAGGCAGAAAAGTGTAACACAGATGAGCTTTTGGCTTTGCAAACATTGTCTGGCCTACAACGTGTGCCCACAATGTACTTTTTCTACTATTAACAAGGAGCATTGGTTTCCCTACCTGTGTACGCAGGGCTTTACTTTATGTCTGACTTTAAAAAGAAACCTTAGTCTCTGGAGAATTTCCCAGTAATACAGTATTTTAGAAAGTTCCTTTGTGGTACTTCACCAACAAGCCCAAGGACCAGAACAGCTCTCCCTTGTCCTACGACTGCTTTCAGGGAGACACCTTTCACTTCTTGCACATACCTGGGCTACAGCATAAACAGGAGGAAGTAGGAACCTGCTGTAGGCTTGATGCTGCATTTACAAGGGACATCTTAGCTGAGTGCTCCTTTTGGGTAAGGTCATTAGATAGAAGTTCTAGCAGAGAACCGATTTTGTAGAATAACTGCATCTCTCTCTGAAAATTGTAGCAGCAGCAGTTCATCTCCAGCCAGATTCAGGCTGCTCTCATATGCCTTTCCTGTGCCTTTCCCCCATTTCACACATGAACACAAAAAATTGACAATCCCTAATATTTATGCAGTGTTATTAGCAAACTCGCACTACAAGGATGACTTAAGTGTGATAGATTCTTCTGCTATTGATGTTGTCATTGAGGATTGAATAAATATTACTTTTTTGGAGTTCAGTTTGAAAGAATTACTCATTAGAAACCTTTGCTTGGTAAAACTCAACTCTTCTTCCTCCATCAGTCCTAAACCAGGGTCCAGCATCCAAGCAGTTATAAAATGTACCCATTTAAGGAACGGAATAATATGGATACCAACACAGCATTGATATGGAGATGGGTGGGATCCTTAGCAGGAACTTTATGGCATTTTAAAATACACCTTGTACCCGTGCAGGGGCTGTGATACTTTAAAACTCCAGGGAGTGTTTTCAAATTTTCCCTGCAGGTTACCATTCTGCAAGGCAGGGTTCATGGCTCTGGTGTTCTTGAGGCATGATCTGCAAAACGCTTAGTTTCGGGTCAAGACTGAATGCTGTGTTCTGAAGTGCTGTTGCATGGTATTGAGCTGCTCCGGGGGCAAACATCATGTCCCACTGGGAATAAAAGGGGTTTTTTCCCCTTAGAGAACTCCAAGTGGGCTTCCTGTACATGCTTCATCAACTGTGCATGTACACTTTGTATGTCACATGGAAAAGTCATGCTGTCAGTCGTGGTGGGTGGAGACTAATACTTGTTAAATTATATTGCTATAAACTCTACATCTAAAATAACTTCCCATCATTCCTCTTTATTTGCATGTGAAAAATTAGCTGCAAGAAAGGTAGGCTTCTGGTACTGATTACTGTTCTTTCTTGGCTAAGTACCAATAACATCCCTGGCTGTGGTCATTAGTTAGGTTTTTTCTGTTTCAATCTCCTGTGATTCAGCAGCTGACTGCCCCAGAGGCCAAAGTCTTCTGCTAATGCAGCAATGAAGATTTTTTTTTCCTTCTGTCGCTTTTCTGATGTGTGTCAGACCTAATTGGAGGCTAAAATTGCATTTCCTTTTCAGTAGAATTAGCAGCTCTTTTTAGTCCACCAACTAAAGACTGTTTTTATTAGCAGCTCTGCTCATGTCTTTTGTGATCTTTGTAGATGAGAAATAATCACATGGAGCCTGAGGTTTAATTTAAGTCAGCCATTTAGGTCCCATTTGCACTAAGGTGGGTGCCATCCTAGAACATAAGAGAAGACATATAGTCAAGAGTTTTCTGCATTTTAGTTCAGGACTCAACACTCAGTTTTCTTCTCCCTTGGTTTAACTGTATAACCTGAATTTACCATATAGGAGTCCATATAGGAAACACCTCCTTAAAGTTTGGGAAACCAAATTAATTGATATTTTTACATCTTGAAGATATAAAACCCTAAGTGGTTTGGTTATAGGTATTCTGTGTGAGGCAGAAATACACATCCTTTAATGGCATACACTGATTAGACCTCTAATTTCTGGGAGACAGAGCCTTAAAGCTGCCTTTCCCAGTGCTGAATTGGAGCACTGTGTGAGAAATTGGCTGTGTACTGTGTCACTGCCTGACCTGAGAAAATGTTCTTGAAAAGCCCATCTCCATTACAAATGTACCATTTTGCCATGCAGTAGTTTTTGGAAGTATAAGAAGAATGTAGGAGAGAACAATAGTTCCAAAATCCAACCTAAATAAAAAGCAGGTGTCTGGTTAACTAATGGGTGATCTTGCACGTAGGAAGAATGGCTGGAAAAGCTTCCTTGTTAGTAAACTGTTGGTCTAAGAATTAATCAAATAGACAATATGTTCTTTTTCTTAAAGACCTCTTTTTTCCTCCATTCACAAGGCAGAATTGAACTCTTACAGCACTGATAAATCACATCCAATGTTGTGGTTATGGCCCCTTATTTCTCCATTCTTCTGTTTCTACATTTGTAAGTTAGTTCAGAAATTGCATCTGGAGAAGCAAACATTTCTGGGATCACAGATTAGTTTAGATTTTGCTTCCCACTGGAGATTTGTGGGTAGGAGCTGCAATTCTATTTCAAAATCTAATTAAAAAGCAGGTACATAGGAAAGTAGTGAACAATCTTACCCATAGGAAGAATGTCTGGGAGCTCTGTTTTGTTAATGAACTGTTAGGCTAGGAATCAAATACATAAGCAATACGTGCAGGTTTTTTAGGGTTTTCATTCTTCTCTGTTCACAAGGCAAAACCCAACTGTTGTATCATTTGCCACTTACCAGGCTTACTGGAAATCTCAGTTTCTCTTTAATTTCCAGAACAGCCACCTCAATGATTTCCCGGTATCGGATTGTATGTGGTAGGTGACAGGGAAATAAGGTCAGCTGAAAAGATTTCCTGGGATTTTCATTTTGGAATGAATTGTGTAGGACACTTCACCTCTGTAGTTTTATGGACTGTTAAATTGTATCTGTGGTATAATAGCATCAGCAGCACTTATCTGATGACTTGTTGGGCACTACTAATTGTATGAAAAAGGCATAAATTTTTGTTAGGTAAAATCCACTCAATACCTTTGAGAAAAAGGCCACTTGAGAATCCACCTGCTCTAACATTGGCACAAGGTTTAGAAATATTCATCAAAGTGAATGAGGTGCTCGTTGTCTTCATTATGTATTTTGTACATTCCCAGGGGCACTTGGAGAACTAAAGCAGACATGTTTGATAAGGTACAGAAAGTGGAACACTGTAAATCAAATTAATGTATTGCGTACAGTGCCAGTGCAAAGTTGTCTTGATCTCTATGTCTGGGCTCTTGAAATTGGTGACAAGTCAGTATTTTCAGGAGCTGAACTCCATCTTGCCAATATTGTGCTCACATTGCCCTTTTTAGCGTTTGTCTTATAGTTGTTTTTACAAATGAAAACATATTTTTCCCTTTTTTTGGTGTGAGTGTACAAATGCACAGAGAACTTTAACTGTGTTCATGCTGCCTTGAAAAGATGCCAGAAGTCAGATGTGTAATTAGGAATTCTGTTAAAAGCCTAATTCCTGAACCTGTGAACACTTTTTTGGCACATAGCTTTTTGAGTCCTTGCTTTTCGTTTTGTATTTCCTATTCTTGTGACCAAGAAGTAAGTTTCTTTTCAAAGGAAATTGTCAGAGATCTGCTGGTGTGTAATTTGTTCTTTGTTGAAGTCCAGTGCAAAAAGGTGGTTTTCTCTGCTTTTGTTGTTAAGTGAAATGCTCTAAAGCATAACATTAGACCCTGTTTTATTTAACACCTGATTACTCATGGCAAAGTTCTTTAAGATCCTTCTTAATGTGTTACATGTTAAGATGATGCAACAGGTTATGACAGCATTCCTGTAGTGTGGGTTTGCTCGTGCAGTGCTAAATATTTCTGATGCTGCAGCACTTTATGTTCTACATTGCAAGGGTTCAAATATTGGTCAAGTTCAAACAAAGCTAATGATAAACTATTTTAGTTAGATGGGACAGAGAGAAGAGCAAAGAAGTCTTTGTCACCAGATGATGTAAAAGGATTTTTGGGGTGGGTTTTAAGGTAGTTGAGAACAAATTAATTTATCAGGTAATTTTATGAGTGAGTCTTAACTGATCTATCAGTTCTTCCTACCTTTGATAGGGGCTTCCTGTGAAGATCACAGGATTCACCTGTTGCTTCTTCCAGGCTACATTTGACTTCCAGAATATAAATGAACTGGAAATACATATCTACTCTGCAAACAGAATCAAGCAACAAATGAATCTCAAAACAACAGACTAGAAAGGATCTATCTAGGCAGCCATTACCAAGCCTAGGACTTTTCCACAACTCTTCTACATCTTAAGACAGAGCAAAGATATTTATTCACTGTGTAAGTTGCCAGGGGCATAAGAAGGAAATCATCAAGGTGGAAACATGCATTCACCATATCTGCTCTCAGTCACAAATGAAAGGAGGATATCAATACTTTTTCAGGCTAACACATTAATTTACTACAATAAACTTGGAAATTGATGCAAGAACTCAACCAAAGCAGTAAAAGGTCTGCCTGGCCTGCAGGCTTCTACTTACCATGTCCTTTTCCTAATTCTTAAGTACTGTCATGCTTGTCCAGAAAACCAGTCAAGTGTGTTCATAAGTCCATCCATATCCAGCAAGTGTAAACATGTGCTTCATGCACCATCTTAATTGCTTAATCAAGCTCCTTCTATTGTGAGGCACAGCCAAACAAACAAACAAGAACCAGATGGAAGATATTTTTATCAGACGGACCATAGGATTAAAGAAACATGGTCATTGAACATTGCTGTCCTTAAAAAACCCAGTGTTAGGATGAGGCTGCATCCATGCAGCATCCCCACAATGGGATAATTCAGGCAGCAACAACTGTCATAGACTCAGTCTTACCTCTTTCTTTTCATACTCCAACAGCCTGTGTGAGCTTGCTTGGTGGACATAAACACACATTGATAATTATTTCAGAGGAGCTTGTACCAGAGAAGGTTGAAGCAGTTATTTACATTTGGAATTGGTGATTACAAAAAATACAGGAATAGTCAATTCTACTTAGAGTCAGTTTGTGGGTGATTTTAGCATGGAAGTATTGTCAGTTGGTATAGCGTCACTCATAAGAGACCAGGGCAGCATCTTGTTATTTTCAAACTGTAGGGAAAAGTCTGAGTGTGTTTGAGCCGTTTTCTCTGCTGTTTGTAAAGCATGTCATAGCAACAGAGATTTTAATCTGTTTTCCTTAGTTTTATGTCATAAAGCACTTACAATTATGCATTAGTGCTCCTGTGGGTCCTACATCAAATCTGCAGTAATTGTGGTCTTGCAATCTTTTCCACTATAGGCTTCTAGTAGTGGTTTGATTATGCTGTGATCGCTGCTTTAACTCCACACAATAAAAAAAGAGCAAAGTCCTTGATTATAATTGCAGGCATAAATATTTGGCCAGGTACTTGCCTGGTCCTAATTGACAGCCTGAATTGTACAGTGTCGTCATCAAAATGGGAAAGAGCTTATGTGAATGACTCATGGCTTTGACAAACACTGTATCTGAAGGTTTGTGGTACAATTAACAGAAATTAAATAGTTAAGAACTGTGGTATTTAGGCTGTCAGAATTGGATTTTTAGTTAACACCCCAATAAGATGGAGAGTGCAAGTTCCCTGTTCTCCTCATCTCATTGTTTCCTTCCACTGGCTGCAGACTCAGCAAGACAAATGTGCATTAGTTTATATTGTCAGGGCTATCTTTGCAAGCAGATGGGCTGGAAATCTAATTAAAAAACCCAAAAGCTTTGATTCTGGCAAAAAAATAGAAAAGTCTTTTTGGGACAACCCTAAATCCTCTGAGTTAAATGGATGTTCTATGTCAATGCCATTCTATTGTTCCACTTTATAAATAAAATATGAAGGGCTCTGCTTTCACATAGACCCATAAATGTGCTCATTTATGAGTTTAATAAAGCATGTATATTCAGTACAATTAGATAAGCATATGTATAGAGCAATAAACGACTCCTATATAAAATCAGCACACATGTAACAGAGAATATATCCCAGCACAGATAAATAAGCACATGCTTCGATTATTAAGTGATATCACTTAATCTCTCGCGAATTAACCATGAAGCGGCCAATGACTGTTTGCAATTCTCCTTGTAATTATGTATCCTCCCTGTGTCTGAAGATATGGTAAATATAATACATTCAATGGAAGAATGCGCTAGTTTCAATAAAGAGAAGTCAGGTAACATGCAGAGGTAGAGTTGAGCTGTTACCCAGAAACACAAGAAAGAAGTGAGTAACCCAATTAGGCTCATGTGGCTCAGTCTCATCCCTTGGACTGCAGTACTCCAGCCATATGTGAAGCTACAGTTGAAAAGAAAATAGTCACAAATATTTGTGTTATCTCAGTATCAGGGAGTTTCACTTAGTGGGCATTTCTTAAACTGGGTGATGTGTCCAGTGTGGGGCTAGAGGTTTGCACAGCAACTGTTAAATGGTTTCTGTTGTTTTTCATCAGTTGTTTTCTGGGGGACGTGGGGGTGTGACTGTGGCAGTTCAACTTTCTACAGAAACCTGCAGCATTAGGTACATTTCTGCACAGAATGTTATGTTGCATTAGTTTAACTGACAGGTAGGGAAACCATTAGTCTGGTAGAGTAGATGTGGCCTATGATGTATGTTTGATGTGCCTCTTCCAGATCAGGTGAGGGACTCGATATTAGGCCAAATATCCTTAGGTGCAGTGTTTCATGATTCTTCTCTCTCTGATTTTCATTACCATGGGCTCGCTGATATCTACAATAAATTGTAGGAGTTTTCTGACTAGCAGATTCCTATTGTTCCTATCCTGACGTATGTTAATTTGTCAATATAATTTTCAGGTCTGGCAGCAAGAAAAGCATCACTTGGGGTATGTAATTGTTGAGATGAATAGGGTGATGTGTGTTCACATGTGGTACTTGTAGATGGGCTTGCCTGGAAGTTTTATTGTGCTTTTGATAGAGATACAGCTAAGAGGGAAAAGGGAGCAGGCAGTTGAAACTAAATCATTTTTCTGAACCTGCTTTAGCTGCTAAAACAGTTGCCCTGAGTTTTTCCAATTAGAGGTGAATGATGGGTGGAGGTAGTTATGGAGAACTGGAATTACTTACAATCGTGATGAAAGTTCAGGATCATAAGGGAAGCAACATCAAAATTGTGTTGCCATGACACTGGTGTGTGATTTCCCATGGGTGTGGGAAAGTGCCTTAGCATGATGGACTGTAAACCTGAGGAGACCACACACAGCCACCTAAGGAGCTCAGTCTCCTACAAAGGTGGGAGTATCTGAGACTGGAAAAACACCTCAGGTGATCTTGGGAAGACAGACAGAGTGTTAGCTCAGAGACGCAGCTGAGGTTTGCGCGGTTATTGCCAGGATTTGGTTCCTTAGTTGACTGTTGGGTTTGTCTTTGGTTTCCAGAAGCTTTTTGGATCTAGCTTTCTCACTCTCAGGTCTTCTACTCCCTGTGAAATACGGAGTTATCAACTTGTTTGTGCTCAGTCAGCTCAGTGATTTTGATCTCTTGCACATCTGTGTCTCCACAAATAATAAGGGATACCTCTCATCCAGTAGCTTCATTGGCAAGGCTTAGCCCCTCTTGCTGGATGCAGAGAGAGCCTGGCCTTGCTAGGAGACAGTTTCAGAATAAATGGGACATGAGCTAGATATTTTGTAGCTGGGTTGTCAATAGCACATCAGTTTCCACTGTCTCTTGAGGACTCTGTAAAAAGGACTTTTTCCGCTCTCAGTGCCATCATGGTAGTTATGTGAAAGAATGAGTAAAGTCTGCTGTGTAAATGAATGCACAGAAATTGATTTTACAAGTGTATCTTATAACATAGATTGATTTGTAGCTTCAGAGCAAGCCCTTCTGGATGTACTACAACAGGCAGTCTTCACCCAGCCTGGCATGGCAGGAAGTATCTATCTGATAAGTGAACTATTTTAGGTAAGTCATTGTGCCTAGGAAGACATGCTTTGTTTGTATATGGGTGGAACGCAAAAAAAAAAAAAGAATACCACTCATTTATTAGTCATGGTCAGCCCTCATTGTCCAACCCAGGGAAAAAAGGGGGCATCAGCTTTTTAACTGTGCAATTCTACAGAAAACTGAAATGCTCTTGTAGTATTGTAGCAAAATAAACCCATAGAAGGGACCACAGAGTGTTTCTGGAATGTAGCACTCAGCCTTTCCTCCTAACAGATACACTTAAATCCATAAATGGATTAATAAATGCCCTTAAATAAAACATGGAGTGGGTGAACTCTGGCCATATCTTATAGGTCTCAAAGAATAGTTACATCACTTCTGCTTAGGAGATAGAAAGTGCAAATCCCGTGCTGAACTCTGCACTGCAAAAGGGCAGAGGCCAAGGTACTAAGTTGTAGAAGAATGTGCTGGTTTGAAGTGCAGATTTTTCAGTGAGGAAAAAATCCAAAAGCTTTAGAAATTTCTCACCAAAAACACCTCTAAAATGCTATGGTAATCAAAATATTTTGATAAAATTCAAAGGTTTTTTCCCTTTTTTTTTTCTTTTTTTAAGTAGACTGATCAAAAAAAGGAACAAAATGAAAAAAAAAGGCATTTCATCTGAAAAGGACTGAACAGAATATTTTGCTGCTATAAAAGCTTTTTTTCAGGTTTTAATTCAGTAATAGTTCCATGAGAACCTGCACTCAGTGTCTCATCTTTTCTCCCTAGTTTCTTATTTTAATTACAGCACTTCTGTAAATGGATGTGCCTTGCTCTCCTGTACTGCCAGGAGCAGTGTGTGAGAACTGATGAGTGCTTACTGCAAGAAGTGTCAATAACCACGTAGAAAAAGTGATTTTACCATCTTTGAAGAGTTTTTTTCCCCTGTCCTCATCCGTGAGCCCAGTTGAGCCCTGAATCAAATGTGCTAGTCCCAGAGTGGTTATAACTGCTTGCATCAGCATGAAATTTGGCATGGTGTCTGCCTCGGGACATATATTGGATTTTACCAGGTGCTGCTGTCGACTGTCTAGACCGACATTAATCATTCTTTGCATGAGCCGAACATGTTTGCAGGCTTATTTATGCTATAAAAGTTCTTTCCCCTATGGGTTTCTCTGCCTCCAACAACGCATTTCAAGGAAATGTATGTATTTGCAATCTGGAGACTTTCCACTCTGGGGTGACTGTGTTTTACAGTGCTGACTGGAATTCCTGGAGCTGCTCACCATGCTCCATTCACTCCCTTGTTAAGTCACTGATGTCGAGAGCTGATAAATTAGGATCCCGTGTCTAAGAGCCCCAAGCACTCATTGCGCAGATGAGAAAAGTCTCCTTTTCCTTATGTGAAAATCTGGCAGTGTTGGCTGTAGACTAAACTTCATAGCGACTGCACGTGAAATGGACTCCATGGTCTCCTTGCTTGAACTATGAAAAGAAAAGCTTAAAATGCAGGCAAAAAGATGTATTTATTTTTTGAATCTTACTAGTTTGGTTGTCTTAGGCACAACCATATATATTTATTTCTCATCTGGAATCCAGTGGATTTGAATCTTCAAACTTACTTTTAATAGCCTCTGCTCATCCAAACCTTTTAAAGAATGGTTGGTGTGTTTATATTTCAGCATGATCCTAATATTTATTTTTTCCAGCAAATGTCAAGAACATGTAATTTTCATTTGGTAAAGCATTTTTGTTTTGTTTCTGCTAAATCGTCTCAAACACAAGATTTTAAACGCTTAAGAGAGAGTTGGATGGTACTTATTGTCAAATATTTCTTTGTTGTAGTAACAAATCTTTAAATGTAGCCCTGCTTCAACAAAAACAAAGCCCTGATTAATTTCATATTTATCTCAGCAGCTGTTTCAAGGAAGACCTGCCAGACATTGATCCAAATATAGTAGACGTGCAACAACAAAATGGGAAGAGGATAAATGGGTTTAAACGAAGGCATCATTTACCAGCAGAAACTTCACAGAAATGTGAAAAATTATAATATTCGTCCTCTAGATTTGGTTTTAATAGCTGTGATCGTGCACTTTTGGACACAGTTGTGTCTTATATCTTTGCTGTTTGAATGAAGGCAGGAAGCTTCTCAAACAGTGTTTATTTGCTCAATTAAATAAGAGAGCTCTGGGTCCCAGTTCTGGTCTGGGCTGTAATGAGGTAGATCAGGATTTTCACCTGGGTGGAAGAGAGCACAACACAACCCTGCTGAATTCTGACCTGCACCTCTTAAAACAACTCCAAGCTCATGGGATCATGGTTACATATTGTGAAAAGGTTTTCTTACACCTAGCTGGTGTCTGAGTTCTTCGTAGCTTACATCATTTTACAACAGAATTGCTTTGAGTTCAGAGCACTTATTTTTAGAAGTAAAATCGAATACCAAGATGAGTTACTTGCTTGAGGATAGCAGGAGGGCCCATTCTGACACTAGTTAGCTTCTGCCAAAGTATTTGGTTTTTTCTGTCTTTCTGTTCCCTCCTGTTGACTTGGGGCCAGGGGCAGGGGTTGAATGCGGACATTGTGCAGCCCACACTTCTGCATTCTTGTGCCATTTGCAGTCACACTGTATGTCCCCTAAGAGCAGTGGCTGGAAACCAGAGACAGGAGGTTTGTGTCTGCCTGGACCTCACTGGCTCCAAGTCTTTTTACAACATGTCACTGAAATTTCTCTAGATTGCTGCTTTATGTCCAGTTCCAGCCAATGTGAAATGGGCTTTGGTTTCTTTCTTTCCTTCTCTTATTTAAAAAAGAGAAGTGAGAAGGAGTGATTCCTTTTCAGTGCTGAAAGAGAAAAAACAAATTTAGGTCATAGTAAGGAAGAAAGGATTAATTGGAAATGGAGGCTGGGTGTCTGTTTCTTCTCTAATTGCAAAAAAAGAAAGCATTGTGAAACCATCAGGAGATGTAAGAAGGAAAATTTGGGGTGAAGACTGTCTACCTACAGTCTTTGAAGTAGCTGAAGCTCTCTGGTGGGAATTGTTATTCCAGAGCAATGGTGCTCTCGGGATGCGCATCACTAAGTTCCTCTGCTGGTCTCTGATATACTGGCATGTATGGGAGGTGCGAGGATGAGGAGGCATAGGCGCCCCAGGATCTTTGAGAGGATGATCTGCCTCATCACAGCCAACAGCCACAGTCAGTGGAGGATGTGGGTGACAGCTCAGACTGACGGCGTGACAGTGCAGGAACATATCAATTAAATGGGATAATTAGCCAGGTAGAGTTTGCTGAGCAGTATTTAATAGAGTAAAATATTTTAATAAATAACTGTGATTCAGGAGTGCTTGACAAACAGGTCTATTAAAAAGGACTTTACCTGGTCCTCTAAATGTACTGGAAAGTATATTATGAATATAGATGACTATTTCTACTGACAAGGTGATATTCAAGCTCAACATGGTGATGTAAAACCAAAGTATGGAGCACTGTAAGTGATGCTGATTATAAACCTCTTTGTCTGGTTTCATTTTCAAGCTGAGTAAATAAACCAGAGACAAAATGAATAAAAAATTGCAATTAATCAAAAGTATTAACACATAAATTACAGAAATGATCCTTGGTGCATTTTGATATGGAAACTAGGCAGTGGAGTTAGTTTGGTCTCAGTATGAAATGAGACTTTTGGGATAACAGTTTGTGCTTGGAGGCTTTCACATACCTCCTCTTCCTCTCCCTTTTCCACCCTCAGCTTGTGAATCATGTGGCTGAGTGTAGCCACATTTGTCAAAGGAATGGTGATCTCAAAAATGATTAGGTTCCTGTAAATTTTGCGCTTACAAATTGACGCTTGAAGAGCTACTTGTTATGCTGAAAGCATCTCCTGGCAAGGTTACACTGACCCACCTTAAAAGAGATCTTGCTCTCCCCATTAACAAATCATATTTTGAATGAGATGCTAGATATGTCAGATCTGTGCCTTTAATGGTCCAACAGGTGTGCTAAATGTGCTGCTTCATCATTAACTCCTGACTGCAAAATGGGAATGGAGATATTATGTTATTTCAGCTAATCAAGTGCTGAAGCTTTGAAATGCCAGAAGCTTTGGCCAAACCATAAGGATGAAAAATACCCATAATCAGTGATAGGTATTTGAAAGATTAATCAGAAAGCATGAAGTCCTTAAATTCATTTGGTACCCAACAAACCAGTTCTTGCCAAAGAAAATACAATTTAGAATGTGCCTGAATTAAAGAGGAAATTTGAGAAAATAACCTTATGAAAGCACCCTAAAAAAAAATAGAGGCATTTATTTTGACAAACTTATCACATCTGCTTCTGAGTTTCAATTTTATGCCTTCTTTTTTTTTTTTTTTTTTTTAAATTCAGATCATAAGTACTGTTTTCACAAATATTCTAGGTTGTTTTTATTAAACTTAGAAGCTGGTCTTTGTCTTTCCTTAAAAGCAGTGTAGCAACTGAAATGACGTAGCAACTATCAAATATTTTGTGCTCACTGTTGCAAATCTGGTCCAGATGAGCACAGCCAAAAGGCTGATGGATTGTCCAAATACCTTGATCTGAGTGCTTTTTTTCCAGTTTCTGGTCAAATATCAATACCGGAAAAACTTAAGCACCACAATCAACGTGAATTGCCACAATAAAGTGATTACTTGTGCGTAATGGATACGTCTTGATGGAGCATCTTGGGAGCCAGGAATAACGCATTTGTTGCTTGGACAATGTGGAGGAAGCTTGACTGCTACTGATGCTTTCCCCGATCAATTGCTAAATTAGGAAGGGTTTGAGTTGTTGCTTTTAAGCAATAAAGTTAATAAGCATGGCTGGACTAGTCAAAAGGAACCTTGGGTGATTTTCTTAATCCATGCTGAGGTACTGAAGAAAAATGACTGACTGTCAAAGATGACTAATCTTCACAGATTGCCTCTCCAGAATTTATCAGTGCTTCATTATGTCTGCACAAGGCCAGCTTTTTTAGGACCCTATCAATTGCTGTGAATATTTGGATATTGCAGCTTAAATTTTGGGCTATTTGTAGGTGTTGTGTTTTTTTAAATGAAATTGCCTTTGAGGTGTCCCCACATTTATGCAAATCTTTTGTACTTTCACATAGGCATTCAGTTTTGGTTTTGCAGGTTATTATTACTCATTATTTTTAATTCCCTGGATTTGCATCTATGGTTTCCTGAAAAGTAAATTATTGGACTTCATTCCAGACAGCTGAAGACTGTAGTATCAGTATAGGCAGCTGGAGACCTCCACCAAGGCAGGCTCCTTAGACAAACACAGCATGGCAGATGCCCTGAAGAATTTACAGTCTAAATAATTTTCTTATCTCCCACTTCTTTCTCGGAGATATTAGTACCTGATTAGTATCTGGCTACCTATTTGTACAGTGTAAGTGCTTCCTCCACAGTAAGCTTGGCAACTGAAAGCAGAAATAATGAGCAGACAGCTTTCTGTCTTGCAGCAGTTTAACTACTATTAAATAATAGCTTTTGACAAGCAGGTCTAAAAATCAAGTGCTAATTTTTTGCAGAGGCAGAAGACTGTGGAGTTATTGTGCTGGGGAGATTAAATTGTATGGACAAGACTGCAGACCCTCAGATATTGTTACAGCTCAGTACCATTCATCACATTAAAGAAAAAAATTGCAAGCAGAACTACTTCTGCAAGAATGTGAAAAACACTCTTGAAACAGAGTTAGATTTTTCTTGCAGCGATAAATACCATCCATTTGTGCGTTTCCTGCACTAGAATTAAAAGGGGTACTCGTCTTTGCATGTATTTCATACAGGAACTTACAGGCTTAAGTGATGAATGAAGAAGGGAAATCCTCTTTGCAATTAGGAGCATTTTTTGGAGTTTTGTATTACTAGTGAAAGAGTTGTTACGTGTTGATGTGTTTTGAACCAAAGAAATCTATGATTGTTCTTCTCCCTTTCCTCATTCTCCATCCCTGTTTCTTATCAGTTTGATATTTTAAATGTTGTTGAAACTTTGGTCTATTACAGGGAGTGTGGATAGCACTGGCAGTGAATAACTGCTTGTTCAAGGACAAGAATCAGGAAGCATCTTGATCCCTACCCTGGGCTGATGTCCCAGCCTGGTCGGCAGCATCAATGGTTGTACTCCTGTGCCCACCAGAAAAAACTGGAAATTAGTGCCTATTCTTCTTCCACTGAAAACATACTGTGAAGTCTCCAAAACTCTGTCTGATCCCTCTACTGCTTCTCTGCACCTCCTGGGACTGCAGAGGCTTTTACCTTTCCATAAACAGATTTCAGCCCACAGTTACATTTCTTAGTTCTCACCTGGAATATCTGTCTCAGCACAGGCTGATCTTCTAGTTGTGGTGGTAGGTAATCATGGGTATAGAGGTATCCCACTGCCTGTGCCCTAAAGCTGGGGACAGGGTTTTATTTTCGATCTGTTTAGGTCTAAGGCTTTAGTTCAGGTTCATCAACAGAAGACTTCATTTCCCTCAGGACATTCCTGTTCCACTTACTGAAACAGGTTTTTATATAATTCATCAATAAGCATTAACTCATCCGTTTAGGTCAGATTTGGTAAGTTCTCAGGGTGGCAGCAGCCACGGGGAGTTGGAATGGAGGTCATATTGACTATGCCTTGCTGTAGTTGCATTGGGGTGGTGGTGTGCTTATTTATGTCAGAAAAGAGAGATTACACTTACCTGTTACTTCTCTGCTGTTGGGGCTCTCCATGTGCCTGTATGGCTCCTCAATATCTTGGTCAACTGTTTGAAGAAAAACAAATCCTTGGAAAAGTCAGTTCAGTATGACTGGGATCAGTGACTTGGCAGGAGTTCCCAATGGCCCTATAAAGCTTTGCAAGAAAAATAACACAAAACGCCTTCTATTCATCCCTTTCTGATTTGATTCCATGTCTTAGCTCTTGTTCCAAGAGCCAAGAGGCAGTAGCACCACCAACAAAGCTCCTTTTACAGCCTTTTTTGGCATTAGTTATAGAAGGATCAGATGTCTGACCTTTCAGCAGTAGGTAAAGGGAGAATAAAAAGGTCTATATTCTTGACAGTGTTTGGAAGTGCCTGGTCTCCCTAGTTTTTCTTTGCACTGACTGTTGTATGCTGTGTGCTCTGGATATGTCAATAATGTTAAGGCAGAGGACCAAGCTTGTTGTCTTTGACTGCTCCTGCCTGGCACTAAGTTGAGACTGTTCAAGTTAGTGAACTCTCCTAACATGTATTAATCCAGTGTGCCTCCTATGAAGACTATGCCAGTCCTTGTGCCAGCCCAGAAACCTAGTTGTAAGCTTTAGAGAGTTTTCAGTTAAATATGTAGGAGATGAATCTTATTAGCAGAAAAAGTGTTTCAAGAAGTTAAAGAGGTAGAGTGAAGTGAAAATCATCCTGTGTTTGTGCACTGAGAGTAGTTGTGTGGAGGCTAAACAGTCTTACAATTTCTGCATTATACCAGTACGTAATAATATCTGTCCTTAGCATATTTCACATTCAGTCCACTGATATCATTCAGTGATATGCAGTATCAGGTGCTATTTTAAGTTATCTTACATATGCCTCTATGTATACAATATTTATCCTATTTATGTCCATGTCCCATTGGCAGAAAAGTCAAAGGTTCTATATTCATATGTTAAAGAGGATTTCTTGTTCTGTACTTCACTGTTGTGCTCACTATCCAAAAATGTTCATGCTCTGCCGTGTTTCTCATCTTTCTTTTATTGTTTTTTTTTTTTCTGTTTTTATCCTCCTTTCTCCTTTCCACACTTCCTTTCTTCTAACAGCTTCTCTTTTAGTGGAAAAGGATGTGACCTCCATCCCGACCTTAAAAAATAATAAAACTAGATCAGTATAGACCATTCTGGCATCTTTATTGTATCACAAATTAATTTTACTCCTTTACCATACAGATAATATTACTGGGAATACGGACTTCCACATTTTGTGCAAGAGTTTGTGTCCTAAAGCAGACCCATAGCTCTCAAGACTTCAATACCATGCAAGGCTTAGCTGGTCAGTCAGAGGAGTAGACACGTCCTGAATCTCATCAAATGTTGGATCTGCAGATGGAGGATGACACTTTTGAATCATACCTCTTTTCCTGAGGACAGATACTACTACGTCCCTTTAAAAGCTATGCTGAAATTTGCCCAGATTTGACATGAATCAAGATGTCATTTTATTCTTTCTCCTCCTGAGGAAAAAGAGAAGTGTTTGCAATTAATGCTCTGGTGTTGTTGGGCCCCATGCATTGCCAATGCCCGGGCCAGATATCTGTCTTGTACTTCTGAGAAGGGAGGAGCACAGGCTGGCAGAAAAGCCTGACTGCAGATTGAAAAAGATCCAACAGCATTTGGAAGATCACTCAGGAGGGAAAAGGGCCCCAATGATAACAGTGTACATGCTGAGTGACAAGGACCTTCCTGTCAGGGAATGATTGCCAGGCACTTTTCTGGAAATGACACTTTTAAAAAAAGCTCTTAAAGGGACCTCTGAGAATGAAGGTACCCAAATTTACAAGTGGCCAATAATGTTAAGGCATAGGACCCTGCTTGTTGACTTTGGCTGTGGGTTGAATTTAATATGTTGAAAGCAGAATCTACTGTATGTACATATAAAGAGTTTCTATACAGACATAGATGATTCTGGTTTCAATTGTGTGAAAGTATGTATGGTTTTAGTGAAAATTTGCATTAAATATGTTTGGCAAATTAGAAATAAAACTATAATACGGACACTTGAATTTCATGTAAATTAGATTATGGTATAATTGATAAAACCTTTCGTAAAGCCTTTATGCTGTGCAATATTTTGTCTTTTATTTTAAAGTATAGCATTCCTTGCTTTGCTGTGAAGCACTGAACACCAGCAACAACAGTTGTCTCAATGTGACTTCCCACAATATTAATTATCATGATATGCTTTTATTCCTACAGTGAAGATGTTTGTAAACGAGGATTCACTGTTATTATCGATATGAGGGGATCCAAATGGGATTTGATCAAGCCTCTCCTGAAAACCCTTCAAGAAGCCTTTCCTGCTGAGATTCATGTTGCCCTGATTATAAAACCTGATAATTTCTGGCAGAAGCAGAAAACAAACTTCGGCAGTTCCAAGTTCATCTTTGAGGTGAGATCCACAAAGAAATGTATGGTAAGGCATATCTTTGTCTCTGATGAGAACTTTTCTTCAGGTAAAAAATAATTCCTAAGCTCTGTGATTGAAAGCAAAAGCTACGTCTGAGGACTGGGAGTGGGAGCAGGAGTGGGCCGATGCCCTGGCATCAGGTTGTCTTCCAAGTACACCGGTGGAATCAGTTGCATGTTTCGTGTCAGAGGTTCATACAGTTCATTTTGCTGAGGGTTTTTTTGTGGTATTTATTTTTAGTGCTGTTACATTAAGTCCTTCCTTTGTTTCTCATTGGAAAAAAACCCCAACACCAAATCAGTTAAAATGCTAAAGACAAAATTCTTTAGAAGCAAATGTATTGGTTTGTTAGTTGCCCTCTACCCAGCTTCACGTAGTGACTTTTTCTTTTGGTGAAAGACATTTACTGAATTGTCACCTCTTTATATTGTCACCTCCTTCGGTTAATTGAGCTTTACAGTTCAGGGGTAACATTAACAACTCATGTGAATGATAAGGTGCCTCAGGCAGTGCACTTTAGTTTTCTGTGAATTTCAGCTTCTTACATGAAGAGAAGCAAAGCTCAGATGCATGAAGTGCTCGTACTTCAATCATTCCCCGCCATGACTTAGTCATGTTATTTTTTTGTAATTCATTGAAAAACAATTATATTTTTGGCTGTCTTACCAATCCATTAATTCCAGAGAGACACTCAGATTTTGCATCTCTGGAACTCAGTAGAGAATTTGGCTATAGCTCTTAATGTTTATAGCAATGGAAGACTGTATTTAAGTATATATTTAAGATTTGTTGAAATCAACATGATATAAATATATCCTTATTTTCAACCTGTTCTTTAAAGCGCTCTTGAATTGGTATGGGGAATTAGATTGATGTTACACATTAACACAATTTTACATTATTATCACAATTTAAGTATTTGTACACTTTCCCCACCTGTTTCACAAAACCCAGTCAATTTACAAATTTTGCTTTGATTAAATAACTCTTTACATTCCTTGGCTACTTTGGAGCACTCAGCCATCAAAATAACTTGCATTTGCTATCCCATATGCTATCCCATATTTGCCTTTGAAAGCAAGGCTGCCTCCTGTATGGGTTTGTTACCTCCAGAGATCCCTGACACTTACTGAAATCACTGCTCCTGGCAGAGGCAGCTGCCATCACAGCGCAATGAGACTGGCAACGCTGCCTGTGGGGAATAAGAGGGACTGGGGCAGTGGGAAGGAGGAGGGAGATATATGGGTAAGAAGGACGTGAAACAGGAGGGAGCCTGTGCAGACACTAGTAATAGAATAGTTTCTGGGGATGCAGAGTGTCTGTTTAAAAAATATATGGGCACTGAGGGGCAGTCCGTAGTAGCCCAAGAAAACGCAGGATGTGCATGTATATCCAACACTGAATTTCAATCCTCCTGTTATTTAGCAAACAAAGACAATTTCTTCCTAAAGCTTCGAAACCTAGAAGTAAAGCGACAGAGTTAAAATACATATTTTTAGACCGTTTGTTTGTTTTAAAAATGAATTAATACTTTCTGCAGGCTTTTTTCCGTGTGGAGTTGGTGTGATGGTAGTAAAGAGTAAACTGTGATCAAGCTATTCCTCATAGTTACAGCTCTGAGTCTGTATTGTGTCAAAAGCTCTGGACTCGTTTGCTGTACATGCTGGCACACATGAAAGGCGTGTTAATTTTGTGTGTGCTGTGTGTGCCTTTGAGCCTTAGTCTGTCTGCTGGGCTGTTCACATGGGTGTCTGCAATGGGTCACAAGATTTTGGACTGGAGGAGGAGCGTCACTGCTTTTGCTGTGTATTGGACCACCTGCAGACACTTGGAATCATAATGGTTTGAATCCTTTAATTCCACAATGCCAACAAAGATTTCCTGAGCTGTGGTCCACCCTGCAATATGCACACCACAATCCAGGAACTTCTCTTTTAAAGGGTTCTTGGGGCTGCAGCTGCTGCTGCTCGTCAGTAAGCTCAGGCTCTTGGGCAGCTCGTGCTCTCATAAGAACTGAGTATCAAACAAGCTTCACAGTTCAGTATTACCCACATTTATTTGATTTATGTGGGGCAGCTCACAGGTACCTTCTCTGCACTGAACTGTCATAGTGATTTCCCACAGCTCGGATCAAACATGAGGGCCTTGGCAGGAACACACTGCACTGGAAGGCAGTGGAGGTCTCTACGGAGTTGCCCCATCCACAAACTCATCAGTAACCAGTGTCAGTTTTAAGGGCAGATTTCTCTTTTGAGCTTAATGGAAGCATTACATGTGTGCCAGGGCACTGTAGGACCCTTAGTGGAAGCTAAGAATTTGGATTTTGTGTGGTGAGACTCCAGCAGAGTGTTTCTGTGTCACAGTCCAGAGTGAAGCAAGCCCACAGATCTTCACACAAGGGAAAGGGTTTGGTTTATGTATGTGGACTCTAAAGCTTCCTGGCACTTTGAGGAATGGACCAGGCAGTTTAGTTAGCAGTAATTCAGAGGTGCCTTCAAGATTATTTTCTTTCTTCTGCTGAAAGGGTCTAAAGAGTGGACAGCACTATTTAAAGTGATTTCTAAAAGAAGGATGGATGACACCTGCAGGACAGTTACCACCTGTCTGCCTAATTAAGATTGTTTTCATTAGAGTTTAAAAAACTCCTTAAAAAAACCCAAATCTGAATAAAGGATATTTCTGCAGAATTTGTGAAATGAAAATCCTTTCTGCTATCTCATGTCACATTTTGTCCATGATTAGACCAGTGCTTCCATTATGTTGACACCCTGCAGAGGGATGCCCAAGTGTTAACCATGAGCAGAAGTATTTTCCTGACAGGCAGTTAAACTGTTAAACTGAATTATCTTCAAGGGGTCATTGTCCAGGTCAAGAGATTTAAAAATCTGAAAAACCTCTGAAGCTACATACTTACCTTTCCATTGTTTGTTGGCTCTTCCCACTGTCTTCCCCTTTCCCCAAAGCAAGGAATAATGCAAGAAAGTCTTAAAATAATCTTTCTCCTGAACATAAGTTCAATATAGTCTCAATTTAAATGAATTCCAAAGTGCCTGATATTTTTAGATAGACACAAATTGGAAGAAAATGCCCTTTATTAAATTTAAACCAGCGGTCAGCCTTCTCTTTTGGACATAATTCAGGAAAATGATCAGGGCTTCAGGTGTTTTTCTTTGTAGATGACTTTTACAAGATTGCTGTGATTACTGGGTTCCTCCACTTCAGAAGAGCACAAACTCTTTACAGTCTTTGCAGGCCTGATCTTTAGGGGATAGATGTGCAGTCACTGATGAATATCACAGGCCTTTAAGGGCTGCCAATTTGGGTGTTAACATGACAGCACTGAAAATCTCTAGTTACATATGAAATCCTAAGCTTGTATTTCAGAAGAAGAATGATTTGTCTAAAACAAATGGGAACAGCTATTGGTTGTTGCATCCTTAAACTGTAATCTGCTTTCAAGACACCCAGTGCTTTTTCCTATCACCCGTTACTGAGTCTGAATGAATTAAAACCATCTCTCATTGAATCACTATGTGTGATTCGTGAGCAGTACTTTCTGTTGGCAATAAATTCTAGTTGTTAATACTCCAATGACATCTCACTCTTACATGGATTTTGGCTTAATTACACTAGGAATTGTTAATATGGAGATCTGCCTGCGGCTGAAGCCAACTGGAATAATCTGGAAGAAAAAACCCCAACACGTTGTGTGTTTTGGCAGGTTGCAAATACCTGCTTTGGTTCATGTGCCTAAAATGTTTGCTTCTGTATAGCCATTGGTAGGGGTGTAACACAAGAAGCAGAATCCCTGTAACACCAAATACCTGTTCACTGAACAACCATGCCCAGGTATCCAGCAGTCTGCAGTGCCCAGCTCTGTTGCTGTAATCTGAGGCATTCTCATTATCAATGTTTGATAGTCAGACCAGCTGAAAAAGGTAGACATTATTCCAGTAAATATAATGTCTTTTAATAAATAAGTAAATCAATGCCATTAATAGCAAAGTTTTCAAACCAGTTAGCTCATCAAAATTAAACATAGTCCTCAATGTCTTTTACAATGTTCCTTTAATTATGTATTGATGAGGAAAATAATCACTTCCAGCACTATGCATCGCTTCATGGATTGCACTGTTGTTTCTGATTAGGTGGTCACTGATTCAAATGCTGTCCTTTTCCCTTCCTTAGACGAGTATGGTGTCTGTTGAAGGCCTGGCAAAACTTGTAGATCCTTCTCAACTGACGGATGAGTTTGAAGGGTCCTTGGATTACAACCACGATGAGTGGATAGAGTTGCGTGTCTCACTGGAAGAATTCTTCAACAGTGCTATCCATTTATTATCAAGGCTGGAGGATCTCCAGGAAATGTTGGCTCGGAAGGAGTTCCCAGTTGATGTTGAGGGCTCGAGAAGGCTGATTGATGAGCACACACAGCTGAAGAAAAAAGTGATTAAAGCTCCCGTGGAAGAACTGGATCGTGAGGGTCAGAGGTTATTACAATGCATAAGATCCAGTGATGGTTTTTCTGGTAGGAACTGCATTCCTGGAAGTGCGGATTTTCAAAGTCTTGTGCCAAAGATCACCAGCCTTTTAGACAAGCTGCATTCCACCCGGCAACACCTGCATCAGATGTGGCATGTCCGCAAGCTGAAACTGGACCAGTGCTTTCAACTCCGGCTTTTTGAGCAAGATGCTGAGAAGGTAGGGAACAATCTTTTCCTTTGATACTTTACACAAGACGCTATTGCAAGGACACTGTAACCATTTTTTCTCTAAGTGGGAACATGAGGTGTTCATCACAGGTGTAAATCTCACACTGTCAGCAGATGTACTTCATGTCACTTGTAAACCAGATTCATTGAGCTAATTGTTGGATGTAGCAGACATAATGATATCCAAGAGTAGCTTGTCTATGTCACTTTTGGTGAAAGTGAGTCTGATTTTCTGTGTCACAATGAGTATATTTAGTAGACATTAGCACCAGAATCTGGCTTTTTTTCAAGTTTCTTTTGCTAAGCTTATGAATATATTTATCTACTTGTCACAGCACCTAAAGAAGAATGATTTTAGGGTTTGATTCACTATGATTATTGTTTGCACTTCTTGGAGTATATGGGAAATTTGTAGTTTAAATCCTCCTAATTGTTACCTCAAAGAACATTTTCAGTTTCCTGTTCCTAGGAAATCCCAACAAGATTTGCAATGGATAAAATCTTTAGTAATGGCTTTGTACCAAGGCTGTGGCCACTCACTTCCCACAGAAGAGATCTGAGACTATGTTTAGGTTAGACATATGAGCACTCCAAGAGAAAGTATTCTGAAGTAGCAGCAACATGCAAAGCCCGGTGTGGTTGGTTTGCATTTTAAAGCACATAAAGATGGCGTTTGAATTCATACCTGACACTGACAAGGTGCCCTGTTCCTCTTCACCAGCACAAGACCTTATTTGAGAAATATTTAACAATAAAGTATTCCGTAGAGATTTCATCACAGCTTCATGTTTCTTATATGTTTGCAATGTAATGTATCAGCCTGAATGGCATGTAGTGTGTTTTGAAATGCAATACAATATACAAAAGTGTGTAGAGCAGCAGAAGTACAGATAAGTAACATGGATTTAGGAAGCTGTAGTTTCACAGGTGTGCAGTACCACTGCTGAGTTACATCCTCATTTCCTGCCTCTTCAGACGATACTAATTCAGGAACCTGTAGTAGATAAGGAAGTCCCCTGCAAGCAAAGCATAGCAGCTTGTCGTGTTTGTTGAAAAGGCTGGCTAAAAACCAGCCAGAGTTCCCAAACCAGGTCTCATAAACAGCACCACATACAAATTTCACTAATACGCAGTAAAGCTTGCTCCTTACTCGTTGTAGTATTTGTCTGTTTGCCTTTGGAAGCACATGCAAGTACAGGTTTTGGGAATTTACTTTAGAAAATTGTGTTGTGCCAGAGTCTTGGCTTTCTTAATGCAGGAATGCTTGAAACCTTCTTAGGTGATTTTGTGAGAAGTCTTTGCTGCACATTTAAAATTCTAGGCCAGAGAGGCAGGGTATTCTCAGTGAAAGGTACTGAGCTCTCAGACCCATGTTTATCTAGCCTGAACATCCATCAAAAACACCAGTCTATGAATCTTCCCTACTTAATGTATTATCCAGTTGTTTCACTAATGTGTCTGCCTGGACAGACCCAGGGGGATCTGACTGAAGATGGTTTTTTTTAATCAGTTAAAAGTTAGTATTATTTTAAAACATTGGGGAAAAGCACATTGCTGAAACAAACATAATCTTCAGTAGTGCAGAGCAAGACACATGACGTCGTTTTTCAATGCATGTACTAAATATCTCTAAGACATGTTAAGCCTGAAAAGGCTCCATCATTGTATAATCAATCCTCCTGTTGGGAAAACTTTGAATTCAGATGAATCCTTCCAAAATAAGAGTCGCTGCAGCATCAATCAAGAATGCACAAGGGCTGAATTTTAATTCCAAATGCTCCAATTTCTTCTTCTCCCTTTTCCCTGTGTGTCAGGTGCTATAAGGAAATCACTCAATTCTGTGCTTCCCAGCAATGGTTGTATTTCAGTGGTCCAGTTTGGATTTTCAGTTTCTTTGGGATTATTCAGATGACTGCTGCTTGCTAACATAATTTTTAAATTTGTGATTGTGATTCACTAATATTATTAGTAAATCAGTAATGTTTAGGAAGCTATTGTGATTAATAAAGTTATAAGCTGAAAGGCTCTCAGATCAAGTCAATATCTGAGTTCTTGTTGCCAAGCACTGTTCTGTAGTGTTGAAGGAAGTCTCCAGTATGTTTACTTTCTACCTCTTGAACGAGCATAAAAGGATGGTGTGATGTAAGTCTAGGCAATGTGACAGCTACAATCTTTGCATGTGTTATTCTGAAGTTGTTAAGTGTAAGGTTTAGGCAAGTCAACAAATAGATGAAACCTCTGAGATGAAGGAAGAAGCAGTGAGAATGTGACTCCTACCTCTGTAACACTGTCCATCTTGAGTGATTCCTGGATGACAAAACTGGCATTCCGGTCTTCTTGACATCTCTTATTCATCTGCCTCACATTAACTAAACACACAGTCTTGCTTTGGCTTATCTCTGTTTTGACTCTGCTTGCCTCTCCTTGACTGCTGCATTTTCCCAAAGAATAGAAAATATTTTGTTGTTTTATACTTTCAAATCTGTGTTTTTAACCTCCCCAGTTTGAGAATCCCTAAACTTCTTTCAGGAAAGGTTGCAGACCCTTTAACTTTATGTTTCACAAGCGTAGACTGAGTAAAATATTGATGTGCCTTTTTTGTGTAGCTGCCTTTTTCAGGTCTCTTTGACGTAGTCTGATCATCTCAGACTAGAAAGTACTTGTTTCATAAAATGTTTGGAGCTAAATCCAGTCTGAGCACTGTCTCCACTGTAGGAATAGCCACCAATGTGTCTGTGTATTGAATCTTAAAGTTTCCGGGTACCTCCATTTGCTCAGTTGCACTTTACCCTCTATATGTAGGTATGGTAGCAGAGCCAGGATAGTCTTCATCTCCCAGAGACAGGCACAGCTCTTTCCATCTAACCTGGATGTGTCATTTAGTTCTAATAAAATGACAACTCTTAATACCCTGTGAAATCTCAAACTCCAACATAAAATTCTGAATATAAACAAGGTTTTAGTTTTTATTGGTTTGGTTTTGGGGGGTTTTTTTGGGGTTGTTTTGTTTTGTTTTGTTTTTTTAAATATCTCTGTATACTCATTGGATGATATTTCAGGAAACCTGTTCTAATAAGGAGAAAATGGACAAGGACTTTCCATTTTCTTGACGTCTCTGATTTCAAAAATTTCAGGTGTCCTCATTGCCTGAAAAGTTCTTAAAACTGGGATAGGAAAAAAAAAAAGAGACACAAGATCTAAAAACACAGAGTATTTTAAGGTAGGTTAATTTTTGAACCCCTTGATATTAACATACCCCAAATGTTCCAAGCAAATCAATTCAGTTTTTTACCTCCTATAGATCCCCTCTATTGGAACATTTAGAAATGGCAGTCATTGCCCTGACACACAAATTATTCAAGCTGCAGGTATTACAACTTAGAGAAGTCTGTAGAGTTGTGTGCTGAACCACTCATATTATTGACAAATAAGCAGAATGGGTGGCAGTCACAGCCTGGGCTTCTCCCACTCAAACCAGTGGGAGAGAGCAAAGCTGTCTATGGAGAAACTTTGTCTCTTAAGTCAGGCCTTTAGGATTTTGTTTTCCTGTACTGGGGCCAAGGGAGAGGAAAAGTGGGGCTCTGACACAGGCAGAAGCAGTGCAGTGAGATTGAATCCCCAGATGGAGACTGGAAGCTCCTTGAAGCTCAAGTCAGCAGGCAGGTCAGCCGTGTGGGGAGCTTTGGCAGAGGGGTGTGAGGAAGTTCACATGCTGTGCAGTGCTGACTGTAATGATCTGCTGATAAATAACACATTTCAGCTGCTGGCATAGCCCTGACCCTCACTGCTCAACAAATTTATTCCTCACCAACTAATATAGAAATACATATGTACATACATAGAATTTTGAAACTAGAACTGAGGCTTCGCTGTGTTTTTATCGGGTAACAGGGAAAATATTTTTAGTCACCAGTGACATTAAAAAATGTAGCCCAGTCTAAACTGAATATTGTTTGAAACAAAAACCCACGATCTGCGAAGATCCAACTATTAGAACTATCTGAAAAATGGTAATTGGTCAGTGAAATCTGGACAGGGAGGCTAATTCAGGCAAGAGTCCACATGTTTTGCACTTGAATAAATACCAAAAAAAGACAAAAAATTATCCTTACACACTGTACTTTCCAGCGTTTCTGGAAATCATTTGTAACTGGCACACAATTTGACTTTTTGTAGGAATTTCCACATCATTCTGGGTCGGTTTCATATCAATTTTACTACCCTGGCATGTATGTGAATGAAAAACAGCTATCGTGATGTAATTAGCATTGTCCACATTAAGTATAAACAATATAGTCACCAGCTGGACTGAGCTGAGAGTCTCCACTGTAAACGTGTCACAGCAGAGTGAAGAGGAGGCTGCTCAAACACCACTGGGGTCAACCCCAACAGGAGGCAGAAGGGGCTTTGCATATTCTCTCTGTCCTCACCTCCCCTTCTGCTGCCTGACTTCCCATCCACTACACAAAGGCAAACTCCAAAAGATGGCAGTGGTAGTTAGAAAATGCCACAAGTGAATTTCACTGGAAGTTTGCGGTGGGAGAAGCATTTTATTTGGATCAGGCCAGCTTTGCAGAAAGTCTAGTGGCAAACCACAGGCCACATCTAGTCTTCAAGGAGCAGTGAAGTAGCAGGCTCACAGTCAAAACCAACTGCCTCATGTACACCAAAGCTTCCCTTTGAAAAACACAGCTCTGCCTGTGATTTTCCCTGTGGAGCAGGCTCTGGGAAGCTCTGCTGGCTGCTGGGGGCTGCCGTGGTGCTGCTGCTGCTGCTGCTCTGCAGGTGGCTGCAGTGAGAGAGAGTGGGAAGCGAAAACAGCTTGCAGCTCATACCCCACAGCAGCTGTTGCTCCCATTTCCCAGGTGATGTGACCAGCTGGAATGGCAGTGAGCACAAGAGTGACTGGAGTGTGATTAACAATGCAAAGTTCCTAGATAGAAGACAAGTTTGGAGGGGGTTATAAGCAAAATGATTGAGGGGGAAATAGGGTTTAGTAACAGTTGCAGCAATTCTCCTGCATCCTGCTCCCTGTGCAAGTGTGGGCAGTGAGAGCATGGCACTGAACAGCACAGGCTGTGTCCCTCCTTTCTCACACCTGCTTCAGGCCTCTTCCTCAGTCAGGTTTCCTTAAATACGGGAACTGATATGTTATTTCACTGGATAGGTGCTATTGAACTTGGCCCCCATGTAGTGAAATAAATAATTTGGCTTTTGGGTTCTCAAGAAGGAAAATCACAGACATGTCATCTGTACTAGATTCCTGTCCAGTGTCCTATTTCAATCCCCAATGAAAGTGTTGGGAAGACTCCTGCTGATTTTCAGCAGAAGCACAAGATAGCCATTAACTAAAAAGGTACCCACCCTGAAGTGCCAGACAAAATTTAGGGGTTTCTCATTTAGAATGTCACTTAAGACCAGACAGATTTAGTCTAGAAAAATACAGAGAAGCTCTAGCTCCACAGCAAAATCAGTGGGGGGAGAAGAGTATCTGAGAAGTCTATAATCTGAGTATTTGAACCATGCTCACACTATTATTGAGTATTGCACCTGCCAAAGGTTCATGTTCTTCAGAAGGAGGGAATGCTCTGCAAGCTACTCTTTGTGTAAAAAGATGCAAGATGGATTTGATGGATAATAGAATGTAAAATGTGGGAATTTATGCTGTGGTTTAGATGAGAAAAGATGACTTTAAGAAAGAAACGCTGATATCTTGATATTTGAGAGAAGGAAAACTATTGGTATATTTGTGTCTGTATGATACTCACTTTAACTGTTTCATGCATTACTTCCCCTCTACTGCACTTAAAAATTCTGATGCTGCATGTTCTGTTATAAAATGCATTACAAATCTGATTGCGCGATCCTTCTTGCTAATAGGAGGCAGTTTATTTTACTACAGTCCATTAAGTAGAGCAATTGTAGCTGCTCCTTTAGTCAAGTGATGTGTGGGGAAGCATCATAGGGGTCTTAGCTGACTTTCTGGAAAAGCAGCACAAGACTAAAAAGATTGTCTTTTTATCAACATCTTCACTTTCTTCTAATTCCCCATCACCTCGATTTTTTTTTTCCTTTAGGAGTGTCAAGAGACCCTCGAAGTGATACATAAGCAAATGATAGAGTTTTCCTATTTGCAATGTCCTGTTAACCCTTAAGGATTTGGATAATGCCAATAGGCACAGCACCTGGAACAGACTCCTCTGCCTAAGATAAAATCCACTTAGTGGAGGACCATTTCTCCTCTCATATTTCACTGCAGGAAACTCTCAGTTTCTTTGATCTGTGCTGTGTGCCAGATATACAATTGCCTCCAAGATTTCTTGTGAATTATTGGCTTAGAAGTTACTGTAAGAGGGATGTGTCCCAGGAAATGAGAGTGGGAAGCCAATGAGGAGAGTACTGAGAAGCTGACAGAGGGATCTCTCATATGTGAAATGAATACAAAATGAATGAGTTCTGGGGAGGTGGTTAATTAGGACTGGGGAGGAGGCAGGAGGCATATTAAGAGGGGACAGAACCAGAATCAAGATGAAGAGTGGGAGCACATCCTTAGAGAAGTACATTTGCCCTGTGTGCTGTTTCACTGTGAAGGGATTTGTTACTGAATGAATGGTATTTAACACTTAACAGTAATAATCATACAGGCATAATAATCATGGATTAGACATGGATTTTTGTATAGGATTTAGATTTCATTTAAGTTACGTGAATACCACACTGGTGTGCAGAACTCAGCATGCCCTGGATTTTCCATGTAAGTACTTACACCACGGATATCACAACAGCACAGTAAGTGAGCGTCACAGTAAGGAGCTTTCCTGGAGATTTTGAGCATGGGGGGTGTTGTTAGACCTGGGGTAAGCTCTGTAAGACTTCCACAATAAAAGGAGTCGATGAGCTTAGTGTCTTCTGCACAGACATTTGACTGAGGGTCCAAGTGAGGCTCATTTCAGCATGTTTCTTTTATTCTTAGCCCATTCCAAATGTCTGTGCAGTGGAAGGACAGGGCCTTGAGGTACAGAAGCTGTCTGGCAAAGACACTGAACTGGCGGTCTATGTTTGTGAACAGGCTTGTGTTTGCAGAGGGCTTTGTAAGAAGAGTGACCAAGAATTTACCATTGAGCATAAATGAAGTCTCTTACCCATGGTCTCAGAAAAGGCGTTCTCAGAGGACCAATTTGTTGTTAGTACCTACCCCTCTCAGCCCAAAGTATCTGCTTCCCTCTTCATTGGGTGAAACCACTCAGTCTAGTTTTAGCTCTATCCCTGATCTGATTGTATTTTGGTGCTCGAGGTCTCCCTGAGTTGTCTGCTAAGAAGACAGAGACCTGGTCCTGTAAAGCTGAGAGAGTCTCAGCTTCTGTTGAAATCAGTGAAGGACTCATGGTGTCTGTAAGAGCTCCCCCTGACAGGCACTGAGTGAGCCAGGGGGTGTATCATGCTCTGGTGCCAGTTCCTGGCTGTGGCTCCAGCCCTGCTGGTGGCAGGATTAGCCACTGCCACCTGCTTATGTTAACAAGACCATGTTTTTATCTGTCCATGTTGGTGCCCCCCTCCCCAGTATTCCAACTGTGTTAGTACACATTTGCAACATCATGGGCAGCCTGATTTTCTGGGGCTTGAAAGAGTCCTAATATAAGAACAACAAGCTTTGCAAGTGTTCCTGACACAACTGGTTCTCATTTTTATCATAGGGAAGGAATATACAGATCTCTACATTTATGGATTTGGAGTAGACATTGCTCAAGAGGAACATTTAGTCTAAATATTTTAAGTTGCCTTGGCATCTTTGTCTCTTCTCATGCGATGGACTCTTGAACAGAGCACATAGTGTCTGTTCTCTCTGGAAACCTAGTTTCCAAATCTGGCATCTTCTCTCTCATATTGCCAGTGAAAAATGCTTTATTTTATAATCTGAAGTTTCCCTTAGCATATGGTACCTTTTTTTTGCCATAGAGATTCTCACTAGACAACTGTTCATAGAATCAGACTTGGGATGCAGTGTTGTGAAGGAAAGTCAGCCAGCAGCTTAAATAAGCTGCCATGTGAATAGAAGATCATCCTCTTGTCCCATCCTTTGTACTTAAGCCCACCCGAAAACTAAAGCAGCAGAGAGGTCAGGTCCCGTGTTTGACATGAAGTGTTTGCCCTGACACAGAATTTCCAATAGCAGGCAGACCACAGAAGATAGGTGCAGATGGGTTGCTAAGTTGTTGAATTGGCAGACACCGTCTTACAATATCGGATCTTAAAATGTTAAAAAGATGATTGATTATATAGGTGATATGGAAAGGAGGCTTAAATTGAGACTGAGCTGGGTGTATAAAGAGCATTTAAGTCTTTGTTTATGTGTCATGTAGCATAATAAGGCCCTGAATTTGATCGTGGTATTGGTTGTTTCAAGCAAAGAAATGCAGATTTTCAGTTGTAAAATGCCTTTGGAGATGTAAGGGTATGGAAACATTCCTGCTGAATACAGTTATATATGCACACATGGTTTGGGTTGCTTTAGTATGGTACTGCAAATGTTCGGCTTTGCTTCAGCTGCTTTGAGCAAGACTTTTCTGATAGCACCAATCAAGCACAAAGGATCAACACAGGAAGTTCATATCAAAGAGGGAAACTGTATATTCATTTCTAAAAATCTGTTTATTTCCTCAAAGGAATGTATGCCAGCTCTAATCACTTTTATTTAATTACTTCACACATCTTAGAACAAAGAAGGTTCTAAAAAACAGGTGAGAATTGAAAGCATGTAGCAATAGCTCTATTGTAGCAGGTTTTCATTAATTTTCAGTGTTTATTCAAATGTGTTCTTTGTCAAGTTTCTTTTCCTTTTTCCTTCCTGCATTTTAAAATAATTGAATTCTTGCTACTGAGTGCTGCTCCTGCTTTGTCTTGAAGCACATCAGTGCTCTCTGTCAAGGGTAAGCCACTATGCTGTGTTCAGTGCAGCTGAATAGACAGTGTGGTGCTTTGAATGCACCTTTACTGATTTTTTTCTGAAGCTTGGTGGTAGCATAACAGGGCTATGGCTCATGGATTTCCCAAATTACTGGGATTACCTGGTCTCAGAGTTTATTTTTTTTTAATAAAACAAATAAAAGAACAAAACTGGCCTAGAAGCAGAAAAAATGTTATAACGAGGGGTAGTTGTGCACAGAGTGTGTGTTGACAGTTCCTTTTGATGCTGTGAGCGTACATGTCATGTGCTAAAGAGATTTCATAGTAGGATCAGCACCTTCCTTTTGGAAGGCTCCGAGAGTGGCAACGAAACTGTGTCAAATTTGCAATTTCCCTCACCTAGTCATGGAAACAAAAGAATCATTGGGGAACTGTGGGGGTAAATCCTCTCCAGCATCTACAAGGATAAATTACTTGAAAAACCCTTCACCTTTAAGAGGAAGATGAATCCTGCACAGCCCATATCTCTCAGCTCAGGAACCTGCATGTGGGGACTTGCAGTCTTTGCAGGCTGTAGCTCTGAATTAAAGATGCAGCGAGCTGACATCTGCTCTGTTTAATATGAAGTCAGCTTCTGACAGGTTGTTAATGCCATCCATAATTTGTTGTCCCCAATCTAAAGTGAAGAGTTGCCAGAGCGGGAAGTAATCATGGTGGGCTCTGTGGGAAGTGTTCATTATTTTGACCACTGCTGGTCACACTTAATAAGATCCTGTTCTTGGTACCTGTAGGGAAAAAAAAACCACAAAACAAACCAGATTTTTGCAAGATCAGGCGATAATTATAGAAGTTTTCAAGTTTCCTTAAAGCACAGACAGGGCTCATTTCTGCTAATTGAACTGTAAAAGCAAAAAGTCTTCATTATTAGTGGTATTCCAAAGGAGCTTTCACTGTGTCAAGCATGTATTCTGCTCCTTTCCTGTTTATCAGTCAAGACCACAGGGAGTCTTTCCCTCTGTGCCGATAGCATTGTGAACGTTTGTTTTTCTGCCTTTCCATCCATCAGTAGAAAGCTTGGGAGCAAAGCTAACAACCACAGGACAAATTCACAAGTACATACCAACTGCTTTGTGCTGCTCCTACAACTGAAAGCAGCTACAAACCCTGTTTTGCCATCTGGTTTGAGGAAGTGTGGGATTGCCTTGCCTGCTGAGCAGAGCAATACAGGGAATAGGGTAAATATATATCAGAAATCCTCTTCCTCGTGGTTGTTATTCTAGTGGTGAATGTCTCCTACCATTGCTGCAACCATCATTTCTTTCCCCACGGTGAAGGGGGCAGGAGCCCTTTTGGAGCCTACCACTGACATTTCTGTTTCTCCTGCAATGAGTCTGTTGCTGGTTTGACAGCTCTGAGGGTACAAACTTCCTCCCTTCACACTTCCATGACCTGAGTTCAGACTCCTGAAGCAAAGCACATTAAGAATGTTCTGAAGGCATTTGTACTGATTTTTCAGATGTGGACAGCTGTCCATCATGAAGGGCAGTCATTTGCCAGACATTGATTTCTGTTGGTCTGGATTGGCTTTGGTGCAGCAAAAGGGTGCAAAGTTCAAAGCTAAAAATTGGGAATTAAAAATTAACTGCCTTGTCTACTGTCACACAGCGAGCCTGTCCTGCAGTAGGAGCCCCAATCTGATGTGTGATATAGATATCTCAGCTCTTTCCTTCTTTCTTTTTAAATTCATTCTGCCCTGTCCTGTGCTGCCAGATCTGGTGGTTTGTTGTTTGGTTTTTTTATTATTATTTTTGCTGGCAGCTAAATATGTTGCCCCCACAGCACTTGGAATTGAACCTGGTCTTTTCAATGGGAATGTAAAAGCAATAACAATGCCTCTCTCGGCTGCTGCAGCTTGGGATGAGGAAGCCGTGCGCATTTCCTTCGTGCTAAGTGTGCCCTATAGCATAATTACAGCATCGGGGGACACTTTCTAGCCCATTTACACTGGATCATCCCACACACTCCTGACCTTTCGGTGTGAGAGGGCAGAACATTCTCCGAGGGATGGCGTAGTTCCTGCTTTATGTTTCCAGGCTCTGGCAGCAGCCGCCTCACAGCCCGTCCACTCCTGACTGTAAGGAAACGGCTCTGCCGCTGCTGGAACTGGAACATGGTGTGCTCTGCTATTTGTAGTTTCCTGCTGCCGACACGGGATACGCAGTTACTATTCCTCTTGCTTCCTCCATGAACATTTAAAATGGGTCCAAAAATAATTGAAGGCAGTATGTTCTGATGGAGTATATTTGCGTTTGCAGAAATTTCCTCTTTCTTTTGCTTGCCAATTTTGATAGAGAGCATTTCGAGGCTGTTTCAGCATCTCCCGACTTGGCACTGCTGGGAGGCACAGGAATGCTCCCCTGATCAGTATGGCACAAGAATCTGTTTTGGCATCTGAACACAGACTTAAACTTCATTTTTAAGGATGATTGTAGCATATTTTAATTGTGAAGTTCTGCTTTATCTAATGAAGACAAGAAGACCCAAATGCTCTAAAGGGCAATGAAGCCCACACTTCTAGAAAAAAAGAGAGAGGCCAGCACATATAGAGAAAGAGAAGAAAGCTGCTTTTTTAATTTATTGCTTTGATCCTCAAGAAGGTTAGGTGAAAAGAGACTAGCTGTCAGGAAATAATGTAATTAAACTGTGCATGAGGTTCACAGACTTACTGTGCAGCATCTTTCAGATGTAGCCATGTGATTATTTCCAAATTAATGTCTTCCTGGCCTGGCTGAAATGCTTTCAATGGCCCACACTTGGCAGAGCTTAGGATCTTAAAAGCGTGTCTTAAATTATGTTTCATATCTAATTATAGGGAACAGATAAAGGTAGGTGTGCAGCTGAGAGGTTGCCTCCTCAGGAGCATGGTCTGTGGATCACTTCCATAAGTATCAGTGTCATTTTAAATCACATCATTCTGACTTTTCGTCTTACATATCATGCACATATCATTATGAAAACTAATTAAAAAATATTATCTTCAATCTTCATGTCTTGCAAGGCTCCTCTGTATTATTTGGTATCAAAGTCCTGGATGCCTTGTGTCCTACACAGGTGCTGAAAAGGTACTGTAAAGGAAACAGTCTTGAGGAATTTTGCTCATTTTTTTGCTAATGAACGTAAACATCTGCTCTCAATTTGGGTGTTAAAAGGAAAAAGCAGGACACAACTCTTCCCGAAATTCAATTTCCCTCAGTTTTGTCTTGGTTTATACACAGTCCATCAAAACTTTTTTGGTGGGCTGATGAGCAGCACGGGGATGTCAGGGATAATATTAGTGTACATTTCTTTCTGCTGCTGTTACAGCTGTTCTCTCATCCTTACATCTTTTCATCTGCTGTTCCTTACAGTCCCTGCCCTGGCATAAGCCACTCACTGTCCCCCAGGTGAGACCCCACAGAGTGTCTCCAGCCCTCAGCAGCCATCATTTCATTTCCCTAGCACCTTGTATCCATGTGTTCTCTGGCTGATGGGTGTTTTGGCACCATGGTCAGGCTCTGGGGTGTGGTGGTTCTCCCCCCTGGGGCCTCTCCCGGTGCCAGAACTGGCAGGAGCATCTGAGGGTGGCTCAGGACCTCCTGACAGGCCACCTCATGAAATCCAGGGGGATGCTGAGGGGGCAGTGAGACCCAGTGCCACCTGTGGAGCCACCTGTGCCCCCTCGCCAGGTGAGGACACTGCCATCCCAGCTCCACACGTTTGCCAACACTGATGAAAACATTGAACCAGTTGATTCATGGGATGGGGAAACAGTCGGTGCACAGTGGTAGGGAGGGCTGGGAACCCCAAAATCCAGCAGAAAGCTGATATCCTCTGCTTTCCATCTGTGCAGAGATCTCAGCTCCAGCCACAAAGTGCCATGACATGTCAGGAGCTTTAAGTTGTGATTACACCGCAGCTGTATCTTTGGGTCTAGACACAGGTAGGTTTGGTAGGGGAAGTGCCACGATTCTGGTACAAAACAGTAAACATCCATCTGGCTGTTTTTGTTTTTCGTGGCAGTTATTTGGAGTGACAGGAATATCACACATTCAGCCAGGAATAGAACCAGGATCTCTAATGAAGTCACCAAATTTCTATGGCATTTTACAACCAAATCAAAATTTCTTCTCAAAACTGAGAGGAAGATCCCTCATCTGGGAACCCACTGTGATGTTTTCGTAATTTACTCTGTGTTTTCCATTCACAAGACTGTTGTCTGTTTATATCTTTTATTATTACAACTTGTATTCAGCCAATGAATTAATTTGCACTTAGACAGTAAGAAGTTCTCTGTAGATGACATGTGGCCAGGAGAGGCCATTTCCATTTTAGGGAACAGAAAATCCTTTCCAGGAATGCCTGAGTGCTGGATGTTACTAGGTGTGGTGGAAAGATGCAATATTTCAAAAAACAAGGAAACAACACAGATGTATAAAATACACCCACATATCATTAGTCATATTTATCTGTTTGGGAGCTGTAATTTTCTCCCACCTTCAACAATAAAATTCTTGCTTCTCTTCAACATTATACGAATCACATGCTTTACTTTGTGCATGTTTGTGGCTTGATATCTGTCAGGAAAAAAATACACAGATCTCTTGCTCTGGCATTTAGTGGGAACATTCAGTGTGAATATGTTGGAAATGGTGCGCTGATATAAATACAAAGCTATTTGTCACGTCACACATCTCGCTAATTTTCTAGTGGGTTGACAATTGGGCCCATTGTCTGGAATAATTTAATGTGCTGCAGCTTAAACTTACTGTACTCTATGAATCATATACACAGATATTTATAATGGAAAAACTGTGTTCATGCAGCATTGAGGTTACACAAATACAGCTGTGGGTCTGAATCTTCAGCTGGTGCAAATTGGCCTTGTTGGAACGACACCAATTCATCCTGGCTGTGGACCGCGCTGAACACATGTGAAAGGGAAAGATCTGGCAGAAGTATTGGCTTGTCCATCACCATCTGTAAACAAGAGACAAACACAAAAACAAACACAACATTGTATTTAGGCCCTGGCTTAGCAAAGCATTTAGATGTATGCCGAGTTCTATTTTAAAGCTACGAGTAGTTTGATTTCATTAAGGCTGTATTTATAGAGTGGTAACAGAAATTACAGCAGATTGGGGGTTTTTTCCTGTTGAAACAGTTTTCATCAAATTTGTTGATTCATGAAAAAAATGAAATGTGCTATCAAAGTTTTCTTTAAGTACACAATTTATTTTGGGGCCATTATACTGCTGTCTGGTGACCCTTCACGTACCCAGCCCAGTGTCAGGACCCTGTGAGCACTGATGGACACTGATGGCCCTGACCAACCTCACCTCCAGCTTTTCCACAGCCCTGCCCTGCCAGACCATAAGCCCTGCTGAGCCAGACACTGAACAAGCAACTGCTTTTGTGGCATGACCTGGGACCTTCTCATCCTTCTGGATCAGTGCTGTGGTCACAGGACTGTGTCTGAGCTCAGTTACCCTCACTGAACCTGATCCTGACCTGCTGATTGACTTCATAGCTTAAGCTTGGACTTGTTTGGCCACCAGAACTTGTGTGATGATCTCTTGTTTAAACCTGGTTACTATAAGCTCTCAGAGGCTGTGGGACAGGCTCTGGTTAATGAGGGCCCCTGTTCTACCTGCTGGGTCTTTGTTTCTAGGAAAATATCCTGATACTTCAGACTGTTGGCATTTCTCATGTGGTCCTTCATGGAGGTGTTGCACTTCTGTTGGCCTTTCCCAGGCCTTTCCCAGATGCACAGGTGACCTAGACACTGGTTCCAATTAAACTGTAGTTCTGATTCTAGTCTGAATGTAAGAGGGGACTTTCTTGATTGTCTTTTATAAAGATAGCTCACGTGCAAATCTTTCCTGGATCAGGCCCCTGCATGTCAGTGCAGACTGTGTATGTGCCACAAATCTGTTGCACAATATTATTTTTTGTTCAAGTACTGGCTAAATTCAATTGCAAAGGATGTAAGAAATATGTCTTCATTTTTGTTTAATTGAGTTGTTGTGAATACTTGAACTCCCTTAATGAGATAGGAATAGACCTTGTAGCTGGAAACTTTGTAAATCTCAAGAGAGAGACTCTGGCAGTTACTGTTCTACGTGTGTTATTATTTTGTTTATATTGTGGAAACATATGAAAATGAACTTGCTTAGCTGTAGATGTTCTCAGAGTGGAACTTTCCACTTTCTGTTGTAGATTACTCAGTGGCTGGACAGTTTTGAAAATCCAAAATGCACGTGGACTCTTATATGGACCTCTCTTTAATAAGCAATGTATGCTTATCTCCAGCATTTCCCAGCCTGTGGATCATGGATATTAAATACCAACTCAGTAGCTGGTAAAGGTATTTACCAGATTTACAGATTTATGGTTTCAAGACTTTTATTTGCTATAGCACTTGCTTGGAAAAATTTTATAGGGTCCACAAGTTGGAAGAGACTGAAAAGCACTAATCTAATAGGGATTTAATCTGGCATATAATTAGTTATCTACTCTCTCCTCAACTACAGGCAAGGCATTCTTTCAGATTACGAATATTTTTCTCTTTGTTAGCAGCATATAGAGGTATAGTGGGAGAATGCATTTATGCCTGGTGCATTACATGTGAGACTACCAGGAGTTCATTTCAAGATCCTGCCTCATATTTTTCCTCAGTGCTCTTGAACTCGCTCTTACTTGGAACATCACCCAAGTTGTTCTTTTCAGAGCAAATCCAGTAAAGACTACTTGTCTTTGATACTGTTTATGCAGGAGGCTATCAGGGGAAAAGATGATAAGTACTGGTGATCCAGTACTTGTTGCTCTTTCATTTTTGTATCTTCTTTTCTAAAGTTGATGCCAGAAGCAAAGGTTATCCTACATGATTTCAGCTGGAGTATTTCCAGCAAAAAGAAATCAACATTCTACAAAGTGCTACTAGGACCTTAGCTGAGTATGAAGGATATCCATGAACTAAAACAAGTGCAGAGAGAGGCTGTGTATCTTAAGATGAGTTAAAAGAGCTGGGCTCTAAGGAAAACAAACAGGAGAGACAATGAAGCCACCCCAGTCCACACTGGAAAAGGTTAAAAACCTGGGAGAAGAACTTTTTAACTTGAAGGAAAATGTTAACCTAAGAGTAAATGTGTATAAACTGGACATGAGTCTTATTTAGGTCAGAGAGTATATGATGAGTTCAGTAACGAGCAGAAAGTTTCTGGAACTGCTTCTTATAGGAGAAGCTGAGCTGAAGCACTTCACTATTTTTCAGGTGGAAAGGAAAATTTCCTTTATGAAAGGAAATTTTATACTGGGGTTGGCTGCCAAAAGCAGTGATTGGACTTGATCTGTATGTCCCTTTGGGACCCTTTTCTTTATATGTATCCCATATTGTTCTTTGAGACGGTGTGGTTATAATGGTTATCATTCTGCCCTTAATTAACTGTATGAGTTTGATATTTGTGGTTCAGAACTTACAGAGAAGATGATTTGCTACAAGCTGGTTCATAATTAATTCCAGCCCTTGCACAGTGTTCAATAGATTTGGGATTTATTATTTTCAGTATGTATAAACAGTTTCATTAATGAATATATTCAGTTCACCGGCTGCCAAAGCCATGAAGGCTCTAATCCTCCCATCAATACCACTTGGCATAGGGTGTGCTGCCAGCTCTGTGCTGGGCACATCGTCCTGCAGTGCTCTGCACCACTGTTCCAGAATCCAGTGCTCATGCTTCTCAGCGAGCCCTGACAAAAGGCAGAGAGCAGAGGTTTTTATCTGAAATGATGTTATAAATCTCATTTTATCTGAGGTAGGGCTGGACTGTGCACACGCTGCATACATGCTGTTCCATTTTCGTGTTTCTTCTCTGTTCTCAAACAGCTGTTCTCACCCTGTACTCACTAGCCGGCCAGATGTTACAAACCCAGGGAAAGTATGGAGTCACATTCTCCCTCAGCAGAGCTTACTCATGACCAGCTTGAGACCTGCTGTTTGGTCTAACACTTAACCTGTATTTTCTAGTAACTCATCAACTATGATGACAAAACATGAAGTTAAAAAACTCATTGTTGCCAGCAGGATTGATGCTGGAGATGTGATCTGATACCCTGATCTCAAGGGAAGTGTCCTCAAGACCACATGTATCATGATTCCTCATGCACGTATGATCACTAATGGCAGTGAGGCTTCTCAAAGCACTGGGCAGAGACCCTTTGGATCATTCTTAGTTCTTCTGACTCTCTCATAAAAGTCTAATTTCCTTAATTAAATGTAGCACTTAACATTCCCCAGCATGTGCATTCCATTTCCTTCATGTATTGTTCAAAACAGGACTACAGGAGACAATTGCATCGAAAGCTGATCTTCTGTTTTAAGTGTGCTTAACTCCTCTCCCCAGCATCTCAGTCACTGGGAAACTGAACTGCTTAACTGGTCTGCAGATTATCTACTCAGTGCAGAGAGGTGCCAGGCTGGGAAACACTGAGGACATTGGTTTTAGTGATATAAAGTCCAGTCTTAGTTATTTTGTGCTGCTGTTTGGTATGAATTCATGAATGCAGGAATGATTAGAAGGCTTAAGAGAAGAATTAAGTCACTGGCAGTCATCATAACTCCAGCTAAGCAGGATTAATGAAAGATCCAATAATTTTATGATCATGACTGGGCTAAGTTTGCTAAGACAGTCTTTTTCATGGATAGTATGAGATAAATTGATACAGTGCTGTGTAGCAGTGTTAGAATGACACAGGAAGTCTCACTTTGCGGAGACATTGTATCTGGTTTAAGCTGATCTCACAGGGCACATTTGCCAAACTTTGATATTTACTGTATTAAAAACTCACTTCTTTGACAGGGAAACTAACTTGTCAAAGGATCTTGAACATTTTTTCAGGAGCTCAAATTAGCCCCTTGAAACTGGGGTGGTCCTCGAAGGGTTGTTGGGTCATTGCCACGTTCACATCCGTAATGGTGTGTTTTAATTAAACAAACTAGGCAGCACGCTCACTTCAGGAACACAGGAAGCATCAGAGTTTCTCCTGTGGAAAACAAGTTTAACCTGAAAGCTTTCAGGAAATATTGCTAGTAATGTGGGCCAGGCCAGACAATGTTGACAGACCTTCATACTGAAACCTCCTGGCCACACACCGCAAACCTGCTGCAAACTCTCACAGCAGCATCACAAGTCACCTGACATCTGGTATTCTGTGTGTCTCAACTTGGAGTCATATTGTCATGAGAAACTTTTTAAAGTCCATTTTAGACTTTGTGGTCAAAGAAAAGAGTTTGGAAACAGAATTCATTAGATCTAAAAAGCAAATAAGACCCCGCTTTTAAGCATTTATTTATTTATTTATTTAAATATCACAATTGTTAAGGAAATCTCGTGACCTGTGGGACTGTGTAATACTTACTGTTTCCACGCGTCTTTGATTAGGAGGGTGAAAATACAAAGTATTCCATGATGCCAGACTCCCAGTACTCTCTTCTGGGTACTTGATAAAACATCTGCAGTTAAGTAAGCATTAATGCTTGAGCAGAAGTAAGCAGAAATGCTTGAGAAGTCTCGAAAAGAACCAGTTATGGAAACAAAATCAGCATAGGTACAAATCCAAGCAGTACTGAGCCCAGGCTGTGCTGTTTTGAGGGTCAAGTTAGCATTTCTACATAGCATGGGACGCTGCTGTGCAGAGGTACCAGTTCATCTGGAATTTGTTTGGGTATCTCAGACACGCTATTGCATTGCTTAAGGTTGGCACGTCTGCAATCTTGAAAAACCCTGGCTGCTGTGCAAAGCAAGAGTGTTTGTAAATACTGCTTATTATTCATTAAGACTCAGGAGCAATGCACGTTTTTACAGAGCAAAGTCATCATTAACCCTACTTTTGACTGTACTGAATCTGCATCTTTTTGTACTCTGCACTTGTTCTGAGATATCTTGCTTGATTTCCTCCCAGCTCCAAACCACGTGAAATGCAAACCTCTTCATTCTCTGGGCTTTTGTGTGAGATGTGAGAGAGCTGGGGCAAGACTCCAGATCGTATTTGTAGGGAATAATTTGCTACAGGCATAGACCAGCTGAAACCAAAGTAATTTTTATGAATAATGTCATAGAAAGATTCAAAGTCTAAACTGAAATTGAGTCTCTTTCAGAATCTGTTATTGGCCATGGATAGAAGTTTAAAAACCATACTGTTTTAAAAGCGATACAGATTTCATCATCAAGGTCTGTTAGTGTTACTCAGTGTTGCTCAAAATTCTTGAAGGACATCCTTTAAACTGTTATTGTGTATTTCAGTTGATTTAAAAAAAAAAAAAAAAAGACGACAAAAAAAGGTTAATCATCTCCTAAATTTCCTTTCTTTTTCCTGATAGTTTATTATTTTATTTTAGGAAGCAGAAGCATGGTTTAACTTAAGCTGGATTCTCATCCAACAATATGTGTATAGATTAGATGGAGGAAATGCTCCCTATCCACAGAACAATAGATTACTTGTTTGAATTACGTGTCTTAAAAAGATCCTGATTCGGCTTTGCTGAGCATAAAATATTAAATTTACTGTTTATTTTTAGTGGATTGCAGCCAGTTTTCTTCTCCCTGAATGTCTTTAGATTGTTTAAAACATTAAAAAATGTTCACATCAAACATATATCTACTTACAAGAAATCTCTGTTGGCCTCTCAGCAGAGACGTAAAATCTTGTTGTTGGGACATGAACTTTGCTGTTATGGAATTTTCCTGTATTAGCTTTATGACTTCTCTATTTTTTTTTTCCCTGTAAGACCTCAAGTGTGGCAAATTATTTTATGCTAATGTTGCTTATTAAATCTTCATAAAGTGAGAAAAAGGAAGCCAATGAGAAAGCTTTAGATGGCTCTTCAGGTGTACTAGGTTGTTTCATTCTGTTTAATTGGCAGTAATGTTTGAAACCCCTGACCTCATCCTTGCAAAACTGTTGTTAGTTATATTTCCTGAAAAAATGGTGATGGGCCTGATCAGCTCCATGGGTACAAATGAGAAACTAATTGTATCATTGATATCACTTTGGATTTGCATCTTTGCAACTTGAACCAAAAATTGGCCTTCAGAACTATTTATCAACACAAAATACATTCTGGTGTAGACTCTGTCATTGCAATTGTATTTTCATAAATAAAAGATTAAAAAGTCAGGTATATGTGGCAGATTTTTGGGACCAGATTAGTGTAGCGTGTCTGGAGACTCTTGCAATGTTTATTTGCCTTCTGTTGAAAGGGGTATTCAATATTATCTTTGCAAATCCCCTGCACAAAGCAGTGCACTCCAGTGCTGAATGGAGTGCTCAGCATGAAGTGTGGCTTTTACTGCAGGAGTCATGGGTGACCCACACAGGGCCTTTTCTCTCCTCTCAGGAGCACCATCTCTACATGGAACGGGGCACTGACCCTGAGCAACTGCAGCAACATACTGTGCCTGAGCAGTGGCCTCCGAGTGTTCTTTGGCTCTCACAGGGCAAAAGTTGTTATTCAGGGCTAAAGAACAAACCAGCTCTTTACTGGAGCACACGTAACTGTTACAGCAAGGATCTGGACTCATTCTGTGACCGTGAGGTGGTTACTTAGAAGCTGCATCACTGCCTTTTGACCCTAAACCGCTTTCTCTTACACTAAGGACTGTACTCACCTGAGCTCTGCTGCCTCTATAGTTAGCTTTTCTTTTCTTTTAAGGAATTAGTGACTTACAGTTTCATTTGTTGGGGTTTTTTATTATGAAAGAGTCCTTATTAATGGACAGTCCCCCTCCTTGCTGGGATCGAGATGAAGGAACATGGTTTGAAAGGATTCTGCAAAAAAATGTTTGCAGAAAAGAAAAAATGTGATATCGCATTTGCCTGCAGAGCTGTAGTCAAGAGTAAAGAATGAAAGGCTCTCACTTTGAATGCATTTAGCCTCTAACACAACACAAACCACCAAAACATAAATGCACTATCTCCCACCTGACTTGTGACAGCTTATAATGAATGAATGTGCTGCAGATTGAAATGTCACATTAACGTGTTTCAAAATAAGGAGTGAGTTTTGTCAGCTTTATTCGATATATTTCTATCTGTGTCTGAAGTACTGAACAATCCATTGTGCTTGGAAATACACTTGGAAGTGGAAGAAGTTGAAATGTGTATTCTTTATAGATATTAATATAGTAAATTTTTTTCTTTTTCTCTCTTCATTCCCAAAAATAGTAAGTGGAAGATAGACTAGGTTATGGCTTTGGAGTTGCAAAGACCTGGGAAATATAAACGTAGGAAGTCAACTGTCTATTTGACTGTAAAATTTGGAAACTTCATGTACAGATGAAAAATAAAAGGGGTTGAGAAAATCGCATCCGTAATGTTTATGGAATTTTTGGTCCGTTTGTGGATTAAAGGTACTTTATGAACTGCTACATCTTTGGTCAGTGAAGCAATCTCTGATTATAGTTTCCTCTGCTGCCATCTTTCTATATATGAAATTCCTTTTACTTATAGGAAAAACTATGGTATCAGCTTTCTGAGGAACATGCTTTATGAATTGTTTTTCCGGGCCTATCATTCTGTTAATAATGAAATATGATGATAACTCCAGTGTTTCCATTGCTCCACAACAGTTTATTTTAATGAGGAGCATAGATGAGGTGATTTTGTCTGTGTTGCATATACATCTGTCTCATAACAGGATTTTTATATTTTGCACTGTCTCTCATTGTTTCCACTCTTGCCTAACTTTTTTTTTCCTTTATTTTATCTGAATGCTTGTAGATGTTCGACTGGATCAGCCACAACAAGGAGTTGTTCCTGCAGAGTCACACGGAGATCGGTGTGAGCTACCAACACGCCCTTGACCTGCAGACCCAGCACAACCACTTTGCCATGAATTCCATGGTGAGTTGAGGGCACAACGTGAACAACACATGAGTGAGCAAAGGGCCAGCACAGGGGGCCACCTCCAGTTCAGAGAGCACCAGGGAACTGTGAGAGGTGAAGTAAGGAAGGACAGGCTGGGCTGTGGCAGCAGCCCTCATTCTGCAAAGCAAAGTATTGCTCTGCCCGCTCAGACACTGGTATATGATTATTTCCTTGACTTGAGTTCAGCACAGTTCTGTGGGTTTAGTTTACATTTTGGGGAGCAAATACAATATTTTTTAAGCTTTGACATTTCTTTGATGGGGAATTATTGAGAGCTGTAGGTGGCACCTTAATAATTTATGCGTCTGCCCTCCTACCCTGCTAAGATGCTTTTCAGAACCTTGAAAAAGAGGCAATAATCAAGCTGTCAGTTGTGGCCACAGTAGGATTTTGCCTTTTTCAATTGTTAATCAGTCAGAATTTTTGAATGCAACTAAATTTATTTTTTTCTTAAAAAAAAAAAAATCGTCATTATACATTTATAAGTGATTTCCTCGTTTTCTTATTCCTTCCAGGCATAAGGTGTCTGTTCTGGAAGCTGCTCCGCTTTCAGCACAGAAATGGGGACAGAGCGTATTGATGTTTTGATTGTTGCAGTGGGTTAGAAAGATGCACGTATATCCCCTGCTGCAACTGCACAGTGCAGAGATGAGCCCTCTCTGAAGGCTCTCTGTCAAGTACCCCAAAGCTTGCCCTGAGTAAACCAACTCCTACAGGTGAACCTGCTCATGCTGTGCGTGGTCAGGCTACAGCTGCAAGGGGCTGAGACCTCAAAGGTGGTGGTTGATGTTAAAGCTGAAGGTGGAAGTCACTGGAAAGCCACACCTGCTGTGCTGCTCAAGGACAAGGTACTGGAGAGCAGTTGTCTGAAATGTGAAAAAGAGGTCCTGGCTGCCTGAGGTTGTTAAAACCACACACAGCTTTCATAAGGCTACAGGCATTAAGCCTGGTATTGCAGCCAAATTCCAGGTCAGGTAATTAACTTCACTGACCTGAATTCCACCCCCCATTTGCACCTAGCTGGCTATTCTCCACTTAAAGCACTGTGCCCCATTAGGACATTGCATAACCGAGGGAGATGAGTAAATGTTTATAATGCCTATCAATGTATTTATTGTGATTATATCTGAAAGAAGCACTGGAAACCAGGCTCTAGGCACTGATTGTTAAGCTTGCCCTCACAGTGCCATCTAGCAAATACAGGATAGCACTGTCTCCATGTAACACTTGCTGCTCTCAGAATTCTAGCAAATAAATGTGTCCTGGAGCTTAGTAAATTAAAATTCATTTGTCTTATGAAAGATGCAAAGTTGGTCATAATTCTTCAGGAAACACCAATAAAGAGTCCAGCTGTAGAATTTTCCTTTATCCTTTTTTTTGTGGGTAAAAAATTATTTTCCTCCATTGTTCTTCCATCTGTCCCCAAGTACAGTAAGAGATGATGCCCAATTCTGCTCTGTTTAATGGGACTGAAAAAAACCCGGGGAATCCCAAAATGTAACAAACATGTCAAACACTATATGTATGTTCTTAGATATTCCTATAGGAATATACATCAAAGACAGAAGTACAGATGTATGTCATTCTTTATATGCCTTTTTTTTTTTTTTAAGCTTTAATTGAATATTAGACCTGGAATCCCCTCTGATGACGGGGTCTTCTGTTTGGTTTTGGATCGACACCAATTCACACAGAAAACAGGAACAATTTATTCAACTTAAATTTCCGTTTTAAAATTTCTTGTGATACGCTTTCTCAATAGGATCTGTTTTAAAAAATTGTTCAACAGATTTCAGTTGTTGAACAGAGATTAGATGATGAGTTGTGGTATTGTTACTGCACTGTGGCAAAGTCAGGTTAAAAAAGACTACAGAAATATTTCAGGATACAGAAGCAACTCAGGCCTATATTTTTCTTTTTTTTTTCCTTCTTTCCCCCCCCCCCCCCAGTCTAAATGAGGCCTCCATGGTATTTTTCAGAAATATCAGATCTTTACTCAGTGATTGAAATCCCTCACAATCAAACAGGTTTTTAGAGACTTTCCCTATTGCTGAAAGGCCTGTATTTGAGCTGTGCTTCTGCACAACATTTCCAGAGGGTGTTTCAATGCTGGGGTTGCACAGGCTGGCATGTGAGCTGAGTTTTATAGCCTGAAGGGATTGGCCTGTGGAATTAAACAGAGCTGCTGTCCTGCAGAGGGCTGGGCATCCTATTTTTGAAATAGCAGATGTGGGGATGTATCAAACTGAAACAGTATTTGGAAAATAGTGGGAAAAGGGTAATAACCTTAAGCTGCAGCTACTTGAACTAACCTGGAGCTGCTGCTCTTATGTCAGCAGTGATGTACTTTTTTTAGCCGGAGAAGATTCTTTGCTAGAAAAGTGTGGAGTGAGTCCCGGTGTCCCTGCAAGTCAGCATTGTGAACATGAGGGTGTTGGCATGCAGGAGACATCACTTTGCTGCATTAGAGTGTTGAGCTGCATACTAGTCACTCCACAGGTGGTAAAGCATGCAGGAAGAATGAGAGGACACTGAAACTAAAGTGACCCTTTCCTGTCCTATTTTTGTGGCATCATCTTGGTTCACTTGTTCATGCTGCTGTTTGATTTCTGTTGGAAAATGACTATCACGTATTATTTGATAGTATTTATATTGCAGTAAGAGTAGTAGGTTTAGGCCACTGTTACACTTTCAGAGGAAGAAATGGTCTTTGCCTCGCTGTGGGTTCCCAAAGGCTCTGCTCCTACAATACTGATATGCATAAATTACTTTTGCATATCAACAGTGTTCTTATATTAAGTTACCCTCTGATAAATATGTGTGAAGTTAAGGATTAGGATTAGGTTACCTAATGCAAAAGGTGTTAGAGAGAAAACTGCAGTTCTGGTGAATTTACTATTGGTTATGTACTCATTGGTGTTTGTAGTCCAGTATTTCTCAATCTGTTCATGTAACACTTGACTGCAAAAACAAAATGACAGGAATCCTTTGCAGTTTCTTTACCAGATAAAGGGGATAATAATACCCTTAGATTTGTTTGCAGCCCCAGGTAGAGTACTGTGACCCACAAAAGTCTGAAAACTTAAAGATTCTAGTGAGTTTTAATAAGATAAATCAAACATTTAATTCATACCAGATTTAGATCTGATGAGTCTTTCAGCTTTCTCAGGCTGATTACAAAACTCAGATATTTATCTTTTTTTGAACTTTTTTTGGCTGTGGGGCTTGGGGTTGTTTATGGCTCATGGAGTTTTTTTGGTCGATACATGAAAGTCAGTATTGTGAGAGCAGGAGGACAGAGTGGCTAAGGATGGCTGTATGTTTTGCAGGGACAAACCCTACAGACTTCAGTGGAAGTTGGATCCGATCTTGGATCTCTAAGGTGTTTTGTTTTAATTGTGGTTTGTTTTTTTTTCCTTTACACTGTGCCTAGTGTCCTTTAAGCCTGGCATAACTAATAATAGTTAAAATATTGTCTTCAGTTCCTCTAGAAAATACACACTCCAAATATTTATTGGGTCGTGCCTTTTGTCGCGTGATCTTCCCATACATGTCTGTAGGCATGCTGTGACCAAAGCTCCTGCTTGGAAAAACAATTTGTTGCTCTGTTTGTTACAATAATAATTCTTCCTTTTAAATGATCAATGTGGGATGTGGGGAAATCATATATTTGAGGTAATAAACTGTCGTGTGTTATTTTTCTTTCAAATAAGGACCACAGATTATTGTTTTCCCTGTGATTCAAGGCAGTGCTTGTTTTCACTTCAGTTTCAAAATAAATTATGTTAGTCTTTATCACAGCTGTATAATGTTTATACTGAAGCAGTAATACTTTTCATAAGGATGAATATTTAGCTCAGACTTTTTTCAGGATTATCGATAGTCTAATAAATTCACTAGAGAACAAAACGCTGATGTTTCTATTTGGCACAAAGCAGACTGGTTGTAGCTCTGCACTTGGATACAGGGTGTATGTACCATTTGTCCTGAGTAACTGGAGTTATTCCTGTTTCTTTTGCCTAAACATTTTTATGCCTGGATATGTTAACCTACTTAAAGAATGACTTCCCACTTTCTGTGGGGAATGCATAAAAATGGCAGCGTTCAGAGCTGTCATTGCTGCCTATTCTGCTGCCTGACACTACATGGAGATCCATGTTGTCCTAAGTCAGAATGTATTTCAAACACATTACAGTTATCATGTAAAGGCTAATAGTGTCTGTTGAAAATTCCCAACATCTGTCTTAAATGAATGGTATTTTTCTTTACGTAGGCAGAGCTAAAATGCCATCCAATATTACTCTGCAACAGGCTACATGTAATGGGCCTTGTTATAGAAACTTAAAGGTCTTAAAGATATTTCATGAGGTTTTTTTGTCACTGAAACATTCTGCTTTAGAGTTATGTGTTAGGTTCATTTCACATATGGTTTCTAAACTCACAATAACACAGTGCAAACTGTTTATTTTAAAATTTTCTTTTAAAGAACAACTCTTCAACAATCAAATTTCACCTTCAATTAATCTGCAAAACCCTTCTCTAGCAGCCCACCTTTGCTGCTTGTCATCACAATATCTCAACTAATTCTCTAGGAAGTGAGATGAACACAGCCAAATTCCTTGCAGATTCAATGCTTCTCACTGCTCATTTTCCTTTTGTGAGTGTAAGGTATTCTTTTCATAAGTGTATCGTAAGGAAGCATTGTTCCAGCTGGGGTTGGAGGGTTTAATTAAGAGGGTAGGTCTCCCAGCATGCCCAGGAGATGATCAGGGCTGAATTACTGTATTTCCCTGTGGGGGATCATTCCACAATTTAAACTCCATTACTGTCAGTGCCTATTGCTGAGACTGAGGGCTCTTACCCTGCCATGTGCCGGGGACCTCAGCAGTGCTTGCTGGCACTGGAGGAACAGCCGTGTGACACGCGCCGATGACCAGATTCGAGGCCCTGCTCAGGCAGCAGAAATGGACCAAGAATCGGTGGACAAAGAGGGGTGTGTTCACTTGCAAAGCACTGCACAAGGCCTTCCTAAACTGTAAAAGAAACTTTGGTATCATGATGCCAGTGTACATGTGGGGAAATTTTCATTTTGTTTGCCAGTCCAGTGATTTTTAGAAGGCAAAAAATCCCCTTTTTTTGGCTAAAGTTTCAAAGTTGAAATAAAGTCAATACCAAATTAACTCCAACACACCGAGTGCTTTTGGAAAGTTTGCAAATACATGTAAAGTTTTTTAATGATGAAGGATATATATTACCCCAAAATTTGCTGTATCCGAATGTCATGACTACAGAATGTCAACTGAAGTGCTTTTACTTCTATACATCTGTATATAATTTTCTTATTGTTTGACCTGTTGTGCTTCTGTATAGCCTTGCAGTCCTTTTTAGGGATACCTCTATTTTGAAAAAAAAAAAGACGAAGCCTTAGATTAGTTTTAAAGTGAAACTCTCCATGCACCTGATCAAGTGGATTTTCTGAGCCTAAAGGAAAAATAAAGTCACAGACATTAGTTGCTCTATGTAATTTATATCATATAAAGATAAGAAGATCTATATAATAGTGCCATAAAAAAAAAAATCTCAATTCACTCAGTTTTTACAGGTGAACAAACCAGAGGGAAAGGAAGGTTTAACTTTGTGAAGCGTAAACAGTCGAATTTTGTTGGCATAGATTTTCCATTTTACTCAGACCATTACACGTTGGCAGATAAAGATGAAAACAAGGCGCTTAACAATCTTGTGCTTCTTCAAGGTGGAAAAGAAATGTCTTGCATTTCGTGGATTGTGGTCAATTAAATGTTTTTCTCTTGAAAGTAAATTATGGAGTGCCTTGAAGCCATGCTGCATTTTATCTCAATCTGCAACAGAAATCCCATGTTTTCCAGTATTCCCCGGAGATTTTGTCTTTCCAGTAATAGTGACACTGAGTAAAGGTCCTGAGATTGTAAAATGTCTGGTTGGATGTGCTATCCTGAGTTCCAGTTCTTCAGCCAAGTCTTTGCTCTGTCATGTTTTTCTGTGAGGCCTTGAACAAGTCTTGTGCGTCCAAACCCCCCTTCAGTGTCTCTGCTTCACTGAGATGGGATAAATAAAATTAAGATAAAGGGTGCATGTGTCAGGGAAGTGGAGGTACCTCCACTGAACGACTCTCTGGAACTCCACACAAGAGCACATCCCGGTTGATACTGGACTGGAATGCTCAGAAACTCAGACTTGCTCAGAAACAAGGAGATGGAGCTCAGGGGTCTCTGTTTCCTGAGCCTGTTCCACTTGGTGCACCAGGAGTGGAGGTGTGAGCAGATGATTCCCGAACTGCTCCTTGCTTTCTGCTGGAAAAGCTGTGGAGTTAGTGAATTGATACCCTTCCATGAAAAATTCTCATATAGGAAAGAAATTTCATCCTCATCTACGTATAAAAATACAAGGGACATAAAAAGCTTTATATCTCTCTGACTTAAAAAACTCTCAGAAGACCTGGTGTAGTTCCACTAATCTTACCTTTACCCTCCTGCTGGTTAACATATCTGTGCACTGTAGTGAACTAAGGAACTCACAGTTGTTTTCCCATTGCATTGCAGTGGCTGAGATAATTCTGCAGGGAAAAAAAAAATAAAATCAGGATGAAACCAACCATTTTTTACATGAAATCAGAACTTCTCCGGCACTTTTTCTTTTCCATCAAACACAGCAAAGTTCCATGTCTTATTTTGACACAGCTCATCCAAGTTTTAGTAACTACAGTGTAGCAGTGCAGTCATCCTACACTGCTTTCCACCAGAAGGACTGACCTGAAATATTGCAAAATGATCTTGGTTGAGGCTTAGTCATGAGGACTTTCTGGGAAAAAGGCTTAAATATTTAGCTTGAATTCCAGGGACATAAAGAAGTGTTTGACTGTAGCTGGTGCTTAACATTTCAATTCAGAGTACCTTTCTTTAGTAAACTTTAAACTCCAGAACAATTTTGATTGGTTTCTCCAATTGTGCTGAAAAAAAAAATTCTTTAAAATGAATCTGACAATTTTGAGCCAAGTCTACTTTCTAAGAAAAGGCTTTGTGATCAGGGGAAAAACCAAAACTGAAGGCTGGGTATTGCTTTAGATCTGTGTTATTTAGGTGACAGCTTTCACAGTCATGGTTTTACCGAGGAGAGCAGAGTGGCTTTGTGGGGCGTTGCTCCATCCATTTCCCCTTTATCACCCACAGGTATGATGAGTGTACTTCATATTATCCCACACACTTTGCAGACATACTTTGCCCTGCTTTACAACTTAGTTTGGAACTGTGCCTGACTTGGCAGTGCTCTGTTGTGTTTCATATTTGGATTGGCAGATACCTTTCCACATTGTGCTCCCACTCACTATGATGAGATCCTGCTCCAACATACACTTCTATCTCTGATTTATTATTTGCCCATGAGTAATGCTGTTAAAATCATCAGGGCTGTTGTCTGTCCTTGTGCATACGGGTCTTACAGATTCTAGTCTCAGAAATTCCCAGAGCCCTTTTGAAATACTTTAGTGAGAGAAGATAGCAGCAGTAAGTCAACACTAGAAAACATCTCAAATTCTGAAATATTCCTTTCATCTGGTGGGGAGAAAAGAGAAAGGAAAAGTGCTGACATCGAATGACATTCCAAAAATCTGCAAGACAGCTGTCATTTGTCTTTTGATGGTGCATCTTTGTAAGGCATTGTCATGATGGCTAGTTATTTTCAGCACTGCATTCCTGTGCAGAACAGGGGTATTGTAATGCAATTACATTGCTGTCCACAGTTCAGTTTGAGGAAAAACTGTTCTTCCCCTTCTTCAAGGATGAATAAAAACTGTAATGGAAAAATTCTTAAGAAGGAACAGAAAATATTACCCTTTTAGTAGGCTTTTTGAATCCTTCTAAATGGAGAGTGAAGTTAAATAATATCTCTGCTGGAGAACAGCTTAAAATAGCCTGCAGAAAAGATAACATTTTAACTGAAGCCTATAATGTAATAGACATTTCTATGGAAACACTTATGTTTCTATAGAATATCCTTATGAGCTCTTTTAAATTCTGTGAGACTTTTCCATTTGTTGACACTGCATGTCTATGAAGGATTATCAGAGAGTTCTCAAAGGACAGAAAGCAAACATTTTACTTATGAATATGTGGATATAGCATCCAGAAATATGAAGTAATGCAAAAGAAATAATAAAAAGGTAGAGGCAATGAGTAGACACTAAGAGGTGAGTAAATAGCTAAAGTATAGCAAATTAGTTTTACATAAATAAATTCGAGTAGAGAGGGGGAGATAACAGCGTTAGATAATGGCATAGATGATCAAAAAGATTCCAAAGGGATGCATTTTTAGAGTGGAAGGTAGTATGCCTGCTATTCTCGCATATTTAAGCAGGTACTTGATTGCTTTCACTGAACTGCTTGGCTTTACTCCAGCTGATGGTGTTTGGAATGTGTAATGAAGGCAGAAGATAGTCACAGTTCTTCCTTCTCTTTATTTATGTGTGCTTTTTAATTTTCAGAACGCCTATGTCAACATCAATCGAATCATGTCTGTTGCATCAAGGCTCTCCGAGGCAGGCCATTACGCTTCCCAGCAAATTAAACAAATATCCAGCCAGCTGGATCAAGAGTGGAAGAGTTTTGCTGCAGCTCTGGATGAGCGCAGCACCATCTTAGCCATGTCTGCTGTCTTCCACCAGAAAGCTGAACAGGTGAGTTGCTTTCGTGAGCGGCAAAATGATCCACTGCTATGTCGATAATGATGCTGCTGCTGCAGTTATTACTTGATGGTTTTTGGCTTATGTGCAGCAAGGTTTAGAGCCTTGTTCCTAGTGGCTCAGTCTCTCAAAAACAAATAGTGACATTTCCACCCCAAAAATGGCCCATTCTCCCTGGTGGGTAAGAGGTTATGTTTTCACCTTAATAATGAGAAGGAGTCTGATTGTGAATGAAGTGCCCTGGTGCAGTAACAACCTGTTTTGTTTCTAATGTTTCATTGGTGCTGTGGATAAACTCAGGATTATTATGTTCAGGAAGACAGTATGTATCTGCATCCATATGTATATGTGCTATGTGCACAGGAACGGTCACACACAGGACATAGACCCATACCAGCAGACAATTGCTAGGAGCCAAAGAACATTATTGTTGATGAAACTTACAGAATTCATTCCAACACTTACTCTTGCAGTTACTCAGACCTCACTAAGTAGAGATTTCAGAGGCAGGAACATCCAAGAAAATTTTACATGTCCCTAAACTCTGGTTCGTGTCTTTAACAACTACCAGAATGATTCCATAATTCATAGCTACAAAAGATTTAAAATATGTCAGTGAATAAACCTTCTGCTTTTTTTACACTAAACCAGGCCCATCTAATGATGATGGTTCAACATCGATCATATGTTGATTACATGCATTTTCAAGTGACAAAGACTGCTTTGTAGCTCTTTTCACTGTTGTTGTGTGCTTGTTTTTCCCAGTGGTTAATATCAAAGCCACTAAGTGGGTGTTCTTGATGTTTATAAAATGACCCATACCTGAAGCATCTGAAGAAGAAATTGTAAGGTATTCTGGCCTCTTTAGCAAGAATATATGTATAGAAAAGGTTAGCTCAAAGAGTAAAGATTTTCCTTATTATTTCTGACTGTAGAATTATAATGGATTTTTCTTTATTATGTGTTTCCTATTGACAACAGGCCATAGCATGGAGCAATTACTCACCCTACTGGGCACTTACTCATGTAAGCACGCTCGGTGCCTCTGATGGGACTGATTCTCAAGGAAGATTCCCAGTACAAGAACTTCCATCTCTTTACAATAGGCACTGTAGTGTTTAGGAGAAGTCTTCATGTTAATAATTGTCAACCATCATGTATTCATAAAGAAAACTCAAGAAAAGAACTTACATCCAGTCTGTAGTCACGATGAAAATGTTCAAGTTTTATTATGAATTAGCTATTTCTTATTTGCGTGGTTTAGGATTGGATGTTTTTGGGGTTTTTTAATGAGTGATCCCCTATTTTTCTGAAATGTCAGTCTTGTTTTCTACTTACGAGGAGGTATTGTACAGCATGAAAGGCAATAAATCAGAAAACTGCACCGAACTGTCTCTGCAACTGAAGGTGAATCATTTTTTGTCTTCCCACCTTTTGAATACTCTCAAAGTGGGTATTTTGCCTCAGCCTTAACTTGAAATAGGGCTACAGTAATGTCACTTTCAGCTTTAGGTCTTTCTTCTTTACACCTGTATGGATGGGCCTGAAAAACCCAGTTCTGCCTTGGCAGCTCCTCACAACAAACTGAATTTTGTGCTGTCTGACAGGAGCCAATCTCATATTACTAACAGACAATTTGCTAATTGTGACAGCAGTTGCTCCTCACTTGCAATAAGAGAAAATTCAGTGTAAGATAAATGCTGATTTGAAACCTGTGAACTCGGACTGCTGCAAAAAAGAAGTGTAGGTGTCAGTATGTCCATGAGCCAGGACTAAATTTCAGTCCTGCCTTAGTAACTCTGGTAGAATAAACCAATAAACTGAAGGGTAATAATTTAGTCGTTTGACTTCTGTATAGTATAAATAGCGAGGTGTTTGAGATTTGGTCTGTAACAGTCTGTTATCTATCCAACATTCATTAAAAATGTGATTCTTTATTATATCACATCACCCAGGGTTTGCATTTTTAAACTTAATTCAGGGCTTCATTATTTTACAATAAATAGGGCTTAAATCTATAAGCAAAGATGTTGATAAACCCCCTATTTCCTCTGTTGCAGATCAAATCTGTTTTTGCTCCCTTTGTTCTGTCAGTAAGGGTAATCTTGTTGTGGATCCAGCCATTTCTCCCACATTGTACCCCTGCTTCCCTCGCACCGATCTGATGTGCAGATTGCCTTTGTCTCCACTGTGATAAGCTACAGTTTCTTTCTGCATTCCTTCCTATTGATTGAAGTTCTCTGTAATACCAACAGGAAGCGAGTCTATTAGGACCATAATCTTCCAGCCTTTGGCACACCTCAGCCTGCAAGGAAGCTGTTGGTTTGGGACAGAGATTTATGAAAAACTCTATGATTTCTAAAACACGCAAGCTGAGCAGGAAAAAACTTGTTTTTCAAGGTCTCTTCCTAAAGACCCCACACAGAAAACTGCACAGAATACAATTTGTCTGGCTTAGAAGGATGAAAGGCTGAGTCAGTCCTGCTGGGAATTGAACCTCACATCTGTCTTCATGTGCCTCAGAATCACATTGCTTTCCTGGCTCTTATTGCAGATACATGTGGCATGTTGAATGGGACTCAGCTGAATGGGTTCCTGGATGAAAGCTTTTTTTAAAATTATTTTTCCTTTTTTCCTTTTTTTTTTTTTTTTGATGCGTGTGCAGACACGGGTCTTCATTAATTTTTTTAAGCACAACCTTTACATACTAAGCCATCATCAAGAAAACAGCAAAGAAAAGGAAAAAAATGGAAGAAAACAAAACAAACCATTCCAAGTTAGACTTCAGCCAAGGGTCCTTCAACACATGTGTCTGATCAAAAGCCAGTAAACTAATGTCCAAACAACCATTATGTCCAAGTCAGGGTACCATTAAGCAGATTCAGTGGAGGTGTTTCCCAAATGTCCTATAATTCCACCTGGTACGAATCTCTTGATTGCTTATTTTTCCTTCTTTCCTCTTTCTTCTTCTTCTTTTTTTTTTTTTTCTTCTTTTTCTGTTTCGCTCCCTTTCTAGTGCTAACATGGAGATATTTTAGTGCAAAAGAGAATCTGCTCCTGTGCGTTTAGGTATGTCTGAGACTATTCAAAGTTGCAGCAGAACATGGGACAACGTGCCTTATCTCACTGTGATTTCAAGAGAGCTGTGCTGATTTACTCCAGATGAGATTCCAGCTCCCCAACTGCCGGATGGGGGAAGCACACACACCAGGTGTCCTCCCCTGCTTGGCTGGGATCTCTGAAGGCGTGCTAAATTGCTCATAAGATGTTCGCTCTACAGATCCCTGTCAGAATGAACAAATTAATGTTTTCAATCAGCTGAGAGATCTCAGCCAATTAATTCTGGGTCAGAATTCTACCCTCAGAAGTGCACAAGCAGAGTTACACTTTTAAGGTAGCAGGTGGTAGGTGCCCACACTAGACATTTATGGTGATTCTCAGAAAACTGACCCCTGGCCATTTGTTTCGTATTACTTTACTCCCCAGCTGGGAAGACTACTGTTCTCATCTCTCATTTCTGCCCAGGTCTGTCTAAGCACATCCTCAACTCCCCTGTATGAGGAAAGGAAATGAAAAAGAGAAGAAAAGAAAAAAAGGGAGGAAGAACTTGATGAAAGGTAGAAAAAGAAAATTCAGTTGATATCTACAAGATACAAGCATAAGACCAAGAGAACTTCTGCATTAGATAGGGAGATTCCAGAAACAACAACAGGAAATATGGAATTAGCCTCATACAAAAACATCAGGGTATCAAGAAGTATTAAAAGTCACTGAGGAAAGTGGCTTCTTGGCCGCCTTCTCACCTTTCCCCACAGCCATTCTGGAGCATGAAAACCCACCATAGTTTTGTTCTAAATGTTCTGTGCCCTAGGAGAACTGCCCTGGTTATCCTGCAGCGCCCTCACAGAGGCCTAGCAAGCGATAGGACTGTGCAGAAACCGTGGAGAAAACAGAGTACAAAATGTCTGAGCTGTGTTTTGGAGCAACTATGTGACACAGCACAGCAGTCCCTGAGGAAAGTTAGTAAGAAGTGGCCTGAGAATACATTATTACCTGATAGAATCTGCATACAGAATTTGCAGCTTAGGTGAATAGGTTGTGAGTCAGGAGTAAGGGTAGGTCATTACTTTAAAGTTACTTTTGGATTGGATCAAAGGCACAAAGATACCCTAGGGACTTCTTTATTTTGGGGGAGAAATTTTTCTCAATCTTTCATGAAGCCTTGAAAAGCACAGACAATTATTATTTCAAATTACATTTAAGCGGTTTTTATGTTCCCAACAGGAGGTATTCTAGTCAATAGACTAACTATAAATTTAAGCATTCAATTTAAATGGTACTGAATATCCAGTGGACAGTAATGGCTCCTGTTCCAAACTAACAGTTAGTAATTTATAATTTTAAATGCAACTTTTTCCAACTCATTCAAATGGTCATTTTTTGGATGTGAATATGCTTCTACCATGAAGGGTTACATTGAACTTCTGTGTTTGAGCTTTTTGTGTCTGCCAGTGTGACAAATAATAAAAATTAACATAGCTGCTTTTTTCCAAAATACCCAAATCAATAGTCCCATGGCATGAACTCACACTTTGCAAAACTCCTTTAAAAAAAACCTCGCTCTGCGTACATGACTCTGCATGCACAGCACAGACCACTCTACATTGTTCAGGATATCAGAGTAAAACACTGACAGGCTGCATTTCTTAAAACTTTTTAAAACAAATGATGACAACTGCTCCTGCTAGTGGCAGAAGCGAAATCACCAAAGCGATCGATGTGACATTGTCTGTGTACAACAGATCGATGCGAGACAACATGGTGGACACGTGGTTATATGTGTTGGATCTTCTTGAGACTTCTCCCACCTACTGTGCAAATCACAGTCTGGGGATACGGCAGTAGATGAGTTACATGACTATAAGAGCTTTTACTCAAATTGGTAGAACTCTGCAGTTTGGTAAGAGCCATAACAGTGTGATTCCAGCAGCAAGAGCACTGGTTTATGAGGTGTAAAGGTCTTTTGTTCATTGTTTTGACCAAGAGGTTCATGGAATATCCCCAGAAAGGACTGATCTCGGCTCTGTGCTCTTAAACTGCATAGGGAATTATGTGAATTCCACTGCCTTGGCACAAAGTATGATGACTTGAGCTTTATGCAGGGTGTTTGGGGATTTCATCTGAACAGATTCAACAGATCGTAAGTCAAACCAATCCAAGAGAACCTGCCATCCTTTCCTCTAGTCTTCTGGAAAGCACGGTCCCTGATAGATTTGTACTTTGTAGACTGGAATGTTTAGGAATTACTCTTTGTCACTGCATCTTTGTGCACTGAAGTGTTTACAATGCAAACACTTTATATCCTTGATTACACAGCAGCATGGTGAATAGCTTTACAGTACTAATAAAAGAGGATGCTGATGCCAGAGTTGAATTGGAATTCTTTGTTTTGAATCTCATAGCAATTCATGCTGCAAGTGTGCACTTTACTAACAAGCCACAGGTGAACACTTCAGGAGTGGATAAAATGGTGATCCTGGGGTGGTTTTGTGGCATTATGCATTCATCCTACAGGGCACTGCATCTGTTATATAATTAGCTGTTCTTTTTTATAAATAGCCCAAAGTATGGCAGGCTGGTTTAAGAGAAAAATGGAGGAAGAGAAAACATTAATGAGAAGTAATGAGGTGGCATCAGGCAGTTAGTATGGGCAAAATATGAACATGTGTGCTGTGTCATTGAACTAAGCCCTGCTTAAAAGAAAAACAGAATGGGAACCTTAGAGACTAAATTCCTCTTTTCTTTTGCCTAACAGGCAGCACCCAGGAGAGCTTCTCCAATTTGTTCTGCCAAAGTGCATCAGCACTGCTCTGGAGGCCTTTAAGAGTGGAAACATATTTTTCTCTACCCCTTTGCTCCCCGATGTGTTCGGTTTCTGTCTGGCTGTTAAGGCTTCCAACCAAGGTGCTAAACCATATCAATTTCAATGGCAATGCCTTTTTTCTTTTTACTTCCTTTTCATGGATATCTGCCCACCAGGAACCGGACTGAGACCAGCAGCTCATTTTGCTCTGACCACTTAGCAGCCATCAGATGGTGGTGGTATCTCATCACTACTGACCAGGGCCAGAATTACATGTGAGACCCAGGGGGTTAAAGCCTTGGTATCCTATTAGCAATCCCCCAGAGCTGGACCAGGGTTGGGAACTCCTTGAATACAGACTGTCCACCTTTCACTGAAATGAATGTCAGCAGTGATTTTAAAGGGAGTTTTCTGTTGCTCAAATGAGTAGTGTCAGGACAGGGAAATGACTGAGGAAGACCGACAGATGAGACGATGCCAGAAACAGCTGGAGCTGTCGCTGTGTCCTTTTGTGCTTCACGCTGTTGGTTTTTTCTAAACCTGTTTGAGCCTCTCTTTTTGGATTGCAATGGTACGCAAAGACTTTCAGAATGCGTGTTTGCTGTGCATGGTTAAATGAGCATTTGTTTTTAAACCCGAAGAAACAAAAAACATTCCTTTGGATCTAGGTGTCCCTTGAGTACTGAGGCGGTGACAGGAATGTACCGTTCCAAGGTGCCCAAAAGGACTCCTGTATAATTGCTATGTTTGTCCCAGTTGTTGCTGCAGACATCTGTGGCACTCTACAAAGTTTTCTGATGTTGATGAGATGTTGTTCTGTGTCCCTGTTGCTCATGGTTCCTGGAATTCAGTTCCTTTCAGGTGTGGATGCCTGGTGCAAAATGTGCAGTGATGGAGGCCTCCCCTCAGAGATGCAAGACCTGGAACTGGCCATCCACCATCACCAGACCCTCTATGAGCAAGTAACACAGGCCTACACAGAGGTATGTGCTTCCCAGAGAAAATGTGACTATCTGTTAAGTGGTAACAGACATCTGACTGCATTTAGGAGCGTAGGTTTTCTAAATGAGGTGGGTTCTGCTTTCCATTTCTCCAGCTTTTTCAAAGATGGAGTCAGATTGAATCCCAGGCTGTAGTAGTTGACTCCCAGCAATCCACTTGTAAGGGCAGAACGAAAGGACAAATCTAGGCCACAAACTCCATAGAGAAATGAAATCTAGAACCAGTGTTAGGACCCAAAGAAGAGCCATTTCACTGCCTTTGCTGAACTGGGAACACCTTTAAGCCACCAGCAGCTTTACTACTTTTGCTTTCCTCCTGTGCATGAGTCCTGGCTCTAACATGGGTATGCTGATGGCACAGGGGGTGCCAAAGGCTTTTTCCTTCAATATACAATGCCAAAGAGATGTAAGGTCCTAAGTGCAATGAATGCTGCAAATGACTGTGCTTTAGACAGGATCTAGAGACATTTAGGCTGGAAAAGATCTTTAAAATCATGAGTCAAACTGCTGGGCTAACACTACCAAATCCACTACAAAATCCTGTCCCTAAGCACCATGTCAGATGTATTTGTATATACTGTTGTAAAATATCTCCGACCTAAACAGGGTATGTGATTTTTTTTTTCCTTTAAAAGAGGGTGCCAAGAATGCTGAGGCAAATTCTCTGGCATTTTGTCAAAAAAATCCACAACCCACATGAAGTTCTATACTCGCTTTGTCCTCCATTCAGGCTGCAGCATGAAATAAAAACAACCAATAAACAGCCAACACTCAGTGCATCTGACTGTGCGGTCCAGGGTCTGTGTTTAGTCCACTTCATTTTGCAGAAGGGCTTCAGGACCTTTCTGGCACCTGGAGAATCCTTTTAGGAATGAGACTAGTCTAGATGTTCATCCCAAACATGGGCCAACCTGCAAATTATCCTGGGGGTGGGAAGCCATGCACGTATCTGTTGTGTTCTGTTAAACATGTGTCCAGGATTCAGGCTTGTTGGAAAGTAAACCTCAAATTACCCGAACACTGGGGTTTATTTGCATTCCTCATTTCCCTGTGCTGTGCTGTGCTTGACTGTCTTTCTGGCTATGAAGGGATTTTGCTCCTTACTGTTTTCCCAGCTGGATTAGAGAACTGTGGAAGTGTTTCCTGTTCTTAATAAGTCACCAAGTGAACACTACAGAACAGTATATAGCAGCTCTCCTACATACCCAGCCCTTGTTCTGGTCATCATGGCCTTGTAAGAATCTGTGGTATAAAACAGAAGAGAAACTGATTTGCATCTAGGCTTGGTGGTTGTCACTCACACGTACACAGTGCAGTTGTGCAGATTCCTTGATGATAAATGTAAGGAATGTTAGATATAAACCTCTTTTTACCCAAATGCCTGCAAGACTTTGAGAGTTAGTCAGTCGGAATGAGCAAGTCTGGGTTGCAATGACAAAGGGTGCTTCCTTATTCAGTCCTTAGGCTTCTTAGGAACAGTGGCTTGTGTGAGCAAAGACAGAACAGTCCTGTTGACCTCTAGTTGCAACTGTGAATTTTATACAAATGCCTAGTCATGTGAAACTAAGTTTTTTAAGTTGCATTTAAAAATATTTCTAAAAACTATGTAAAATTGTAATTAAATAAAATATAATAACTTTTGAAACTAGCATTTTGTTTATAAACCCCAATCTTAGATTTTGTGAAATCAAAATTTGTTTAAAACTCATTACCAAAAGCAACTTTTAACATCTATATTGGTTTTGCTGATGATTCCTCAGAAAGCTATAATTAGTCACAAGCACAGCTGTTTAAAACATCTCTATGGTATTTTACTAACAAGAAAATTTTTGGTATGTAGAATTGCCAGAGAGGTTACAGTCTTTCATTTCAGAAATGTTCATCCTTTTTCCCACATCTATATGGTAAGGTGAAAAGTCTTAGCAATCCTGCCTCCTATCCACATGCCTATTCTCCAATCTATATAATGCCCCTTTTCATAGAAAACAATGTTTTTTCCCTCAGAGCTCTCTATGGTAGGATGAAAATTGTAGCCTTTTCTTTCCTTTTCATTGTCATTGAAAACCTCTGTTTCTATTTTCTTGCAGTCATTGAAAATCTCTGTTTCTATTTCTATAATTCTAAAAGATTTGGAATAAGAGTAATCATTCCTTGAAATAACCATTTAAGATGGATATTTAATAGGATACTAGCTATATGTTATGGGCCTATTCTGTTCCTTTACGGAGTATAACAAAGCAGTTCAGATTTACTTCAGGAACTTAAGAGCCACCCAAAGAATCTTAGGGAGACACTTTTTATCCATCTTACCATAATTGTAGTCATAATTATCTGTCTTATTTCCTTTATTAAGCTTGAGTGAAGCTCAGAACTAGTGGAGGTGGAGATCATGGATGTGGTATGCAATCCACAGCTAAGAAATCTCCTGCACTAAACCAAGCTGCTGGCAGAACAGACTTTTCTCCTTTGGAGAACTTAGCTGTGGCCTTGCTTTTCTTTTGGGTAGAGCAGGGCTGGAGGGAGGAGGTGCACACAAGGTGTATGCCTTTGGCAGCTTTCCCTCTTGCAAAGAGATTTCCTCTTGATTTCTCTAGCCAGGGTGTATTTATGCTGCTCCACCAGCGTTTCTTGTGGATGAGGAGACAATCAGGGCACCTCTACTGAGGTCTGCACTGATGGGGTAAAGATAAGGTCAGGAGGGAGAGAAAGGTTTTCTCCAGTTATGGCTGATGGTAAGAGCACCTTGTTCATTGTGACTTAACTGCACTTTGCTCTCTGTTCCTAAAGGCATGATATATTCACTCTAAACCCCATTTTTTCCCCCTAGTGCCAGTCGTAGCTGTTTCGCAGGTGGCATCATTATTCCAGTCACTTGCAAGGCTCTAGAAGTCTTTCTTACCCTCTGTATGGGTTACCTGCAGATTTTAACTTATTCCCTAGTTATGTATAGGGCCTTCATGGAGATAATTCCACTAGCACAATAAAATCTATTTTTTGCTTCACCCAAGGTCACATAACTTTTGCATTCTGCCCATCCTTCTCCTGCCATGAAGCCAAAGTGCAGGAATGTCACTAGATGACAGGAGTGTACATGTGTGTCATGTCAGGTAGTGAACTAAAACTTCCCATAAAGTCCAGCAGCAATTCTGTACTTTTCAAACAAGTGAGAAAGAATCAAGTTTGCTTTGACAAATGCAACACTGGCACTTAGACCTTACTGGGATTTCACGTCATACGGGCCCCATTCAGCCTAATACTTTAGCAATGCTTAGAAATACATCATTAGTGAGATGTAAAGTGAAGTGATGTGACTAAGCTGGGTTGTTAGTGCTTGTCTCCTTGCACAGTCCTTGAAAAATTCAAAAAGATTCAGATAAAAAGAGATTTGTTGGTTTATTTTTGCCGTTACAAGGAGAACAAGGAAATGACTTCACAGCAGGTACCTTCTCCACTTGTGAAACTGCTCCCTTCCTTTCTGAAATCTGTTCATTGGAGAACACTGAGAGCACAAACCTTCTGAACCTATTGATGGGGAGTGCAGTAATATTCACAACAAAAATACTTTTGGAAAATAAACTTTTTAAGCTGAAGAACTTCAGAGCTGCAGAAGATATGAAACCCTGGAATATGTATGTAATGCCTGTGAACACTGAGTACTGCTGGTTACCTCATTGTCACCGTGCTCCTTGCCATATATTTAATCCAGTATGACAGGACAGGCATGTAAATTGGAGAGCACTGGAGCTCTTCTAGTAGCCTCTGGTTTGTATTAATGATTATTGGCAGGACAACAGAAGCCCTTGAAGTCTGGTGTTTATCTCTGGCTGTGCAGAGGATAACTGGAAGGCTGTGCCCATCAGGGAAAAATTATAATTTATAATCTCTGAGGTTTTTTAGACAGACAACAGATACAAATTGCCATGCAACAGAACAAAGCCTCCATCCTGTAGAAGAGAAAGGAATAATAGACAATGCAGAAGCTGTAGGTATCAATAGATCTATATTATGGCACAAACTTTCCAGGAAAGTTGTCCTGAGTAAAGCATGTCTGTCATATTTTCTTGGCAATCTGTGCAATCAGGGCAAACTTTTGAACCTGTATTGTTAGTCCTAATTCTGCTGTGATTGTGATTGGTGTAAATCAGCAGGGATTACACTAAAACCATTGTAGCACCACCCAGGGACTGATTCAGACCAACTGTAATCCCAGAGCCCAGTAACAGGAATGCAATGAACAGACATAGCAAATTTTAGCCAGTGCAAAGAGTGAGTTTCTGGTCTAATAAGCTACACCCAAATGTGTCCATAGCCTTGGTTTCCTGTTCCCACTCATTAAGTTGCTGCTGATTGTCTTCCCACAGATAAAATAGGATGTACTATGCCTTATCCCTTTGCCTGTCTAGAAACTGCTTCTTCCTGAGTCGCAGATAATACCATATCCATAATCTTGCCAAGGTAACACCTGTGCCTCAGTGTTTCCTCCTAAAATCCTCCCTCATATCACCACTGTCCACTATTGCTGTTCCTTCAGTGACCCCAGAAGGCTCCAGCATGTGAAAATTGTTCCAGCTGATCTTCAGCAGCAACTGAATTTAGTAGGGAAAGCCACTCCCTATGGACTGGATCTTATTTCAAATGGCCTTGAATATTAAAAAAAATCCACAAGGATTTGCCTAAGCCCACCTAACAGTCATAAATGTGATGAGATTTGACTCCAGTTTTTGCCAGTATAAATCTCAAAGGGTCTCTTGATTTCTCTGAAAATGCACCAGATACACACTGCTGCAACAGACTGGGATGTGGCATGACTTGCCAAAAAATACCCAAAAAGTTTGTGTATTTAAGGATATTTGCTATATTTAAACAAGCAATTTATAATACAGAAACAAATGAGGCTTGGAAATCCTTGAGATGTGTTTTAACTTTGACTGATAATATGTTCAAATTTTAAACTAGATGAAAAACATTCATTAATCTATTTTCTGGCAAGATTGCTAATTGTGATTGCATAGAAATAAAAACACTCTTCAGAAAATCTTGTCATTTTCATTGCAGTTTGTTTTAGAGGAAAAGAAAAAATTGAGCCAGGAAAAGAGAGGGGTTCCAATAGTGTCCTCATTTACGATTTCTGTTGAAAAAAATATTTTATTTGTGTAACCTGAAACTGAAAAATATTTCAGAAAGCCATTTCTAGAGAACCAGTGCATGCACACACTTTTTAATAGCAATTTGGTTTTTATTATTCGATTTTTCATATTGCCCCTGCAATAGGAAAATGCTCCAGGAATGTTCCAGGAAAAAATTCTGGCATTAAAAATTCTGCCATTCTTTTTTTTTTTTTTTTTTAATGCCCAAACGCTTTTGCATCTGTAAATGTATTTTAGTATTCTCAAAAAAGGTTACACGTGGCTGGCTTTGCATTTGCTGGCCAACTGTAGTCCATTGAAAATGGAGACCATAGGTCGCTCTGAGCTATTCCTGGGGAAAAAAGAATCACTGTCATATACTAATTTATTTTTCACTGCCACTAAATGAATATAAATGAAATACAGAATTGAATGTCACACTTCTCAACGTATAGACATACTTAGTAATCCTCCCAAGAAAGGACTCTCCCTTATCATACGGAATATGAATGACTCTGCCATCTGTGGTTCTCTTAAAATGCCACCTCCTCACAGAAATAGGCCTGCTACTGCAAATGCCACCTGTCACCAGCCAGGATATGACAAGGATTTTCAGTGCCCGAGTGTCAGAATGTAACATAGCCTTGGGATCTGTGTGTGTGCAGTCCCAGCAGTGCAGTACCTGTGCTCCTGCTGAGTGACACAGCAGGCCCACTAGGAAGCAAAGGCAAGTGCTGAATGCATAAGTACAAGTCAAAAAAAAAAAAAAAGTTATGAGGTCTTTCTTCCTTTTTGACTTAAATAAAAACACAGAGGGGAAAAAGGATGAGCTAGAATGTTCTCTGTCAGCTACTGGATGTTTAAGTATCAGTGCAGTGAAGTAGACCTGTTTCTTCACTCAGGTCAGCCAGGATGGAAAAGCCTTGCTGGATGTTCTACAGCGTCCCCTGAGCCCTGGGAATTCTGAATCCCTCACTGCTACTGCAAACTACTCCAAGGCTGTTCACCAGGTGTTGGATGTGGTACATGAAGTCCTGCATCACCAGCGGCGCTTAGAAAGCATCTGGCAACACAGAAAGGTCCGGCTACATCAAAGGCTGCAGCTCTGTGTGTTCCAGCAGGATGTTCAACAGGTAACGTCATTACTAAAACAGATAAAAAATGACTGTTTCTTTGCAGCCTGTAAAGGTTGCTGACTCATCTAGAGCCTATTCCCATAATCAATATTTCACACAGGCAGCTCTATGTATGCTAAAATCCTAATTCACCTTTCAGTACCTCTCTGTTTCATGTTGGAAATCATCAATCAGTCCGCTGATTATTGATCAGTGCATTCCCCCTAAGAAATGTGGCACTATTTCCAGTGTTCAGATTTTCACAAGTGAGCAATTAGCTGTAGGTGCTCTGCTGTTTCTGAGGAAGTGATGTTTAATAGAAAAAAGAATTTCAAGTGCAGAAAGCAATTGAACTGTGGTGTATTTCACTTTCCTGTGAGGAAACAGCATAGACATTTTAGTGGTGGTGTTTAGACAATGTTTAGATGTTCCTGTGCTATGAGTTTGCTGGCTCCAGTGAACTTCACACCCCAGTGTTCAGAGCCCATCTCACAGAAATACAGAGGTACAGGCTCACCTCTGAAAACTTGGGCTCCAGGTGAGTAACTTTTGTCTCCCAAAGGAATCCATATGAATACCAGCACAACAGCAAAAGTGATAGTAGGTGTGAGATGCAATGTTTGTAGCTGCCAAGTGCAAGCACAATCAACAGATGTGACAGGGCTCTGCTCATTCAGGATGGTGTGGTTTGTTTAAGGGCCCCATTACAGCCCGAAGCAGATGTTGGTGGCAATATGGTACTTGCTTAAATGAAGAGGCTGAATGCTCTAGTCACATTTATGGAGCATTCTAATGTCCCTGGGGTTCTTTATGTCATTGCCTTCCTCCAAGTGAAAAATGAGGCAGAGACAGAGCAACAGAACTGTCACAAGCACAGTAGACATGAGCCAACAAGGACAGGGGACAGACAACTTTTATTCAACATGCAAATCTGTGGTCCTGTTAGTGCCATAACTGGAGTGCATGAGCACAACTGCAGCTGTAAATGTCCTTTGCAAATACATATGACCATTTCTTTGGCAGTCTTGAAAAGTTTACCAGTATTTCTACCTGCTAATTTTTCCTCTAAACTCACAAAAATATGCATGTCATATATATATGACTAAAACTGGGACTGAATGAAGTGGATGCTTAATTTAAGCAACTTTGCTTTCATTATATGTCAGCAAACATGCTGCATGGTAATGAAATTCATAAGCTATATATTAAATAGAGCACGTACTTGGAATTCAGAATACTTTCAGCAAACTATACAAAGTTAATACAGTTTTAGGGTTACAATCTCAAAAATCAAGGGTTGTAAATTCTGATGGGTTTCTGATTTTTCTAATTGTGATATATAATGTCAATAAGAATCTATATTATCTTAGATATTTTTCGTTCTCTAGGGTGATTTACACTTCTATTTTAACTCTTTCCAAACCAAAACTTTCTCTCTTACATCCTCTGAATTCAGCAGAAGTGTTGATGAGGTTCATTCATGAAATCCATTCAGAGTTTTACTCCCGACATATGCAAGGCAATGAGGCTGTGTCACTGGGTTTCAAAAGGAACAGGTCTTTTGTATGTACTGTGACTTTTTGGTGAGAGGAAAAGAAAGAAGCAGTGGGAGTCACTGGAGCACAATCACTTTAGAGAGCATTACTCTGTGTGATTTCTGTTGGGAGCAGTCTTTCCAAATTTTTCTCTTAATGGGTAGTTATTATCTGGGAAGCAACAACCTAATGACAGACATGTTTCCATCCTAGCACACACTTACTGGAGGCATCTCTTTATCCTACTTAGAAAGTAGAGAGGAAGAGATGAATCATTCTGTTCATTAAACATCTGTACTATTCAAGATAAATGCTTTGTAACTTATAAATGAAATTATCAGCTAAATGTGAAATATGAATTGTAGATTCCATGAGGAGGAGGAAGATATCTGAGGATGCTGATGAGGGCTTTGAAAATAAACACCTGTATATTTGTCGTGCAATTCCTATTATGCTTATTTTGTTAAATGCCCACGAGTTGGCAGATGAAGCTCTTTACCTGTGTGTGTTTTCACTAAACATATGCAGCATTTATCTGTAATAAGTTCTTGACTTGTCAAAATTTAATAACCTTTAACTGAGTTCTTCCTGGTTCAAGTCTAAAATGAAAATATGTGGGAGAATGAATCGTGACAAGAGAGTCGAGAGTTTATCAGAATTTGCTGTCTTCTAGACAGGTAATGATACAGTGTAGTTTCTCCAAGGGAGATACTCCTCTTTCCTTTCTACCCAGCTCAAAATTAGGCATGTTCTCACAGGTGCAGTCTTCCCTGTTAGGATGTCCCATGGCTCACCCTCTCCAGCTGTTGGCTAGTGCAGTAAAAATTCTGTTGAAAGATGGTCTCTGTGTCAGAACTTTCACTTCTTCACTTGTTCATCTGTACCTTTCTCTTCACGTCACCTGTTCTGTATCAATGTTGTCTTAAAAGTGGATGTGAATAGGGACAGGTTTTGTTGTTTTGCCTGTTCTTAATACAGACTCATATTATTTTGCATCCTCTCAGTCTGCTATTAACAGCTTTTAATAGCTATTAATAGCTTTTGGGAAAGACACATCTCCAAGAAGAGATTCTTATGAATCCTGAGAGATCAATAATTCCTCATCTAACTGCTCTAGTTAGTCTTGCCAGAGGGATCAAGTATTTGGGCATCAATATCAAGTGTTCACATAGAGGCCTTGCAAAACTGATTAGCTGGATGTAAGGCTTTATGTAGGCCAAGTGTGTGCCATTTGGACTGGATTTAAGGGTTAAGATGTGTTAAACAGGGCTCATTCATATAATTCCTGGTGTACTCTGCACCATTTGCAAGGCCAGACTACATGCTGTATGTACTAATGGCAGGTCAGGGCTGTGTTCTCGGATAGTCTCACACTGTCAAGCAAATACTTCTGATTCTAGCTGGGTTTTAGTTTAAACTAAAATCCTTACAGTCACAGCATGATCAAAATACATGTTGTGCTGTAGGAAAAAAACAGTGTAAACACTATGGAATGCCAGGTTACAATATTAATGTAAGAAATGTTATGCTGTAAAATATCATTAGAAATAACCACTACCTCACACCATCAGATGTTTTACAAGACTGTTTGCTATTCCATCTATGTATTAATGCAATGACATCCATTTGCACATGTGAACCAAGGTAAATAATGGAGTGCTAAGGACAATGAGTTATGAATATGTAGTGTTTTAAAGAAGGAAAGAAAATAAATGGTGTGAAACTGCATTTGCAGTCTTTACAGGAAGTAGAGCACCATTCACAGGAAAGCAATAGCAGTTAAGACAATTTGTGAGCTGTTATGAGGCTGTACACAGGCAGGAACTGACAAGGAACTCTTTTAACACCAATAGTATTTAGGATCATTATAAAAATGTTGTGTTGCTAAGTGTGTAAAATACTTCGTTGCTTCAGTTGTTTCTTAGAAGTTCTTGGGTTTCAGATAGGGAATGCTGCAGTGTTTGATCCCTTTAGAACACAGCTGCTGGAAGAGGTGTTGAGATTCTCTCCTGCAGGGGAGGGAAAAAAAAATCCCTTTGGCATTCACACTGGTATTTTGTAATTGCTGCAGATTCTTTGATTTTTGTTACCTTTTCCCTTTTGCCTCTCTCTGCTCTGGGTCTTCCCCTTCTGCAGACTATTTACCAGCAAATTAACACAATTTCCTTCGCTGTTGAGATTTGAAATTGTTCTCGTGCTGTCTCAAATTTCTGCTGCTTTGCACTGTTAGATTCTGATTTATCCTGCCAGCCTCTGCATGCATCTCTCCATGCATTTAGTATGTTCCCTTTGCCCCAATGAACATCAACACTCTGGAACAGCAAGAGTAGGATAAGGGTTGTACCATGAGAAGATGTTACCACGCAGCCTTAGAAATAGCTGAAGTAAGTTTATAAGGCTGTTCTTCACCTCATTGCCTCTCCCATCCCATTTGCTTCATATGGGCAAGAATTTCATCTGAATTCTCTACTTTAAAAGAAACTCACTCAGTGAAGTGTAAAGCTTGAAGCCTACCTGTTAAAGTAGAATGAAAATGGGGACTCATTAGATGTGTTATTGAAATGGTTTGGCCAAACCTTGACCTTGGTATTTTAACAGACTTTCATGGCAGAATAGTCAAAATGCCGCTCTCATTCTCCAGGCCTTATTGCTTCTCATGGAAATTCTCGGTTCTTTCCATCGTTTCCATACACATATACAGCACTCAGCCTGGCACAGGCAGCCTGTTTCTCCACAGGTACATGTAATTCTCTCAAGGATGCTACTTGATTGGTGCTACTTTCTTCTTGCTTCACTTGGTTGTGTTGGCTGCCTGTAAAAGAAGAGCTGAAAAATAGGTGGATGGAGAGGTACCGTGTGGGGGGTTTCTTGGCTATGTACAAAGTGATGAGGTAGCTGTGATGGTTCTGCATGGCAAAATGGAACAGGCCCATCATGCCAGATGAAGACCAGTGGCAAAGAGCAAGATGACACAAACAAACAAGAGGGTAGGGGTACTAAGAAAGCTGGGACTGTTGCCTTACCAGCTGTAGTGATGTCTACAATCCTCTTGGTTATTGAAAAGGTCAAGCTGGACTAGTGTCAGGTTCATCTGATTTCTCTAAATTTGGGGATTTGCCTTCTGTTGGCTTCATGCCCAGATACATTAATGGACATGGTTTTGGTTCCCTTGCGTGGTTATCTGCCTGTGGTGATGGATTAAAAGGCCATGTGGCCATTCTGATAACATTACATTTACCAGCTGCCATTGTTGTGGGAGACTGCAGAGTATTGCAGAGGAAAGGCTGTCTCTCTTCATAACCAAGCACTTTAACTTGTAGCGTGTCTGGCTTTTACTGGCAGAGAAAACAGATCAGGGCATGATTCTGACATAATTTGTATGGAAAAGCGTCCTGCCAACGTCTATCTGTCTCCATACACTATCTGAGAATGCTGAACACTTCATGTGATACATGTGATCTATGTGGTTCATTTGCAGAAGAATGCTAGGGTACTTGAGGCAGTTCATGTTTCATTTAGCTCTCACACCAGATTTTAGAGGATTAGGTCTGTACATCCCCCCTCCCCCCTCACCACATGCACATGCATACTCAGTTGTTTTGATCATTTGATCGCTTCAAGACAATGAAGAGTTCTCCACTATTCTGAATTTTTCCAACCTGTCATAGTTTGTTTCAAAGACAGAAGAAATCAGAATATATATCTTCTTTTATGCTTTGTTTATAATAATACTTTCACTGGGTCTTGTAAAACAAGAGATTTATACATAAACAATTGCTAGGGAAAAAAAGAACATTAAGTCAGGATTATATTTACTACCAGATGACTTCAGCCACAGCACCCTGCAAAAATACATCACATGCTCTGTGTGCCATCTGAGCAGATTTAGCCTGTAAATAGCTACCACTGACAGATCACTAATTAAAACATTACAATTCAAAGCATCCTAGAGAATTTTCACAACCCCTTTGGTAAACTGATCAAGTCATAAGATGCACTTAATGTTTGTCACTTATATGTTTACATTTTCAAGATATTACTGCTGTACATTTTCTGAGCTTATAAGCTATGTGGGACCTAACCAGCCATGAGTGATAGTGAGTACAGGTTCTAATTATGCTTGTATTGCCCCCAAAAATTAATGAAAAAGGAACTCAGAAATCAGTATAAGTGAAACTTCTTGACAACCCTCTCCCAATGGGATGCAACAGGAGAGAAAACAACCTTTTGTTATCTGTGACCTAGAGATAAATCCTTTTGTTCTCAATAACTTTGTCCTTCCAGCAGTTGGTGAGGCCAGAATGTCCTGGTTTATTATCTGATATGAATATCTCACCACAAAATTCTAATAGATCACCATACGACTTTTACCTACAGAGCTCTAAAGGACCAACTTAATAATATGTGCAATGTGTCTCCAAAGCCAGGTATGTCTCTAACAGCCTCTTATGCTGTTAAATATTCTCTGCTCTATTATTTAGGCAGTAAAGGATGGTACAATTGTAGTAAAAGGGGGTTTTGTTTGTTTGTTTCCATCCACTCTTCATCACAGACCATGCAATAAAACATTTTGGCAACTGCTTTTTCAGGGCAATTTTCATTCCATTCCTTTTGTTCCTGCCAAAGGAACTGGCACATTTTGAGTCAATGTGAGTGCAAGTCCAGGCAATGAAGAGATTTGTGGCCCCACTCATCTTCTGAAAAGGACTAACAAGTAACCAGCTCTGTCTTGAAAGTGAAGTGGTGGTTTATTTGTGCTGATTAGTATCCTGCAGATACTACAAAAGGAATTAATAATGGCACAGCCATTTAAATAACAAAGCATTGCTGAGAGACTTATTTGCTTATTTTGAACTCTTAAAAGAGGACTGCCATTCCTTAATTTGGGCCCTCAGTAGCATGGGATTATGCAGGAGTTTCAGATGATTTCCACTGGCTACAGACATACCTCTAAGCTCTGGTGGTGGCAGAGAGTAGTAGAATAAGAGCACCCTGCACAGCTACATCACCCCTATTGCTCAATGACCAGATTGTGTTGGTCTTGCTGCACAAGGCAGCCATGCTAGGAAGGAGAATGAGAGTGTTGCCCGCCTATTTTCTGGTGATTTCATACGGATGTTTCTCTACTTCCTTCAGCTTGTGAAGACAGTGTTTGTAGACAGTGTGCTCAGGGTTTCCAACACAAACAGGACAGGTTTCTTGAAAAGAGAACACAACTGAAAGAAGTAACATGCATTTTTCCTCTTTGCTAGTAACTCTGACTTAGAAATCTGCCCTTCAAAGGGCCAGAGCAGAGCTTCCTGAGTAAGAGTGCAAATACTTGGCATGTTAATACTTGGGCATGTGCAGACAGTGGCTGTTGGTACAGAGGCAGGCTCTGTGTTTCTGTCCAGGCTGTTTCTGTCCATTTGCACACTGTAACCAATGGTCAGTGCATGGTATAAGACCACCTGGGATGTCTTAGGCTATCAGGTTAAGAAGTAAATTGCTTTAACTACTTCAAACTCACGTGTGTGAGAGAAGGAGCTCTGTTCTAAACTTCTAACAATGCTTTTAAATTTAGACCGGTATTTATCCTGTATTTTTTGGTGCCACAATTCATCACATAGAACTATAGTTTTAAATTTTCATTTAATAATATTTCTGGAAATGATAATGATATAATTCTGGAAATTCCTTAAAGGTTGCTGATTAACAATACACTGTCCTCTTCATAATTTGATTTAAAGTGTAACTTCAAATAATCTGGGAACAACCTTTGTCTTTTTCTTCCTCTTTCTTCTTCTATGTAGTTATGAAGCCAGGCAGACAATTGTTCTTTGTGTTTTTAAAGAGTCACTAATGAAAAAATAATAATGATCACTTTTTAATTTATACACAGAGCAGTAGTGCAAGGGATGTCAAACTTCTGGGGCCAGATTCAGTTACCAGCTGAAGTTTACTTAGCATTGATGTATGAGCAGTGCGAGAACACTTTGATGAGCTTCACAGCTGTCTTGGGAGATAGGATCTGCAGAAATCTGAACCAGCCAGCTTGATCTCTGAACCTATTGAAGTGAGAAGAGGAACCTAAAAAATTAAATTCCTTTGTCTGTCAAAAAGTGGTTTTCTTCTTCAGAGCACTGTCTGTCCTTCAAGACCTACTATTTTCAGGTGGTCTGTTTTGCTACTTCTTGAACTGCAAGTATTTGGATTCTAAATGAGAGCTTAGGCTAAGAAGGCCTTGTGGAAACCCTCTGAAATCTTACTGATTGACTCCTTGAGGTTTTGGATCTGTCTGTTAGTGGCTGAAGAGGAAACAACTCACGGTATGAAGAAATGGAGAAGGTGATATAAAATGCAGTTAGTTTTCTGTAGGTAGATGCAACTATCCGTGGTCTGTATTTGTCCTGCCTGTCTTTAGGAGTGTAACTGAATCATCCAAGTCAGGAGCCTAATGCATAGTCTCCTTTTATAGTCAACAGAGAGACACTGACATCTTCAGAGAATGACTCAGTCTGTCTAAGATCTGAATTGTACCCTGGATACCTCCCTCTCTTACTGTCAGGGAAATAATGATAAGGTAGGCTCTTCAGTTCACTACCTAATGGTGGGTGAGGTGTATTAGGATGCAAGAGCCCAAATCCTGTGTGGTGTGAAGCACCTCTAACCATTCTGCCAGACATTCAGTGTCTCCCTGATCCAGGATTGGCTTTGCAGAAAACTGCAGGGAAGCCAGTCCTAAAGGAACTACTAAAATTTGCTGGCACACTTAATCTTAATTTGTAGTCATTACGTATCATGTCCTCATTGTCTGTTTCTATCCCAGGACTGTTTGCGTGTCAGCATCCCTGAAAAAGTATCATGTGTAGTTTATTGTTTCTGAAAGGCATCTTTGGCTCTTATTGTCATGGCAAAGGAGGAGAGAGAATTAGGCTTGTCTGTTACTGATTATCCCTACAAAAATAGGAGGGTTGCAGTGGTGAAGAAAAGAAATTAAATAGATTTTTCTCCAGAAATATGTATATTTTTTGAAAGCAAGTGCTAGAACGAGTAATTGTCACTAAGGACATGGAGAAAAATAAGATCTTTGAATAGAGCTAGACTGGAATTCCAGAAAACTTTCTCCCCTGTAACTTTAAGAAGTAATAATAACAGTAGTTCTTCTTTGTTATTAAGGTTTCTTTCATTTCAGGATTATGGGTTTTCTGAAAGGTTAATGTTGAGCAACTTGCCAAAGGTCACTGAAAGCTTCATGACTAGAACTTTTCATCTCAGGATGTCTGATTCAGAAATCCCTGCTCTAAACTCTCAAAGTCATTGCTACTCCAGTTTTACCCCTTATGGAAATGTCTTATAGGATTTATTGGGACTATCTAAAAATGAAAGGAGGGTCTGTTATGCTAAGAAATAAATATGCTATTTTAGGCATTGGTTTGGGAGTCCAAAATAGCCATTCTTTTCTACTCCATTTGTTTCCCTTGATCTTTCCTTTCAATTATCTCCTCATATGGCCTTCCAGCTTTTTTGTGGCCTTGCCTGTCACTCAGAGTGATCAATCCTCTTTCGTATTGCTTTTGACTGATGGCCAACAAAAGGTATTTTCATTGACATGAGAAAAAACCTTCTAGACAACAAAGAGGGTAATGATAGCTAGTTCCCAAAGTATAACTATAACAATTTCACTGTGTTTTCCTCCAGCTGCTCAGCCAGCTGGTTACTTTCCCCCTCTGGTAATGAATTACACTCATGATTTGAGATTATTATGTCTTGCTGGGTAGCAAGAGCCAATTTAGGTTGAGCTGATCTGGCACCATTACCTGTTTCTGCTAGCTGCTCCTCTCCATGCTAGTCATTCCTGCTAGTTCTCGCTCCTCCTTCTGGCAGCTCTGCCTTACTCCATGCCACAAACTCCTTTCCCTGTCCCTGCTCCATAGGGCTGTGCTCTCCAGCAGCTACTTGCTCCGTTAGCATGTCCTGTTGGCTGTGCCTGGTTTCTGTAGCTGCCTCACCAAACCAACTCGACTGAACAGTTCTGGTATTTCTGTCCTTGAAAGAGAGGTTGTGCACTATTTTGGACTGAACAGAGTGTTTTAGCTCACAGGAGACTTTTAGGCGACTTCTTTTGTTTCATATTCCTCATCGGGAACTCCTACTTACAAGGCTTCTTGCTTGTTTTTAAAAGCTGTAACCTGGATCGTGGTTCTGGAAGCTATTGCCTGGGCTGGGGTAACCCTTCAGGCACATTTGGACAGAGCTGGTTGGCTCAAGCCCCTGTATTCTGTTACAGCTATAAACTTCTTTTATGTTATGCTATGGTTCCCTTTTAGCACAAATGTCTTTCGAATGTGAAAACACACAAACCAAACATATTTCAGTCCTGTCCGCTGGTCTTTCACCTTTCTACTCCCTTTGTTTTGATAGCTCTTGACTTGTTTCTTTCCTGCCTTTTGAATTTTTTCAGATGGAACGTGTGTTGAGGGATAGAGAAAATTTTTTTCTTTTTTTTTCCTTTGGCTTCATCAACATATAAAACTTTCTGACCTTAAGACAATTCCCTCCCTTCCCAAATAAGGAGGAAAAGTTGTGGGGGAGGGAAATCACAAAATGAAACTTTTTTTTCTGTTATTATTTTCCCTTTCCTCCAACAAAAAGTAACTTTACACAATCAAAACGCATTTTGGGTACTGTTACTGCTTGCTTACATCCACAGGATTTCAAAGTGCAGAAGGTGTCAGGAAACAAAAGAGAAGGAAGTTAAGGAGGATGGGATGCCATATCCTGGGAGCCACTGAGCTAGGAGAAAAACAAGAAAGAATGCAGTTTTTCACAAGAAACTTCAGTTTGGAGAAAACTGAGCTTTTCTTTAAAAAAGTGTTCTTAGGGAAAGTCCCCAAACTTTTCTGCCCTTCATTCTGCCTGTGATTCTCACTCCAGGAGTCTTTTAGGTGGCTCCTCTTTTCTCTTGAACAGCTTAAGGTTGCTGCTTGCTGAAGGGACCTTTCATAAGCCTGATCCTGCTTGCACATATATTCTAGTTTATTATTGCATGACTCATCTGCCACAGCACTCTGGGGTCACTATCAATTCATCTGCCTCCTGCAAACAGCTCCTCATTGCTGTTATCCATGGCCTCCTTTGGTGAATCTGTGAGGTCACTGGCCTTTCACCCCTCGAAACCCTCACAGGATCCTTTTCTGCTGTGACATGTAGAATAATCAGCCACAGATTACCCAATGATGCAAACATCCTGGGCTTTTTATCTCAGCTCTGCTCTGTCCTGCATACCGAGTGCCTGGCTCAGCATGGGGTCTGTGTGCTACATGGCAGAGCTTCTCACACACCACAGTAACTCAGCCCTTTCCCCACTTGCTTGCAGTACTGAACTGTGACTTCTTTGCCCTGGACACCCTGTGCCAAGCACAGCTGCTTTGCCTGAGCAGGGATTCACAGACAGGCAGCATAAGCAGAAGAGGTGCTGCAGTGGCCCTACAGCAGGAGAAAAGCTGTGGTGCAGGCTTGAATCCCTGGGCAGGACCCAGTGTCGGGAGCGCTGCCAGCAGGTCAGACACAGCCTTGCACTGCATTTCTTTCTCCCTGCACACAGCCTAACACGCATAAACTGGGAGATAAAATGTTTGGGACATCTGGCTATTTATTTAAAAGACAAGAGATCCTAGAAAACTCCCTGATGAAGAATATCCACTGCTTTTATCCTTCTCCTTCTTCTCCTTTCCCACATGGTTTGCACTCTTGCATTTTTGCCTCTAGTCTCTAATTAGGTCAGAGCCCTGGGGAGAAAGGTTATGTTTTGCTAGCTGTTAGTATGATGCTCAGCCCCAAAGGGCTCTGTGCCTGGCAGGGCCGTTTAAGACTTCTGCAGTGCTGTGCCATCCTGGTGAATTTTTTTGTAGTGCTGCGAGACTCTGTATCAAGACCCATTTGTCGCAGTTGGGATTTGTTCTCTTACTAAACCTGTCTCTGCTGTGTGCTGTGATTATAAGCCTTGTTAAACCGGGATGATTAAATCATCTGCTCCCAGTAGTAACCCAAAGCAGCGCTTTATTTAATATCTTGGTCAGTCAGCAGTTTCCTCTGCGGTGAAGAAGACCTCTCAAGCACAGAGGGGAGTGCCCGTGTAGGGCCTGGAGCATAGTGCTTGCATTAAAGACTACTCCGTTGTAAAGCTCATCCTTCCTTTATCAGTCCTTTCTAATCGTTACTTACCTTTACATGTCTTGTTTAAACCAGTAACAATTTAAGTGGGTTGATACTATCAAAATGTGCTTTTAGTGACAGAAGTAATGATATCGTTATCTTAGTCTGACATTTATCTATCAGCGAATTTCTTTCTTTGTTTTACAAACTGAGCCACTGCAAGGGACCATAAAGCAAATTAGAGTTGGAACTGTGAAGAACAGTTGTGGTTTTTTCTGAATCTTTATCCACTTTCTATTAGCTTTGCTTTATTTTTTCTCTTGAAGACGACAGGCACATCTGTCATTGGCAGAGTTAAAATCAATAGTTCTATTTACATATTTGAGGATAATGTACCTTTCTGAAGAGCTCATGTAGCTCCTCTTTTCCCTCCTGTGTGCCTGCTGTATTTCAAGGGTCCTTTTACATTTTGGACCCTCCCACTGAGAAAAAACCTGAAGCAAACAAATGCAAGGAAGATACTTCACAAGCCACAAAGGGCCACACTTTGAAATGCACAGATTTCTCTATCGGATCAGAAAGCTTTTCCTCACAAACATGAAAATCAACACTGTGATGCTGTGTTCACAAACATGAAAATTAACTGTGATTATAGATGTCATTAGTAACAACAACTTGGAGGTCAAGACCTTAGAAATCCAAATCAGCTGGGTCCTGAATGTGTATCTTTTTACTGTCAGTTACTGTTTTTCTGTCAGTGTGGTACCAGGGAAGCAAAACAGTTACTAGAGGTAGGAGGAAACACAAGATTCTAAATAATTATTTGAAGAATTAATAAAATCCCTAGTACAGATGGTCACAGCAGAGTCTGAGCATTAACTCAGCATACAAGAGGTTTTTAACAATTAGGATATTGCTTTATCTGTTGGTACTGAAGAGCTGTAGAGATTCCCTATTTAAGTGCTTCCCATCCTCTTAAGCTTTGAGAGTCTTGGGATATTCTTTCAGAAAACTCCAGTTATGACCAAGCAAACAGCCCAGATGGAGGGACCCAGACCTAAGAGTAGATCTGGCCCCAGCTCTGCCTGACCTGGCAGTTGAGCCCTGTAAAAATGATCTGAAAGGACAAACACGGGACAAGAAAGGGAGACCTGGGGAAAATGTATTAGCCTCAGAAGGAGCAAAAGCACTGTTCTAACTAGTGCTACAGACAGCAACAACCAAAACCTTCTATGTGTCCTAGGTAAGAAAATACTACTGATTATTATTGTTGGTAAGACACTGACAGATTTGATGAGTTGTATTGCTGAGTGATCACACTACCGCTAAGTGCCAGGTATGATTCCTGAGAGCTGGAGAAAAGACTCTCGAAGAGCAACACCAGCAGCATAACTGCAAAAGAAATATTCTACCTGCCAGCATCAAGAAGCTTCATGCAGCATCTTTCTATGCTGATGCAGAACACACTCTCTGTGTCTTGTACAGGAGGAACATGCACGAATGTGGTTATTTATAGCTTCTCCACCCACACTCTGCTTTGAAATTTGCTCTAAAAGAAGTTCAGCATTTAAAGAATACAACAAGGTTTTTAACCTGAAGATATTTTCTTTTCTTTTGATTTCCTTTAAAACAATATTCTGGGAACATTAGTAGCAATCCAGGCATTAAGGAAGCAACATTAGTTCTTCATTTGTCTGTCTATTGTTCTCTTACTTGGAATGTTTTTGGAGGGGCAGTTGCCAAATTTTGTGAAGTAAAATATTTAGTCAAGAAAATGAAAGATAAGTGGGATACATTTGATAAATGTGAACTTTGCCAAAGGAAAGCAATGTTAAGTTGAAAGAAGTTTTTTCTCAGGGTAGGAGAGGCATGAGTATATTCCCACTCCCTTTTGGGGAGCTTGCATCCTAGAGGCTGGGGCTGTGTGACCTCAGCCTGTGCCCAGAGGAAGTGGACAAGTACTGCTATGACAATGCCCAGCCTACACCCAGCCAGCTCTGCCAGAGCCCTGAATGGAACGTGCTGTTTCCAAGACAGACATAACTAAATCCTACATCTCACTAATTACTAGAGCTGGGATCAACTCTTTTCTTTACATGAAGGTGGATGGGACTCCAACACATCGTATTCTCACTAATCTCCAAATGTGAATCAGTTTCAAACCATCATGGTATGTTTATAGATTAAAGAACTGTACAAGTACATAACAGCCATCTGCAGAAAGCAAACACAAGGTTATTTTTGCCCTATAAGCCTGTGAAAAGGTAAGGAGTTAAGGTGGAGCAGGAGGCAGTGGGTACCTCGCCATGGCATGAAGTGAGCAGCTGTGGTGCTCAAGGGAGGGTGGCATATCTGGGAGCAGACAAGTAATTCTGACTATTGTCCAGGTTTATAGGTTTACAATAATGTGAAAGTTCTTGGAGGTGGGTAGGGAATGGAAGAGCAGTGCTACAGCAGGTCACCATCAACTTTTGGGCCTCTGCTAGAAATGTTGATAACAGTCTCATTGGTGCACAGGCCATTGCTATGGAAGATATTTAGGATGTTTTCACTTAGTCATACTCTGGAGCTCTTTCATAACTATTTTGCATACTTCTGCAATAGAAGTTTCTAAGAAGGGGGTGCCTGGGGGAATTGTTATTCTGTAGAGATTTCTACTGTAGAAGCTGTTGATTAGCAAGGATCCTGCTGCAGGCACTGTCTTGTCTGGATAAACTCCTACAGTCCTGTTTCCAGATGGGCTTGTAGGATATCTGTAGGTGCTGGAAGCAGTGAGAAGTGTGAATAAGACTATATGCTTGTATTTTTGCATATTTAGGACTTCTGTGACACTCTTCTGGACCCACTTGTCTCAGGAGTTGTATAATTTACTCAGAGGTGTTCACTAATATCAGCTCTGCTTTGCAAGGCTGCCCCCACTGCAAAGAACAGAATGTGGACGTTCTGCTTTTCACAGACTAGTGGGGTTTTTAACTACAGAGGTTAGATTTTTGTTGTTAAAATGAGAAATTGGGCAGAGGTGAAACTTTCACATAATGTCCAGAAAGCTCATAAAACCACCTACAATCTGACCTCATGGGGACTTCTTTTTTTGGTTGAATGTAGACAAAGGAATAAAGGAAGGTTTTTTAAATGTTTTAATTGGCTCTGTATTTAATTCCCCTCATTAATTTAGTTGCAGTATGCAGCAAAATGCTGATAGGTCTGTAAGGTTGTTTTTCTCTACAAGGGTAAAAGGGACTACGTGTTTTTTCTTTTGAAAAGACCTCTTTAATTACGTGGTGATATTTGGAATAGCTACAATTAGAGAGCAAAAGCAGGGAGTGATTAAAAAATCATACTTAATAGCAGCTGCATTAGTTCCCTGACTTCTGAAAGAGACCCTGTACACACATACCACACGGAGGAGTTGTGGTGAAAAGGAAAGGCAAAATGGTGGTAAAAATTTTTTGACTGACTTCAGGGAACACTGTCTGTTGTAACGTTTTAAGAGAGATCCTCCTTGAGAAAGGATTGAAGAAGCAATCAAAATTCATCCTTCTTGTCCAGTCTTCAGACTATGTTAATGAGTGTAGTTCTGTCACTCAATTCCACCTTAAAACAAATAAAAAAACGAACAAACACACCCAATAAAAACCCTGAAACCTCAGATTGCTTGTCTGGGGATAGTGGGATACACCACCTCTCAAGCCAACTTGAAAGAAGTGACTTACTACTTAATGTCTCAGCTGAATTAAATGCAGAAGAACTTGGTAGGCTGGCTATATTATTTTCGGAAGATGAATTAGTCATTAACATGTGGACAGATTAAGCTATTGTATTTCAGGATTTATAGGTATATGGTCATCAATTAGGCAATTATACCTCAGAGTTTTTGGAGCAGCTTACACCTGATTTTAAAGCCCTGCCTTTCAATGGATTGCCTGTTCACTTTTGCACAGCTGCCATGACGTTGCTTACTATTTATGTTTCAATATGTTCTTGCATTGGAAAAAGTTCCTAGAATCCCCAAGCTGCAAAAAACCTTCAAGGTAGCTTTCACTCCAAGAACTTCCTCTTTCAGCCTTGCTTATTTCGTCTGTAAATGTGGTTTGTGTCATTTCAGAAAGGCGAATGGAGGCAGCGACGTTGAGTCATTTGCTGAACTGCAGTGCTGGGCATTGAACCAAATCACTCCAATTCCAGTCTGCTTTAGATATGAAATCCTTGTTGCTTTTTTTGCTTATTTCTTAAAACTCTTGCATGATTTGACATGTTTAACCAAAGGGAGTGAACACAGTAAGGCTCAGTTCCCTCCCGCCGCTGCTGAACTGTGTCAGCAGGGCTGTGTCTGCGTGGGGAGCGTTACCTGCATTAACCTGTGCAGCCTGGGATGTGCTGTCATATGAGCTACATATGTCCAGAAGGAAAACAGAACACGGTGTGTGTCCAGAGACCCGGGTTCTGCTGGATGCATGAGTAGTTCCTGCCCTTTAACTCGACAGACGTGGGGTCTTTGATCCACGTTTGCTGAAGTCAGTTGAAACTTTGCAAAGGCTTTTGGTGGGAACAAGATCTGAGTTTCAGACTCATATGTAGATGCCTCTGAAAATAAAAATAATTTCACAGGAGCCAAAGATGATGTTTCTGGTTTAAACATGAGGTGTGATCCTCGTCTTTAAAAAATCTGTCAAAAATACTTTGCTGTGCCACCAACATAAACTTATAATGAAGAAAGAAGTGAAAAAGGGAGCCCAGTTTTTATTATGAGATAAAAAAACACAAATGAGAATGGCTGAGTTTTGTTTTGGGTTCTATTATAAACCATTAATAATAGCAGGAAAAGCCAGAGGATAAGTTCCTTTGTATTTTGCTGTATTTTTCTCAGCTAGACCTTTAGTTGACATTACCCTGCTCTGACAGGGCCAGGGATAGGAGGGAAAAGGACTCTATTTTCAGCAATGATTTGGAATACAAAAAGAAACTGATTTAAATCAGACTTTGTGTGAATTTTATTCATTACAGAGGATTAGGTCTTATTAAGTCTCTTTGAATTGTTGTGGTTTTGGGGGGATTTTTCATTTTGTTTTTCTTATGATTCCCTGTGTTAGTTCTGTCTTCCCTGGTGCTGTTGCTGACACCAGGTTCTCAAGGAGGGCCTGGTAGAAGGCCAGGGATTGGGCTTGCCCTGCCAGCCTGCACAGAGCAACATTGTCCAGGAGATGGAATTGCAATGGATAAAGTTGACAATACCACCCTGGCTACTGCCTCCACTCAGATTCGGTGATCTCCCTGGCAAATGTGCAAATTATCACTTAGAGGCCCTTTTACCTCCCAGTAAGGGAATGGTTCATGGGTATCCTGAGAGCACATCTGCTTTGAACTGTGTTGCTCATAAATGCATGTATGATGTGCAGCTTCTAATTCTTCTACTGGAAGAAAATGAAGTATCTTCAGCCAAGAGATTCTTTGTCTTGTATTTGCAGAATCTAGTACAGTCAGGAAGTGTTACTTACTAGACTTGTACAATCTTGAAGGGCTTTGACAGAAAAGATTGGATTTTGTTGCTGTGCAGTATAACAGAACGTTTACAGTAAGCTTTGGATGTAAAGTATGATCTGAAACATGAACCTTTAAACTACACTTCCTGGTTACAAAAAGCAGGCTTGGCAAAAAGCAGAGCTTCTGGAATGGGAGGTTTCAGACATGCAAGACCTTGGAGTTAGTGAGCATTCATAATAGTAGCTACAGAGAAGGTAAAGATAAGGTTTGATTCTTGTGAGTGGAAATAGTGATGAGACTATAAAACCACAAGTTTTGAAGTGTCATATGAATTCCTGCTATCACACCAGAATTTAGTTAGCCCATAGTATCTCAAGAGCAAGCAATAAAGTGCTCATGGTGGCAGCTTGATACTGCTTGGCTTCCTTTCACTGGCATAAGCCCTGCAGATTTTAGAGGCTCTATTCATGTGTGTGAAGTTAGGCAACGCTTATGCACCTATTCAAAATGATGCCTCATTTAAAGCTGAATAAATGGGGTGGAATTGCTCTGGAATTTATTACTGCTCTGTTACCAAAGAGTTAAACTAACCCCTTTGAGCTATGCCAGGTTTGTGCTGTTCTGAGATCAAGATCTGCCTCTTTTCTGCTTACAGTGTAAAAAGTTATAGCTTATTTTCGGTTTTCAGAGTATCTTAGTTCTAAGAGTCACTGTGGCAAAACAGAGGGTCTTAGAGTTACAAAGATTAATGATTCCCATGGCCAAGGCTCTTCCATGGGTCATCTCACTCAGGAAATGGAACTGTTCAACACGGACCTGGGTCAAATGCAGACATCGGGGTGCTCTGTCACTGCTAAAACAACAAACTGCATCTTAATCACCGGCTTACACTTCTCATCTCCTCCTGCAGGACAAGAGCAGGGGTCAGTGACTGGTATATTTGAGCAAGTCTCAGTGTTCAGGCTGCCCAGGGAAGTGGTGGAGTCACCATCCCTGGAGGTATTTAAAAGATGTGTAGATACCTTAATAACATAGTTTGGTGCTGGGTTAGTGGTTGGAATCAATGATCTTGAAGTTCCTTTCCAACCTTAATAATTCTGTGATTCATATCCAAGTTATTCTCATTTCATCTTCATTTATTTATTCTAAAAGATTTACAGTTTAAAAGATGCAAAAATGCAGAAATTTTTCAACTAACTTCAACAACAGATATAATTCCTTACAGTGATGGATTTACTGCTTTTTTCAGATTTTGTATTCATGTAAAATGGGTGCACATCATGAGGACTTGCTTGAAAAGAATTGTTTCCCCAGGTTGTTTTAATTTAACTCAGATAAACATATGAGATGTTTCTTATTTTTCACATTTACTGATTAGGAAAGATACTTACAGAAAGACTTCATTTTCACAGAGCTATGCTGAAAGGTCTGCCCTTCAAAAATACTGCCCCACTGCTTTTTTTTTAATTTATTTAAAAATCAAATTAACTTTTTTTAAGTTATTAAAAGACTTGACCTTAACTGCACTAATGCAATCATCTTGCCAGATTCCCATCATACAAATTAGCCTAGAGGAAGAGCAATTATCATCCCAGAACTTTGCTTAATTATTGCCTGATTGCTTCTTCAACCTTTTCCCTTTAAAACCAGTCTTCCATTTCTTTCTTCCCATGTTTTCCTGTGTTATCCCATGCAGTCACCATTCCCTGCAAATGGACTGACAGGAAGGTTTTTCCCTGACCTCACCTGGGCCATATTTATTTTGCCCGCTTAGTTGTGCCGTGGATCTCAGACTTCCCATAGACAGAATTTCAATTGTCAGCAAAAAGGAGTGTGGAGAGGGCTCTGGAAGCATTTCTGTTCGAAGCACCTGCCTCCCAGTGCTGTGCTCAGATGAAGCCTGTCTGAATTGCCACTATTATTATTTTTGCTGTTACACAGATCATTCTAAAGGGACAGTTATGGCTATTCTTCCTCCAGGTAGCATTTTGAATCTCTTGGTTATCCAGCCATATAATGACTGTAATAGCCAGCACACTCAGCTTGCTGTAACTGTATTGAGTTTTATTTAATTTTCTTGGTGACCTGGGTTCGCTATTTATTTTGTTGCGTGTGTAATCGTATCCCTAAGGAGATAAGGAGACAGGACATAAACATCATGATAGAAAGAAAGGACTGCCTCTACCACTTTTGTTCTTAAACAAGCTGAAGAAAAGAAAAAACAGAGAGAGTAACATGTTTTTAGCACGTGTGTGTGTGTCCTGCAATGTTCCCACCAATATACATTGCTGACATCAGCTGGGCTTCTTGAATATTTGGGTTGTGTTCTGCTTCTGTTAAAGGCTCCCAGCAGACAGTCATGCTTTTGAGCCTGATGCAGCATAAATTTTTGCTAACTGGAAATTAAACACAGTGTTATAAATCTCCATCTGGGAAAGAAAGGGAGCCACCTTCTCACCTCCCAGCCTCACATGCACACTTTATGCACACTTTCTAGTCCCATGCTAGTTACTATCAGAGTAAACGGAGCAGCTCATTTATTTCCTCCCGTGGACATCCTATGGGACTGGGCAGAGGACCAGCAGAAACAGCTCCCCCAGTGAACTCCCCTGTACTGATGGGGTCAGTACAGGGTGGGACGGGAATTTGCCACAGCTGAGGGTAAAATACCAAGACTGTTATCCTCCCATCCTTTCAGAAGCTGCCTGTGAGTTATGATGAGTCTTAGGTGATTCCAGGGACAGCTGCAAGCATGCTTGGAGATGTGTCTTGAAGTTTGAAGTCAGTTATGTTTTTATTAATGCAAAATTATCTAATGGACATCAGCCTGGGTTGGAAAATGCTGCCTACGTGGGGAATGTGTCCACAGAACAGTGTTTAGCCTGAATTCAAATTGCAGTCAGGCAGGATCAGGCTTTCCTGTGCTAGGAGCTGCCAAGCAGGACGGAGCTCCTGGCCCTTGTCTCAAGTAGCTTTCAAACTAGTGTGAGTACAGTAGTCAATACACACTATAAAGAGAGCTGGAATATACTGGAGCTAAAAAATAAATTTTATGTTTCAAGAAGCACCTCAGATGATGGATCTGTAGCACAATATTTTAATTCCAAAGAACTCATGACTTACAGCCTAGCTAGAAAACAAATAGCTTAGCAATAAAGGACACAATTAGGAAATTTGAAGATGCAATTTGGAAAACACTCTTAACTGCATTTTTAATGGCATCTTCAAGCTCCTTAAGTTTTTAAGGAGTAATTAAACTATTTGAACTAAGTTACTGTAACTTCAGTGGCGAACTGTATCTCAAGATGTTAATTTTGAGCAGTAGAGTAAGTTACACAGTCTGTGCTCTCAGTTAAAACGCTAAATGTTTATCTTGAATTATTATGCAGTGATGCTGTTCTAAAGACATTTCCTCTCTTCAGAGTAAGGGCAAATTTCTCCAAATTCGCTGACACGTAGATGTTTACAAGTGCTGGTGATTTCAGGTTTAACTGTGACCTTTCAGAGTTGTTCCTGTATTTGCCACAGACTAATTGCTTAACATTTCTTATTGTTTGTACTGGAGAGTAAGTGCTTTGTGTCTGTCCAGATTTATGTTCTTGCTGTTGCTTTCCTCACTGTTACTTCATACCTCAGTTATTCCATACCTCAGCTTCTCATTGAGTGCAAACTTTCTGTGCCTTGTACGATGGAAACAAAGATGTGACATTTCTCCGTGTTTGCAAATTTTTGTGAGCTTATTAGATGCAAGTGCTTTATATAAGGAAAAACATATTTTTTTTTAGCACATCAGTAATTGCTGAGAATTCTTTTGTTAATTAAGGCTATCAGATTGTCAGAACCTCATCCTAATATCCTGTCTTTTGCCAGCTTTCTGGGACACCTCAGCAATTCACTTAGTCTTTATATATGTGTGTGTGCGTGTGTGTGTGTGTGTATACATATGTAATATATGTATTTTCCCCTCCTCTTATGCAAAATGAAATTATAGCATTTATGTATTTCACAAGATGATTGTGAAAACAAATTCATTGAAGACTGGAGTGGTCAGATATGTTAACATGGTTTTCCGAGACACAGAACATGCTGTTAAGCAAGTTATTTTCTAAGAATAATTATAGGTAGTTATTTCTCGAGAGAGTTGCAGCAGAAAAAAAGACTTGATAAAACAATTTAAACCACAGCTTTTTGAAGAGAAGGAAGGGTATATGAAATCTGAGATGTGGCACTCTAAGCAGAGAAATGACATAGGAAAGAAGTAATCAAATAGGATGTCCCAGCAAGTGTCTTCAGTGGATGATTTCTACATTTTTTTTTTAATCTTGTCTGCTCACCAGGATTTGATTTATTAAGCGGATATACAATTTTGATACCTCGAGGAGCATTTTATATGGAATTTTATAAACTAAAAGATTTGGAAACCTAATCAATACCTGCATAGATAACTTTGGAGGGAAGCTTTCATGGTAGAGGAATGTCAAGCAGTATGGAATAACTTCCCAAGTGCAACATAAAACATTGCTGCAGGAGTTGCCAGCTCTTATATGAGTCCTGGAACAAAGGTTTATTACCTATATATGAATGCTTTATCACTTTGTTTGTTTTTTGGCTTTTGTTGTTTTTGTTGTTGAGAGTAAAGTATCCATATTTTGGCCAGTACTCTGCTCTTGATTAATTTTCTTAATTTTCATCTTTGTTAAAACTGGGTATCGTGTGTTTTATTTCTTACTCCAAATTGAGGCATGTGACAAAACATCTGTTTATAAAATGGAAGAGTCAATCCCTGTCAACAGTCACCTAATAGTGACTAAACAGGCCAGTGTAACATTGGTTGAGATAAAAAATTTTATCATTGTGTAATTACTACTTCAATGCTACAAGCATGAAAAAATTCCTGGAATAGTCTCCTGTAGTTACAGTGAGTGGCTATCAATTATTAATAAACAGAAAGCACATACTGCATACTAATTTAATATGAAACATTGTTTAAATTAAAGCCATTTGCCATTTAAAAAATAATATTAGATGAGATTTTTCCAGACTTGAATTTGGATCTTGTTCCATTTTTAATAGATAAGTTGAACACTACTGACAAGAGGAAAGAGGTTGTTAATGGAATTATTTGCAGACTGTTCATGACACAATTGCTAGAAGGTACCCTTCAATAATTGGTATTACAAGTTATACAGAGATTCCTGGTCAAAAATATACTGCAGAAAAGCTCTTAGCAGACCAGTTGGCACATGGCTGTCAAACAGTTTGAAGGAATGTACTTGGGATTCTCTACCCAGACCAGTGAGAGACAAAGTGGTCAGAGAAAGGGAAGCAGGAGGTAATGACTGAACTGCCAACACATCTGGTCCTGCTTCCTCATACTCACAGTGTGACTTGTGCCAAATATGTGTTGTCCCTCCAGGACATAAAGTGCTTTGATACCCCATTTTGTGTAATTATTTGTACTCTGTGGATGAAAAATATGTTGTAAGCACAGAGTATTAATTAAAAAATGCTTTTCCCAGCAAAAAATAGGGTTGGAACCTAAGTATATGCATATAAAGCTTTGTTTGTACTTAGAACTTCCTATAAAAATATGCTTGGGATCTACACTACAGAAAGTGCTGAGAGCCCAGGTGGTTTAGGTTCTGTACAACCAAGCCATGAAATAGTTTTACTTGCTTGAAATAATAATTAAAAAATAATTACATCTTCCAGTTTTCTAGTCTTAGGTTTCTGGGCTTAATCAGTAATATCTGTGGTAGTATCACTGTCCTGGGGGTGCTTGCAGTGTCTTATCCCTTGTGTGACAGGAATCCCAGCTATTGTCCCCCAGTCCATCAGCACCAGTAGCAGTGAGGATCCACAACTCTCTGCAAGTGCAGCGCTCCTCGCTGGATGCAGTCGTAACTGCTCTTACAGAAATACCAGTGCTAATCTAGTACTATTCATTTCCTGAGCTTCTGTGTATTAGGAAAGGGATTTAGACAGTGTGGCCATCACCTCCTGAAATTTCTCAAGCTTATATGGTCAAATTGGGTTTTTTCCAGCTTGAAGTATACGCCGAACAGGTTTGATCTAGGTTTTAGTGCCAGTGTTATTGTGAGAAGAAACTCCACATGGGTAGTGTACATAGAAATGATCTATTTTTAAAAGAAAATCCTCTTTAACTCTCAGGATATCAGATTTGTCACCCTGCTTTTCCATAAGGACCAGTAACATTTGGAACTCAAAACCCGAAAGACTTGGAGGGTGCACACTGTAAATATTTTATGGCCTGCAGTGGAGGTTTCTTAATCTTTTCATTCCATTTTCTCTGATAATGCTTTCTCCTCACATAAAAATAGATTTTAATTGATCCGTCTGCCATGCTTTTGTACTCACTCTCATACTGACATGTGAAATCAGTTATTGCTGGTTTTCAATTTACTCAAGGAGCTCCTCAGAGGAGGGTACTTCCTGTAAAAGATTCCAGATTTCTGATTCCCATTCCCCAAAATTCATTTATGTGAAAGTAAATATTTAATATCTGCCAGGCTTAAATATCTAAGCTACACTTCAAAATAAATTGAATAGTAAAAATTCAATAAACCTAATTTACAGTAGCGTCTGTAAACATTTATCTTCTATGTAGTGGAACGGACTTTGATGGACCTGTATGTGTTCAGCCATAGCAAGCAGAGAGCATTCCTCTGCGGCTGTTTTATCCTCACTCTCACAGGATTTCTCTGTGCTGGTGAGATTGAGAGGTAACTGGATGTTCTTCTTTTTTGGCAGGTACTGGACTGGATTGAAAATCATGGGGAAGCCTTTCTGAGCAAACACACGGGCGTGGGGAAGTCCCTACACAGAGCGCGTGCGCTGCAGAAAAGACACGATGATTTTGAAGAGGTAGCACAGGTAAGAGTCTAAATTGGAGGCTTCTGCTGTCTGGAGTGATTGTTGTTCCTCCTTCTGTACACTGAGAAAAAGCTGCTGCTGTGTTGGGTCCCACTGCTCACTTCAAACGTTAGAAGCTGAGCAGGATCCTGTCTCCGAGGTTTGGAAGTCAGCATGCACACCGCAGAGCGTGGCAGCGGCAGGAATTACGACCAGAACATCACCACATTGGGTCGATGAAAGGTCTCAAAGCCCATGAGAAATTGCAAGCAGCTTACAGGAAAGCAACACAAACTGTTGGGATGTAGAGGAGAATGGTTTATGAGAGAGAGTGATAAAAAAATCAATTGTAACTCCTGCACTGCAATTTTAACTGCAGTGGAGACTGAGGGCCTTGAGCATAGAGTGGGAAGCAGCAGTTAGCCAAGGAGCAGGGGAAACGCTAGAGTGTGTTTGCAACTGTGAGGGCAGCTATCCTTCCACTCCTTCTGAGAGTATTATATTGAAAGGAATTTGTACTTCTTTTTGAATGAAAGGCAAGTGGTACAGGTAGACCTTCCTTCCTTCCTTCCCTCCTTTCTTCCTTCTGTCTGTCCATCCTATTTTTCTCCAATTATCCATGACCAGAAATTATCCAGTCTCAGCTTTGGCTGTCAGATCATGTTTACAACTTTTTGGCTTAGGTTTGAAGCATCCTCTATCTGTAATTGATAATCTGTAAAGGTACTTCTGCTTTGGGTATTTCCATTAAAATCCTGATTGATCTGTGTAAAGCAGAACGGATCAAATGCTTTGTCTTACTGGTGCACGTGAGGCAGGTTGTTGCTCAAATGTTTCACTGTGTCTTAAGACAAAAATTTACTAGACTTTAGTTTTGTTTTTCTGTCGAAACATTCCCGTGTGATGGCCTAGTTTAGTTTAAGATATTTCCAGTAATAGGGACATGCCTCTTTCACTGTTTCATCAGGGAAAATATTTCACTGCCTGATGGCAGCTACTGACTAGATATTTAATTTTTCTCCTCTCCCTCATATTCAATTTATATTTTTTCACTCTTTTGTTTTTTATTATTCCTTTGGTCTTATATATCCCTTCGGTCTTATTTATCCCTCTTAAGGAGATAAATGCCAGGAAAAGGGATAAATTAATAACCCTGAAATATCTCTAGAATGTTGATGTGTCTTCTCTTATGTGCCTCTTAACAGTATTAAACATTTAATTCTGCTAGCGTGTTCTCATTCACCAAGCCCTTAAATGTCTTTCTTATCTATGTTGCTGGATATTCAGATTGCCAACATTCTTCTTTAAATTAGATGTTCAGCTCTTGATGGAGTATCCAATTGCACGGCTTGCTAATGAACTTTGGCGTTACCTTTCAGCTGTGATGGGAAATCTTTACGTACCGTTGACAAATCACACAGCCTGAGAGCAGCAGTTCTAGATTGGTGGGTTTCTAAAATTTCATGGGACCACCTGTGGATTTAAGCCTTCTGGTAATAGGCCTGAAATTCTGAAAATTTTGATCTGCAAATTTGTTAAAATGGACCTGAGGCTGGAGGTTGCAAACCATGGCTCTACAAGGCCTCATCCAGTGTGAGGTTTCCTGGTGTGAGATTTCATCCTGAAATCAACATTAGGGGTTTTTTTCAGAATATGTGCTTGAGTCAGCTGTTACTGGATACCATCCTGGGCTAGCAAATGAAAAGGAAGATCATGCGATATAATGGAACTGAAACTAAGTGATTTAATGTCCTTTGTGGCATTAATATTTTCTAAACCTCCCTCCTCTGATACATTAACTTCATAACTTCAGTTACATCTCTTATTTCTGGATTACATTAGCGTTTTTTTTATTTTTTACCTTCTCTCTGAGAGTATTTCACTGGAGATGTAGGAAAAAAATTAAGAACAGGTGAGAAAAGACAGAAAAGTAACATGGTCTTGACAACAGAGATGAGAGCAAGCCATGTAACTGTCTGCACATGGAAACAACAGCTCATTTAAGGCTTGCTCTGCTGGCTGGTGTAATTAGGAGATACATCCCCTCATCAGGACTGGGGAACCTTGCAGATGTGCAGCTTGCATGTGTAGGTACTAAGGCAGAATATAATTATTTCACTAAAGACTTTCCTAACCCATCTGTCAGCCCTCCTTCTATATTATTTCAGCATGTCTGTCTGTGAATAACTTTAGACACATTTCCTTTCACTTCACGAGGCCAAATTCAGAGCAAATGAATCTTGTTCACTGGCTCACCACGTGTGTTCAAATGAGGGGGATGGAGAGGAAAGAGAAAAACATGGTTTGCATGGTTATAAAACCTCTTGGGCTCCTCTGAATCTGGTTCCTTTACATCCTATGTGGTAGCATCAATGAGGGTCTCCTTGCTCTGCCTGGACAGCTGAGAACAGTCATGATCAGCCCTGCACTCTGAGAATGAAGTTTATGATGCCTCCCAATTAGAAATAATTGACACAAGTTGAACCTGGTTACATCCCAACAGCTTTGACGGGAATAGTTTCCTCTGGTGCATTCACAGGAGTATCATTGCTAATTTATGATTCCTGTCTGCAGTGTGACACTGGAATGTGGTGCTGGCAAATGGACATGGGGACATGCAGTGAGGGGAAGTGAAAGGAATCTCAGGCTTTATCTGAGGTCAAGGACTTAAGAATATAATACTCTTTGCTTTGGAAAGAGTAATAGTGAGGGTAAGAGGGGAGGCCATAAATTTATCACACCTGGAGTTCTCTTGCAGAAGCTTCTAGTGGGGTTGATTTCGGGGAATAAATCTCTTCCCGGCTCTGATTATGACCCGTTTTTTATTCTTCTTAACTCCCTTCTTGTTGCTTAACTCCTTAGAGCTGGTTGGTAATTAATTCTAAGTTTAAATATTTCTCAAGCTATCAAACATCTTTGCCATGGCTAGGGTGGATGACTGGCAGGACATATTCCCAGTATAGCCATATAATAAAGCACGTGTGCTAACATGCTCAACCAAACCAGCGAATTTGCCCATTCCTCTCATCAGGATGTTAATTGATAACATTAATGGCAATAAAAAGAGTTCAAGGCTTTTTCCTTAAAAAAAGGTAAATAATAAAAAGTGTCATCCTGGCAGACCTGGTGAGATTGACAGTATAAGCAATAGTATTTGCTATTGGCAATTCTCTGATAAAAACACTTAGCCTGCCATACATTATAAATCTGTTCTCCAAAGTATACTTTCCTTTGGCTCTGGTATATTTGGTCTTATCTCCTGCTGTTTCAGGAAGGCATTTACAAAGGTCAGACTAGAAGCAATTTTCATAAGTTTTCTTGATATTTTCAACAAAGGGCAAAGCATTCCTGGTTTTACCTGTCTGCACGTAAAGCAGAATTGTGTATCCAGGATTGCTGTGCTGAGAAATGCTCTGATTGACTGACCTGCCAAGGCACTAGATTGAGAGGTGGAATGTGCTCCCTCTATGTCTGATTAGAAACTCCACAGATTGATAAATCTGGATGTAATGATTCAGTCAGGCATGGCCCAAACAGATCACATTCCTGCATACAGCTGTGCTCGGAAAATGTCAGTGATTTTATAGCACTGTATTGTGGGCAATAGGAAATATAATTTGGGGGCTCCTTCTCTCATAACTGCTGTTTAGACAAAGCCCTGGCAATTTTTCTGACCGTATTTATACTACATGGAATGCACAGATGGCAAATGTTTGAATTTGGATTAAAAAGCCTGAGCTCCTGGGAGGGAGGTTGTTATCTTGTATATACCTGCAACTGTTTCTCAGGCAGTGCTGATACTGTTCACAGGCTGCCACCCTGAAAATGCCAGCCTCAGCACAGCACAATGCCTGTCATGCAGTGAAATTTAGTAGTCAAGATATGACCAAAGGAATATCACTCTGAATGTAGCTACAGTGTTCCAACGATGGGCGCTTTGCTTGGCTGGAATTATTTCGTGCAAATCAGAGAACCACAGTCCATCCAGTCATGGCTGTAAATCCAAAGATAATCTCATTTTAGACTCTTTAACTTTTCCTTATTCAGAGCTCTTATCCTGAAAACATCATACCTTCCAGTTGGGAAAGCCTCCCAACACTTCAACACTATCAAGCTGAGCTGCATGTGTTGGAAGCCCTTCTTTGTAGATGAAGAGAGTGGCCACAGATCATTTTCCTCTTTCTGGCATTCCCAGCAATCAGAGGGTTAAGGTGGCCTTCTCAGCATCCTCCCCTGCTCACAAAGAGCATTGCTGCCTTTGTACTGGTGCAGAATTAGGAAAGATACTGAGAAACTTCTCTGTTAATCCCTTGCATTCTGCTGCCGCAGGACTGAGTGGTTTTGTGCTTTGAATGATCTGAAACGAGCATTTCTTTAGTCTTTCTGCCTTTTCCATCAGATGTGCTGTGAAGATTTCTTAGCGTGAGGGTTTGTCCACATTTTGGCAGGCGAACGCCCACCAGTGCGGATTTCAACCTGCAGATGGCACTCGCAATGCGCTGTAAAGCCTTTAGCTCTAATGGTAAACAGAGCTGGTGTTCCTCGTCCAAACTAACCAAACATTGTCTCGGAGTGAAATGAAGCAGAAGTAGGAGCTGGCTCACTCGCTGTCCCGTGGTGTTCTCCCACTCCTGCCAAAACCCACATTGTTCAAGGTCACTCAGAAAAACAACCCTCTTAATATTATTTTTTTTTTTAAATGCAGTTCTGGGCGATCCCCGGTTTAATGCACGGTCTGTATTTATGGGATAAGCTGCTCTCAGATCTGTGGAGCTGCTCTTGGGCCACATTAAGCTCACAGCTACAACTGGTTTTGTATCTAGTACCTGTGTGTGTGTTTGCATGCAACAGGGCGTGTGTTTTCCAAAACCACTGATGTTTACAAGGTGAAATATCACAACTCCAGCACACAACAAAGCATGTGTTCTGAACAGCCTTGGCTCAAAATGTGTGGGGTTGTCCCTTGTTAGCAAACACAGTAAGAAGGCTGACTGGAGGCTGTGTGTGGCCATCAAAGTTCATGGGGTGTGCCCAGTGTGGCAGCTCTTGATTCAGGCCTTCTAACTAAAAGCATTTTGATTCAGGTACATGTTTGGATCCTCTATTCCTGACTTTGAAAGTCTGACAGGCTCCATTTTGCCAAGGTATACATGCAATGCAGTGGACTGTTCCTGAGTCACTACAAAGAAAGAGAGCCAGACAAAATATGATCAAAAATGCTGGTCTTTGCAGTGTGACATTTGGGAGGCCATTCAGTTTTCCTGTTCTTGGGTATCCCTGCTTGCCTTCCTCTGAGACAGCTTTTGGAAGATGATGATTAAACACCTGAACACTGCCTTCATACTGTCAAAGTTAACCTTATGTGTATATACATAGTTCTTTTAAGATTCAGCTCTTCCTTTCATTTGTCTCAGGGAGGTAAATGTATTTCCTGCAAGGGAAGGCTTTCAACAGAGACCTGAAAGCCAAGGGCATGTATCAGCTGCAAGAAATCAAAGATCAGGTGATTTTCTTCATCTGAGAAGTAATTTGTTCTTCAGTGTTCCTGTCTGGAGTATTCCCTTCCTCCATTGTGCTGTTTCTAAAATACTGTCAGTTTGGAGTTTTCAAAAAGCTCTTGCAGATAAAGAAGAACTTTTAAGTGTAAGTATGTTGAAAAAATATCATTATATTTTTTGTCATGTGAAATATCGAGTGGATTCAGTAAGAAATCCTGCAGGTAAAAGTGGTATTCTGTGATCTCTCAGTCCCACTTAGTTTTACTTGAACTGCTTTAAAACGAAGTGTGGAAATGGAATAGTCAGGCCAAAGCTGAATTGCAAACAGCTACTTGTTTGGCCTTCAGAATAAAAACCTAGTGCTTTCCCATACAAATTCCAGCTCTGTTGGATGTCATTGTTCAAAAGTTTGGCATGAAGTTCAGTACTGATGTAAAACATCTAGGAATAAATTAGGAGCCCAATAAGCACTTAGGAAGCATTGTCCCTGGGTGATTGTTTTAATTACTATTTTGTTATTTTGTTTCATTTTTTAAAATTTTATGACCTATCTGGTTGTTGAAAGGAATGGCTTGCTGGACATACTGGATTTTTACCTTTGGGTTGGGTGATTGAAATCCTATGTAGGATGAAATATTAGGCCAAAACAGGGCGAAAGCAGACAATTAAACCTGGTAAGAAATATGCTCAAAATTGGCAATAATAACTGTGCTTTCAGTAATGCCAAATCTTTTTAAAAAGAACAAAAGCGTGAGGCAGGCAACCACATTATCAGGCCTACTCTTATTTTATTATGGGCTGTCTGTGAAGGTTATCTTGGGACTTCTGGACCCAAAACCTTCTAACAACGTGCTGAAGAGGCAGATAGTTTGTCATGGGAGCAACAGTGTAACTTTGTGCAGGAAGTCTCAAAGCCTCTGGGTGACTCAGGACATATCTGCATTGCAAGGACAGAGATACTGAATTGGTCCTGCACAAGCTGAGCCAGGAACCAGATAGGCTGGGAAGGGCTGAGCAGAGTGCCTGTGTTGGATGTGGGGCTATGGGAGACTTGACTGCCAGACCCAAGTCAGAAGCAGGTCATATTTTTCCCCTGAGGAAGTGTGATACTCTTCAGACTCCGTGGATATCAGGACCATGCTCCATTGCATAATCCAGATGTGCCCATGGAGGCTCTGTTAGCCTGTGCTGCTGAAACAGCATCTTGGCTGATCTTCTGGAAGCAATGGAATTGAATTGGTAGCCATTGGTACTCCATGATCTAGTGGTAGTGGGGGACCTGTTTTTAGAGAGGCTGTCTAATAGTATAGAAGTTTTCCTGGCCACCATGTGAAGAGCTGTGCCTATTATGCCATGTCTCTGAGTCTGAATGTCAGTGTATTTCTCTTCCAGCTCAAAGTGATTTTCTTTCCTATTTCTTCTCTTCCAAAATCACTTGACAGCTGGATCTTTTCATTAAACCTCCTTCAGCATGATTCACAATCTAAATGCTCCCTATAAAATCTCAAGGCTTGGCAACACTGTGCATTTTTTACAATTGCCAGGAGCTAGCTCCTTATCACTGGTTTATTTGGGTAGGTTTATTTTTGTGTCTTTAAAATATGTTCCTTTAATTTGCCTATAACTGCATAATTCTGTTCCCATGGCAGACAGGGAGACAATGAAGCTATTTAAGAAATATATATTTTTAATTCTAGAGGTTCTGGAAAATAGAATTTCTATTGTGTGGGGAATTCTGAGACTTTTGAATTAATTTCTTTTTGAATCAGAAAAGACAGACAATGTTTCCTAAAGAAGAAAAATCCTAGAATTTGTTTCTTCAAGGCCCCAAACTTCTTAAAGAGAACACTGGAAAATTTTAACACTGTGTCTTGTATAGACTGTGTACTAAAAATACGTTCAGTGCGGTATTGATGTCTCAACTGAATAAACCTACAGCTGAAATGAAAGGTATTTAAAATTGACAATATACCTGCTTACATGAGCCCTTCTGTTCTGGCTGTCCTGTCTATGCTGATGAAAACCATCGTCATCTAAAGGCTTTTGAACCTCTCTGGTAATTTTTCTTTGTGCTCTTCTTATTGGCAGGTCAGTGGGTTATCAAACTGTACCTATTGATTCTGGAAGATTAATTGCAGCAATGTCCAAATCTCATTTGTAATGATGGTGGACTAGTACTCTTCAATTTCTTGTAGCTATTGATAGTGAGGGGGCTCTAGGGGAGAAAAGTGACACTGTGAAACACAGCAGCATTTTTGCTTTCTGATTCTGTTCCGGTGCAGTTGAAGGAGCTGGCCGTGGCTGTGCTGTTGCTCCGGGCCAGCCAGTGCTGGCCTTAGGAGAAGGGCACAACTTGAGCCACAGCAACTGGATTAGGACATTGTTGCAAATAAAAAATGTGCTGCTCTACAGACACTGGTATAGGAAATTTCATGTGGATTAAGGAAATATCAGAGATTTATATTCAGTAACAGAGCAAAACAATTTTAAAGATCAGGTTTTAAGTATTCATTAACATTGAGAAAATGTTCTGGAAATAGACTAACTGGGTCTGATTGATCACTCTGCTGCACAAGACTTAGAACAAAATCACACTTCCAATTTCAGATAAATTGCTTATAATTAACTTGTTCTAAAGAGCGGAGAATCCAGTTCCATGGCTGTGCACTGCAGAGAAGCTGCTTGGCTGTGTGGTTGTCCCTCTCTTCTTTTCCTATCATGGATCCCTAATTGTCCAGATGAAGGATGTCCTTAGTCCCACAGGCAGGTGTTTGAATTGTCTAAAACCTACACTTGCGTTATGAGACCATTGCAAAATTTTTAGACTGATTATATATAAAGTATTCAACTGGCATTTTATTGCACTGTTTTAAAAATTTATTTCCCTGGGATAGCGTTCTGATCTCAATTTCCCCTGTTTAAAAATACAGTAACATCAGCAGGTTTGTAGAGGTCTTTTGGAATTACGTGTATGTGAATAGGGACAAAAATCCTAAGGTCTATGTAAATAATTCACTTGTTGATTCATTGCCTGTAATCCAGCCATTAATATTGCCCTCCATAACTGTGGTCTGTGAGGTCTGGTTTTGCATAACCAAGCCCCAGGGAGCACTGGTTTGTGTCACTATGGAAATGGGATCTGGTTTGAGGCATTTAGGCACCTTTGTTTAGTGTCTGCTTCAGAGCACCACCATATGCAGAAGGGTGGATGCCTATCCTCCTTTGCTGAGCTAGGGAGAGAAATTAAAAGATTGACAGGCAAAATCAGCCCTCTCATGTCATTATGTTTAAAATGGAGCTACTTGTGGGAGAAATAAATTGCAGAATTTGCAAGAAGTCAGGAACTGAGACAGGAGGTGTTTCTGAGCTGTCAGTGAGTGTGTGCACACGTGTTACTCTAGCATGATTGCATGTATTAGTATGCAGCTAATACAATAGAAACCACTGTGTGCTCCAAAACAATGACACTGTCTCCTATTAACATGCAACCCTCATTTTTATTAGAGTGTTCTGTCCAATGCATAAGGTTTTCTCAGTGCTGTTTTTTTCTGCGCAGTGTGGGTGACTTCGCATGACATTGGTGAGACCCACAGCTATGCAGCAAACGCAGAGCCAAGCCTGCTTTTGCCTCCCTGGAGTAATGTAAAGGCTCAGTTCAGAAGTGCACAGCGTAAAAGGGTGTTTGTGACTCATTATTGTCAGCGATGGAAAAGTGCAGCATTCACATTAAATGCGTCAACCCAAGAGATGAAGCGAGTGCATGGAGAGTTTGGTGGAATGAAGGGTGTTTCTGAGGGGAGAGATGGCTGAAAGCACTGGGTTTTGGCAACTGGCTCCTGGTTGTTTTGCCTGTGGCCAGGATTTATATTGACAATTAGAACTTGGATTTGTCAATGCCCAAGTGTCAAAGTTAAGTGCAGGAAGGACTGGAAACCTGCAGTGATGGGGCAGAAAGGTCTGGTGCAATTTCAGTCTTACTTTCTTTTGTCTTCTGGGGTTTGTTTTAGGCTCAAAATGGGTCTAGTTGAAACCTTTCAAAAAGTAGAGATACATGTTTGTTACCACCACTAAAGTGGTTCAAACAAATACTGCCCAGCCAGGAATGCATTCACACCATTCCTTCTTTGAAAAAAAGTAAACATTTCTAACTTGGGGTAGAAAGCTGCTGCTCCCAGTTCTGGGCTCTTTCTCTCCTCCCAGTTCCAGGCCCTTTTCCAAAGGATTCATAGTTTTATCTGTGCCAAAGCACAATTCCTCAGTGCACACCGAGTGATGGGCGCTGTTCCGGCTTCACTCCTCTGTCGTGCACTGAAAACCAAATGAGAGGGAAACAGCCTCCCAGCACAGCCAGGGCTGTGCAGCCACGCTGAAATACCAGCCGTCTCACCCGAGTGTGATGGGGAATTGGGTCACTGGGTCATTTAACTGCCGTAAATTCAGGTTTTTTATAGTCGCATGTAAATATGGGACAGGGAAAAAAAAAAATATTTCAGAGCACAGAGCACAATCCGATTTGTGTGTTAACACAGGGACGTGAAAAAAAAGGAGATTATTTTGGGATGTGAATAATGGGAAGAGTGTGACTTGCTGCTTGGACCTGCCGGATATGCCTCCAGGATTGGGGCAGGTGCCCAGATCCTACTGTTTGGGGTTTGGCACGAAACTGGGACTCTGGGACAGCAGGCAGAGAGAGATCAAAAAACAACTCAAATAGAATTTCTCTGATCTTCGCTTTTGTCTCATACCATGGCCAGTCTTATCCTTTGGGGGCTGATTTGGGATTTCTGAAGGAAGGGGGATTGGACAAGGAGAAGGAAGGATTCAGCAACACTGAGTAAAGAATACACCAGAAAGTTGTCAGGACTTTTTTTTAATAGTAAAAAATTTGGCAGATGTTGACTATAGAGGCAGTATCTCATATGCCTGCAATATTCTTGAAGATCTACTATTTGCCAAAAATTAATATGTTTTAGACCATGAAGATTTCTGGTGGGAACGCCTCTGTACCAGAACTCTCACTGCAAGCCATTATTAAGATATATTTATCTCAGATTATGTGTGGCCCCCTAATAAGAGCCAGAAATAAAAACACAATATCTTTCTAAATCTTCGTTGTGCTTATGGATAAGCTGAATTGAATTTCATTCACACAGTAGAACACATTTTTAAAGTGCACCTCATATGAATGCTTTCTGGCCAACATGAAAAATGTTCCTGTCTGGAACTTTTCTGAAGTATAAGAATAAGTCTGGTGTAAAATAAATAAAATGGTCTATTACTTCCAGGGTACTGAAACATCCTTCTGTTTTTCCTCATTCCAAGTATGCAGTACATCTCCCTGGCTGTTACAGATTTTAATCCTTTCAAATTTTAGGGAAGACAAAGCCCTTAGTCCATTTTGCTTTGGTGGCACCTCTGAAGGACTAATTTGACGGGTAAGCCGTACAGACAGTTCACATGTCAGGGAAATAACAGCAGTGCAAAATTGGTTTATAAATGTAATAAGATTCAGAGAATGGTTTCTACTCATTTGAAACAAATTCCAGTGTGTAAACCACAATGGAGAGATGAATTAATGTTGACAATGAAGAGATTCTGAATCCAAAGGGAGTGTCTTACTGACCTGCTTCTAACGATGCTAAGCTGGAACAGGGAGATAAAGTAAAAAGTTACTTCAACTTTAATTGAAGCTGGGGAGACTGTTTTATTCCTGTAGATAGCAGAGGGGCATTCTCCATCAGATTATCTGAGGTCCAGAGAGCAGGGGGATGGAGGGAGAGGTTACCTGAGTGGTGGGCAGGTGGTGTGTTACTATTGCTGTTCACAGGGTATGTTGGGAAACTCCTTATGCCAAATGGAAATACCCAAATTGTGTAAAAAACCAAAGTGTTGGTGTTTTATTCTAGTTGTGTGTCTGTCTCCAGCAGGCCGTGTACTGGAGTGTGAGGTTTACTCTGGTTGGAAAGTAATTTATTTTTTAAGTTATCAATTTATAAGTGATTCTGTATTGAGTTAAACTTACCTGAACAAATAGAAGGGATGTAGGAGAACACCAAGGGGCTCCATGGTTGCCTCTGAATCTAGAGGGAATAGAGACAATGCTGGCACATGGCACCAGCTCAGCTGCACCACAAGATGTGGTGACTTCACTGAGAGCATCTCCTGTACCACTCCCACCTGGCTTGGTGCATGGGAGCAGATGTAATATAGCGTGTCAGGGGGGTTATCTGTATTTCAGAGGAGCAGCAGCAAAAATTTAATTAAATCTCTCCATCCTTCCTCAGGTAGCAGCAGTGCACTGACCCTGTTAAAGGGCTGTGGCGTGTCTTCCTCTCTATTTTTTCTGTCAACAATCAGTTTGGTTGTCAGAGGTGGCTTTTTGCTTACGGCAAAATAAAGTTTACTGCAGAGCTTGAGGTTCTGTCTTGCATTAGTATTACACTTACCTTTTTGTGGCAGCCTGTGTTGCATTTTTGTCATATATTACCAGACAGAAAGAATGATTGTTATGTGATGTATGCACAGCACTGTGTTATGCTCCAGACTGCCTTGGCTCTATGTTCAGCTGTACAACAATTCTTAAGCTGAAAGCTCTGGAGAATTTGGGTCAAAGTTTTGCCGAATCTTCTTCCATTAAACATTATATCATTCTATAAGCAGTCCCATGTCACTTAAACTGTGCTTCAGGAAAGATATTGTAACTGTCTCCACATTAATGGAAGTAAAAGCATAGCTGTGTCAGGGTAGTAGCTGTGGGGGAAACAGGGAGAGGAAATGCTTTGGTGTCTTATTTAAAGTAGGTTTAATAAAAAACTAGACAATAGAAACAAAGCCAAGCAGCTTACAGAATTTACATTCTCATAGGTTTATTTCTGCTTCTGTTTTCAAGGCAAAAGTGCTGCCAGTTGTACTTGGTACTGGTTTTTCCCAGTGCTGCTGACAGTCCAAAACCTTCTAATAGTGTTGTTGCTGTGTCTTCGAAATCTCCAAACTGTGAGCATGATATTAAACCCAGAATGCCTGAAGTTATTTCAATTCAGGAGACCAGCAGGACTTGATAAAGCTGTCATGATTGCACTTTTGTCTGTAGGGCTCAGAAAAGATGTGAACTGAGCCTTTGGGACAGAAAACAATATCATGTCCTTCTAGGTTGCTGCTCACCTTGGAGCTGCTACATGTTTATTTCTCCACTTGCATTCCCTTTTCCCCTTACCATAAAAAACCTGTGAAGCTTTGCTGTGAACTATCTGCCTTTTTGGTAATATTAATCATTTAAGAAGCTTTCAGAAGCAGGTACATTTCACTCCTGACAGCTTGCCTGCTTGTGCTCCCTTGTCATTTCCACAAAAGAAAATGCTTTCCGCATTTTTGCTGAGCGTCAAACGTTCAGTTACCAGACGGTCACTTGGGAAGGTCTCCATCAATTATCAAATCATTGAGCAGTGATAATACTATTTTACTGGTACACTCACTGTGCTGCATAACACTGACCAGTTTGGTTTCACATTTGATACCAGAACTACTGTTATGTTTTCCTCATTGTCCTGCTCTAGTTGCTGTTGTTCACTTTCACTGTACGAGGACATTCTCAAAGTGAAGGGGCCAAGCTCTTTTTGTGTATATTACCAAGGATCAAATGCTTCCCTGGAAAGGGTAGAACTATTTACTTATCTCATATTAAGCAAGTGCTTAGTAGTTTATTTATTTAATAGAGGAAATTGCATATATATACTGATTAAAATAAATTGGGGAGGAAAGGGGAAGTTTGCCAGAATGCAGGTGAAACCTTTGGTGGGTGTGTAGTCTTTTGCCTACAGAAAGAATAAAATGCCTTGTTGTTCCCCTTGCAATAAAAACAAATTAATCCCACAACATGAAAAAAAAAGGCAAAAAAAAAAGAAAAAAAAAAGGAAAAGAGAAAAAAAAGAAAGGCAAAGCAGTGCTTTGAAAACTGTTTGGTCTTTGCCAAACATGACTTTGAACATTCTGATTTAGAAGAATAAAATAGCTCTAGTGGCATTCAAAGTAATTAAGTCCTTGCATTGGTGGTATTAGGAGCTAAAAAGGTAGCTTATTCTCTGTGTATGTGTAGCATGTAGACAGACGTGCATCTTTGTGTCTTAGCATACTTATTGATATTGGACGTTATGTGTGATTTTAGTTGTTATTTAAAACATTATTTCACTATATATTTCGTTGTCATTTTATTGAATAATGGTTGTGATCACACTGGAGTTAATTTATGAGATTGTGGTAATGGGAGTATTCCCTACTTGATGTATGACTGCACTCCTGATTGAGATGAACAGTTGAGAGGGTAAAATATAACATAGCCAACATTTTTTTTAATCTAAAGTAAGCACTCAATATGAAATAGCACAAAGAGGAATTCTTTTAGCTAATGTATTTCCAGCTAGTAATTCTAATCTTGCTTATTTATTAGTTTGAAGGTCTAAGGCAGCTTTGAGTCAATTCATCTGGGGTTTCAGCATTTGATGTAATGTGTAACTGTCACTCTTTTAAATTCAAATAATAAATTCATCTTGGTTTGTATGTGAACCCTGAGGGAAAATCATAAATGAAAGTAACAATACATGTAAAAATATCTGGTTCTTGTCAATGATCAGTGAGGATTCTGTGTTGTATCCACCTTATCGTTCCTGGGAATATTTTATCTCTAATTCATACTGAAAAATCCCTTATGCTTATATATATAATATATAAATATTTAAAATATATTATATGTATTATATAATTCACTGAAACAATGGAATTACTGCAGGTGTAAAGCAGTCATTAGTATCATCATGATTTTATATACCGTCTCCGAGCCACCTGAAGTGAGACACAAACTCGCATTCCCCAAATCTGTAGTTATTTCTGAATAGAGCTAAGTTTCAAACCGTAATATTCGAAGAGCTCAAACTTCAGGAAAGACAGTGCAAGGAGAACTGGGCTGAAATTACGACTAGGAAAAACTTAAGATGAATTTCCATATTTAAGGAAAAAACAGTCTGAAGAAAAATGAGGTGACGGAAATCTCACTGGCCTGAATATTTTTTTAAAAGGTCTGAAGAAGTTTCCATTCTAGTATACAGTAGGGAGCAGTCCTGTACTGATACAGCAAGTGGCTGCATGACCTCTGAGAGATGTTCTGCCCTTAACTTCTGTAACTATAATTCCTGGTAAGTCTGTTTTGAATTAGAGCAATAGAGCACAAGTGAGACTATAGGTCTTGATTTGATTATACAAAATTCAAACAGAATAAAATCACATCTTATATTAGATTATCATATGCACTTAGCCTTTGCCCTTCGTAAGGGAGGAGGAGTTTTGACAAGGATGGATGCTTCCTTAAATCCCGGATTTATTTATCAAAGAAATGTTTCATTGTCGACACTTAGTTTCAGAATATCAAGTTACTAAAGATATAATTCTCCACAAAAGCCTGACTGTGAGATCACTTAAGCTCAACAAAAAGCTGGACTTAATTTTAACAAAGTAGCTTGAGCAAGGAATCTGATAGCAGTAAGTGAGCTTCATAATTAAGGATAACAACAGTTTATAAGGCTTGAGAAAAAATGCAGAATCAGCTCTGTAATTATAATTTTGCCAGCGTGAATTGTGCTGTGGTTTCTTTGGGGAGCAGTTCTGCTCTCTGTCTGTGCACAGAACAGGGGTACAAAGCCTCCAGAGTTCTATTTTTAGCCCTTTGCCATTTTTTTGTCTCCTCCTGCGATCTTGCGTAGATGTCTAGGAGGCTGACCCAGTTCTCCCTGAAGTCAGTAAGATCTTTTTTACTGTTTTCAGCAAGAGATGGATCAGGCTTTGAACTTTGTCTCGACATCCCATCTTCCCAGCAGGAGTCTAATACAGAGATTTCATCTTTGGTGTTGAAGAGTCGAGTCACAACTCTAAAGAACATAAAGAAGATATCACATCAGAGAAAGCCTAATAAGTCCCCTAAGCTTCAGCCTGCAGGCATAATATGGGATTCACATCACTGGTCTTTAGTAAGAAAGATCAGATCTAAGCTAGTCATCTTTCTCTCTCTCATTGGTACTTAGTGGTCTCTAGAGATGCCATTTCTTCCGTGTGTTTTACCTGGTAAAACGCAGGTGACAGAGCTCTCTGAATCAATACCAGGAACCTTTGCCTGGAACTGCCTTTCACAGCCCCAGAACCTGATCAAGACTGAATAAGCAGATTAGTGCTGCCTCATTCCCCTTCCACATATCCCAACATCTACTTGGGAAGTGAAGTCTGGGATATATATTTTGTGTTCAATGTGATGATGTATCTGATCACCTGCCCTGTTCCCCTACCTCATGTTTCTCCAGATCTTTGCAACTAGCATCTTTCTCTGGCTGATGAGAGCATGGTTCACAACACACTGGAGAACTTGGAGACAGTTACTATGAAAACCTCTGCAATGTAATAAACAGCTGTGAAATAGTGTGCAAGGGGAGATTGTTCTGGAAAAAAATTGCCCAGATTAAGGGCATGAACTCTGCCCTGGGATAGCATTTGACACAGCTACTTTCATTGTAATCAGCCTAGAAACATGCAGAAATAAACTAGTTACAAGTGTAGTTCCTAGGAGTATATAAAAACTACATGGAATAATTTTCTGTAAAAGCAGTCAGGTCAAAACTGAAATGCTGCACTAAGTTGATTGTTGCCCTCAAAATGTGCAGAAGGGTACTTTCCTTTCTTTAATTTGAAAAGGATGTTAAGGCACTTGAAGGTGTCCAGGGGACGGCAACAAAGCTGGTGAAAGGGCTGTAAGGAATGTCTTGTGTGGAGTGAATGAGAACTCTGGATTTGTCTGGTTTGGAGAGAAAGAGGCTGAGCAGTGACCTCTTTGCTTTCTGGAGCTTCCTGCATGGGGGAAGTGGAGATGGAGTTGCTGATCCCTTCTGCCAGAGACCCAGTGGTAGCACCCATGGGAACGGTTTGAAGCTGTGCCAGGGGAAGTTCAGACTGGACATTAGGAAGCATTTCTCTAGCGAGAGGGTGGTGAAACCCTGGAAAAGACTTCCTAGACAGTTGGTCAATGCCCTGAGCCTGTCAGTGTTTAAGAGGCATTTGGACAATGCCCTTAACAACAGACTTTAAATCTTGGTCAGCCCTGAAGGAGTCAGGCAGCTGGGACTGATGATCATTGCAGGTCCCTTCCGGCTGAACTATTGCATTCCATTCTAATTTGTTTCTAAGTGACTGAGATATTAGACATACATATCATAAATAATAAAGGCAAAATAACTGTGTTCTTCTGCTTAAACCCTGTATCGGTCCAATAATTAACTGATGCCTTATCCAGTATCTTCTCATTTCGGTTTTTTTTTTTTTAGTTAGGAGAAAAATGACAAATACTCTCAAACCAGAATTAGGGCCCTTTGGTTGGCTTGTACTGAGAAATGCAATGCTATTTTTCATGTAACAGTTGAGTCCAAGCACACACACTGCATACAGCCAATGCTCTCTGATGCTGGGAGTCAAGGCAACTCCTACTCTGGGTTAAAAAGATTTTAAGAGAACAGTTGTTGAAACACTTCTCTGGCACAACGACTGTGGACAAAATAACGTTAGTTTCAGCTTTAAGGAAATCTTTTAGGAAGCAGTTTGCTGAAAGAGTTGTGTTTGGATAGTGCATCTCCAGTGCAAAGATGGTTTCATGTGCGTTAACCCAGAGACACTGTGGAATCTCAGCTGAGATCTGCTACCTGGATGAGAGATGGAAATGGATCCTGACATTTCAGTACTTGTTGGTCTGAAATGCAAAAGAAAGCATGATAAATATAACAGGAAAATTTCACATCAGCTTTTTCATAAACCTTTTTTTTTTTTCAACTTGCTACAGAATATCAAACTGTTAACAATTAATGAGATAAAGTTATAGGGAATCCTGTTAGTAAATATTCCCTGAGGATAAGACACCAATCAGCTCCGATTCTGACTTGTGATAGAGATTGTTGTATAGGTTTTTATAGTCTATTTCATTTCCATAATTGTATTTCTTTGTTGTTGCTTGGAAGAAACAGAAGACATATGAAAGTCTCCTGACTTCATCTAAAATTAACTTCAAAAGCATATATTACGGGCATTTTCACTCTGGAACCTGAGAGGTGCAGCTTCAATTCCTCATGTTCGGAGATTTCATGATTGATATAGATCATTATGCAAAGATTGGTATAGAAAGACTATTAAGAAATTTGAGGTGGAAGTTGGTTTGTGCATGCAGTGGTGCAGAAGTGTATAATGCCAGTTAGCAGCTCACTGAAAACCTCAAGGTTTGCACATGACAGTTCTCTCACAGGTTAATACAATATTTGGGAAAAATGCCCACAACCCTAAGATTTCAGAAAGCATATAATTTTGTAAGTAGTAGATTATTTTTTCTGTGTACCTTGTGCTATTATTGTTTGGCAGGAACTCATTTCCACATGATGCCGAGGCGAGATTCTTCCTGGGATCTTCGCTCTGGAGGGATTAGCCATTTTTGGTGTCACTTTCCTCAGTAAGCCTTCCATGTGTCTGTGGTTTGCAGAAAAGGGGACAGCCACGATTGTCCTTCTAGGAGAAAAAATTTACTCCTGCAGTTACATTAAGTCTTACCTTCTTCCAAAGTTTTGAATCTTGATGCCAGTTTGGAGGTGCACCTAGATCCTGTGCTCCTGGTAGATCCTGCTACATCTCAGAAGGGCAGGGAATCTGAGCTAACTTCTCCTGGCTGGGATTACTGGGACAAGGAGTCATTACATGCTTTTCTTCATCACAACACTTAATTCTCTTTTGGATTCTCACCCTGCATGATCCAGGGTTATATCACACCAAAAAAGTAAAAAGTGCTTCAAACAAATAAAATAAAGGTCTCTACTCTGAAGAGCTTACTAACTCAAGAGAGTCCAATGGGTGAAAATGCAGGGAGCAGGGGAGCAGTGCAGCAAGCATTATAGTACCAACCAGGATATGGAACTCTCAGGTTCAACAGGGCATTAGTTCAGCACTGTAGAAAAATGCTTGTACATAAAAATATTTGATATGTGCAACAACTTCTGGTACAATTTATGAGCACTTACATGCAGATGAACAGAACAGAAGTAGAGCAGGCCCTCACCAAATGACCTCCAGCTTATTTGGCCTGTGCTCTGTGTAAATCTTGACAGATGACAATAGATGATAGTTCTTTCATGAGTACAACAAACTGGAGTTCAAGGCGAGTGTGGTTAACTCCCAAATGTGGTTGTTTATCTGAAATCTGTTTATCTGTTTATCTAAGCCTCTTAAATTTGCAGTGGCAAGCTGGAAATCTCTCAGCACCAGGCCTTCATTCTAGAATGGCTGGGATAAAACCATTAGTGGTTTTTCTATCATCAACTGCACTGGTTTTTAAACTCCAGACACTTACCTGTGAACTTAGTGGACAGAGACTGAAAAAGAAGTGAACAAGAATTTTTCCATACTTAAAATGCATTGTGTTCAAGCTTTCTGTGCATGACACATTTATGCAACCATGTCCAAAATTAGGTATGAATGCTTCAGGGAAGCATCCCTGTAGGCTGACAGTGCCTGTCACAGCCCAGGGAAAACACTGTGTGTGGCTCCTTCCACACCCAGCCAGCCTCCTTGCAGAAAATCCCCTTTGCCTTTGCCTTGGAGAGCCTTGTTTGATGCAAAGGGGCTTCTGTGGGACCACTGCATCTTTTGTTGTCTGTGTGGTGTAGCCAGAGCCTTTGTTGTGGCCAGTCTGCACTCCTTTTTCCCCAAATTCTAGGGTTCGTTCTCCACCCCTCTCACCAATGTATTTATATCTGGTCATTGTATCAGTAAACTTCCCTTACCCACGTGTAATTTGATGGAGCATGTGTTGGAGTCAGTAAAATTGTAATGGTTTTCAGCAGAAATGGACGTAAGTGTATTAGGGACAAATGCAGCAAAGCTGTATTCAGACTGTATTTCAACAAAGGTGTTCTGTGTCCCAAATCTGTGCCATAAGGAGAGACTGAAGGCATTTAAAAGTATACTAAATAATGTGAATAAAAGCAGAAACAGTCTTCTACTCAGCGGGCTGGACTGGCGTTTGAGCTGTTGCAGTGGTAATGTGTGAAAAACCCTAGAGTGGACTAGACCTTGAAAAATAGTGCTAGCTTTGGCATTTACTCCAAATACTACTGGAAGAGGATCATTCAGAAAGGATGCTGTTAAGTGAAATTGAACCCTAAGTCAAATCACATTATATGGAACATTTTTTACAAACTCTCATCTAAAGAGGTTTCCAAAAAATGATTATTAAAACATAACATTTTGCTGCTGTTAACAGCCTAACCATTATAGGAGTAGCCTGAAAGTAAGGGAATAAAAAATTTACTATTGGTAACAAAACTGCCTTGAATATGTTCTTCACAGTCCAAAAGGAGAAATGCAAATACTGTATATTTATAGTCAGCCCTCTGAAACTGGGAAAATGAACAGTGAATGACCTGTTTTCTTTCTGCTTTTTATAACTGGAAATATTTTTCCCCATTAAACACTTGGAGGCCAGTGCTCCATCTTTGTATTGAATATTTTCTTAAACAACAACTGTTGACTGCAGCAGGATGTTATGTAAGTAGGAACAACATGACTTGATTCATGGCTTTAGTGTTTGAAACTGTTCCTTTAATGCTCAGCAGTACATGCGTGTCCACAGTGTTCAAAGGTAGTTTGTGTATATGGATCAGTTGAATACATTTTTAAAACAAGGAGGATTTTGAAAAGGAAAGTGCTACAATTCTGCTTCTACTGGCATGGAGGTTAAAATTCCCAGTGGGAGCAGCCTTAGACCAATGCTGAGCAGTGCTGAAGAACTTGCCTGGTATTGGAAACACTCTTACGGTGATATCACTGTCTCTTCTTATTTTTGTTAAATGTTGAATACCACAGAGCTAGTGGCCTCATCTTGAGTGAAGAGAGCCTTTCTATAACAGCAAGGGCTGGCTGTGTTTAGTTTGCTGAGCATAGCTGACTAAACCATAGCTCCATAGGTATGGAGAAGATGACTGCACTCCCTGTCAATTTCTGCTGTTATTTATGGGACTTTCTGGTGTATTAGTTGAGTGGTGGCTTCCAGAAACATGAAAGTAGGAGAGAAAGGATGAGTAGGTAGTTTGAAACCTGAGGTAAGTCTGGTTCTCGACAGTCTTGCATGTCTTGGGTATATCAATTCACTTCTGTGTTCTTCAGTGCCCTCTCTGTTAAGTAGGAGTAATATATCTCATACAGCACAGTCCATGGCTATGGGGTAAATCTGTTCAGGATGGTGCAGTGATCAAATTCTTGTGTAATGCAGGACAGGTAAGTGCCTTGGACAAACTGGAAATGAGCATTACACACTGACTTACTTCATTTAGAAATATGCTGCAGACCAGGAAAAAAAGTAGAAGGGGCTTGAAGACATGGTCTTCTCAGGCTATCTCACAAAAGACAGTGGGAGGCAATTATTTCATGGGGCTGAGACATCTCTGGCTAACATGATTACACACTGTAATGTGAGAGCTTTTGGGAGGCCATGGCAATGAGCTGGTGGCTGAGTGTCACGTGAGGCACTGAAGGCTTCTGAGGTGGTCAGTCCCATTTGCTTCATTATATTATCTTTGAGAAATTGCAGGGAACTTGGAAATAAACAAGTGGGCAGCCCTGTTGCTGTGCCTGGCAGTATTGAGCTGGGGTGGTGTGTTTCAAATAAGAAATTATTTCATGTGTACTCAGGGATTAGTCTATGTGTCTTTATACATTCTCCTTTCACAGATGGCAGTGCCAGTAGGAAATATTACTATTGTTTTGTAACTCTGGTAATCACTTGCTTTCATGACTTCGAAAGTATAAACAGCCTCTTTCAGGGGTTTACTTGCCACAGTTGTATTACTCATACTGTGTTTCTTGCTCTGTTTGCTGCTAGAATACATACACCAATGCAGACAAACTTTTGGAGGCTGCAGAGCAGTTGGCTCAGACTGGGGAGTGTGACCCTGAAGAGATCTATAAAGCAGCCCGGCATCTGGAAGTACGGATTCAGGACTTTGTCCGGAGGGTGGAACAGAGGAAACTTCTCTTGGACATGTCAGTCTCCTTCCATACCCACACCAAAGAGGTAAGATGTGCATGAATTTTGATGTGTGTTGTAGGGTGCTGTAAGAGGCTGACTTTGAAAACTCAGATCGCAGAGAAAAGGCATCTTCACCACACAGGGCTGATATTATCTAGTTCATTTCATGCAGATGACTAACTGTTGTAAGGAAGAAATAAAATGTGAATGAAACGTGAGTGTTACAGTACACTAAAATATAGGCACAGCAAATCAAGTGGTATTTACTTCATGACTAGAATGTATTATTAGAAAGCAAGAATTCTCTTGTAAGAACATGAGTTGATATTAACACATTAGGTATCAGCATGCCAGCAGCGTGATACGTATCCTCAGAGGGATTCCATTTGAATGTAATGTTAATTAATTTAGCCATTATTATTAAGTGTTACTGGAAATCTTACATTGTTTAATGAGGCAGACTTCACTTTTCAAAATAACTCTTGAAGAGCAAATAGTCACATACTGATACAGCGAATCAGTGAGGACCTGAATAAATGCTGTTTAGTGTAATTGAAAAATATCCAGAGATAAAGCTGTCTTGCCAGAGATACAGTGGACAGGACATCAAATGGGAGGCCACTGGGGATGTAATTAAAGCATACTTCAAATTTTTCTGCAGACCAGAGGCCATTCAGTGGTGAGTGACTTTTACAAATCGAGTTTCTGCTGAGAGATGGAATTAGTCAGGATGGTTGTTTTCATGCTCTGCAGCATCTGTTTTGCAAAAGCAAACATGCCTGTGTTTGTTGATTTACGTGTTACAAACCAGTTGTGTATAGCAGGCTTCAGTGTGTTGGGGAGCCTCCTGAAGTAGGTGGTGTGTGCACGTTTTCATTTTTATGTATGTGGAAGATGGACTTACAGTATGTCTATTGTAGCTATCGGTACACAAATGTTTTTTCTTTTACATCCTGCTTCTGCATTATACCAAAATATAGTTAACTTTCAGCTTGTGAGTACTGCTGTTGTCTCCAAAGTAGCTCAAATGCTTGCAGCTATGCTGTTTTGCCACTGGGGAAACGTAATTGGTTATTTCCTCGGTAAAAATTATTTCTAAATGGTTTCCTACTGTGATTAACCTTGCTTCACCTATGCAGGTGATGAGTAGTCAAAAAAAAAAAAAGATAGGCATGACTCTAGGAAGTTTTTGGTATAAATAATATATGTTCTATCATCAAAATTGCTTCTCATAATTACTGGTGCTGTGTAGCCTAATTTGGGTTTGGGAAATAGAGCTTCCCTGCACTAAGGATTTGGGATAGCAGTGCATTATACTCACTCCTATCTGTCTTCAACAAGAAGGGAGTTTGCCTGCCCCAAACACCTGGTTTTAATGAGCTCTGTTTTTGATGAATAGAAATGCAGATGTATAAAAATGAACATTTTTTGAGAATTGTTTTAAAAACCAATCTTTTGTGATAGCATCAATGCTGTTTTGTAGGTGTTGAGAGTAAATGCTAAATCTCTGCCTCATAAGAGTTTACCCATGGGACAGATTGGTGCTGTCATGCCTTTTTGGAAAGTTCAGTAATTACTTCATGTCACTTTTCAGGAGATCCAGAGTGGACAAACTCTGGGTGCCTCTCTCCTGTAAAGGTCCCTTGCAACCCAAACTGTTCTACGGTTCTCTAATTCTCTCTCCAGTCAGAATGAATGAAAGCCATTGGGTTGGGTTGCTGAAGTTATTGCAGTCTCAAGCAGTTCCCCAAAATCTGAGGATGCCCAGTAGCTCTGCAAGAAGAAGGAAGTTTTTGTTTACTTATTCCTGTGTTACTTCATTCCTGTGGGGACCAAACACTGATTTTCTGAAGGTTCAGTGAATTTCACTGTGTGTCACTACCTGCTTCCTTCAGGGACACATTTCTGCACTGGTGGGAGTCACACAACTCAGTACTTCATTACTCTTGCCAAAAATAACAAGTGAGGAAATTGCTGTGGTTTTCGTGTTTGTCTGCCAGCTGAGGGGATCCCCACAGACACAGTCAAGTAACAGCAGACTGCCAGGGGGGAACTGGTACAAAGGGCAAAGCATTACAACAGGAGAGCCTTAGCACATGTTTGGATCTGTATTTGGCTTTTTATGCTATAAATAGATAGGCTCAAGTAGAAATGACTCATTGCTTGGCCTTGCTTGGCCCTTCATGTATATTGTGAAATAGCGAGTTAACCAATGTAATTATCGTTCTTCAATACTAATAAAAACCAGATACATACTTAAATCATAACAGATAGAGGGAGGCCCTGCAGAGAGACCTCAGAAAATTAGAGAATTGGGCAGTCACCAACCATATGAAGTTCAGCAAGGGGAAGTGATGGATTCTGCACCTGGGATGGGGCAACTCCAGATGCTCTTACAGACTGGGGAATGAGAGACTGGAAAGCAGTGCCAGGAAAGGAAGCTGGTTGACAGCAAGTTGAATATGAGCCAGCAGTGCCCTGGCAGCCAGGAGGGCCAACCCTGTCCTGGAGGCAACAGGCAAAGCATCATCAGCCTGTCCAGGGAGGGGATTGTCCTGCTCTGCTCTGCTCTGGGTCAGCCTCACCTGGAATATTGTGGCAGTTTTGGGCACCACAATATAGGAAAGATATTAAGCCATTAGAAAGTGGCCAAAGGAGGGCAATGAGTATGGTGAAGGGCTTTGAGGGGAAGCAGTGTGAGGAGCAGCTGAGGTCACTTGGTCTGTTCAGCCTGGAGGAGACTGAGGGGAGACCTCATTGCAGTTACAACTTCCTTGGGAGGGCAAGAGGAGGGGCAAGCACTGATCTCTGTGGTGACCAGTGACAGAATCTGAGGAAAGGGCCTGAAGTTGTGCCAGGGGAGGCTTGGGTTGGGTATTAGGAGACGTCTTTTCACCCATAAGGTGTTTGGGCACTGAACAGGCTCCCCAGGGTCACAGCACCAAGGCTGACAGAGTTCAGGAAGCATTTGAATGATACTCTTAGGCACATGGTGTGACTCCTGGGGATGGTTCTGTGCAGAGCTAAGGGTTAGACTAGATGATCCTTGTGGGTCCCTTCCAACTCAGCTGATACTGTGACTCTGTGATTCTGTTTTTTTGGCCCTAATGCAGGGAACTATGGCCTAGATGTATTTTTTGTCTAAGTTTCACAGATCCTCATTTTTAAATGTTGTATTAATATATTGAGACAGAACTGGTGAAAGGGAGAATTAAGTAGAAAAAAATCCATCTTGCTGACACTGTTTTTATGGAAATAGTCTAAATATCTTCCTACAATGAACATGTTTCTTCTGACAGCCTTCCTATCACAGATGAATTGTGTTTCTGATGTGGTAATTCCCAGGTGTGGATGAATTCATTGATTGTGAACTTCTCACTGCTTCACCTGTACTCTGCCCACCTCTTCATCTCCACATGAGACTGCTCAGATTCCCAGCACCTGAGAAACTTTTAACAGCTCCTATTTTTGAAAAGTGATTTTGTCAAAGAAATGTTTCCCTTTGTAGTCTGTCTTCCTAGAATTTCTTCACCATTAGGGAGTCATTTAAATGCAGATGTCCCATGGGCAATGAAAGTTAAGAGTGGCTTTTTTATACTGCAGTGGACTTAAATCACTGCTCAGTTCATGTGAAAGCATTATAAGAGAATTCCTTCTGCTAAACACTTACTTATGCAGTTGAAGAAATACGAAAAATAAAGTCAGTTAAGCATTACAATTTTTTTATTTTTTTTTTAAGTGACCTTACTTAACAATAAATGCAATAGGCTGAAACAAGGACTTTCTGGTATGGTAATAACACTTTAGAGGCATAAATTTAGATCAGCTCCCTAAGTGATTGCTCCTGTCATAACTCATGGGTAATGTAGTTGTCCTATTACCATGACTATAAAAGAGATTTTGTGTGTCCCACTGTCCTACAGTATTCATTATGCTCTTTTAGCCTGTAGTCAATATTTTCATGCTCTTTTAGACCAAGGCATTCCTGATGGTGTGAGCAGAAAACTGATACTTTGGGGATCAAATCCAATTATCTGAATGGCAGGGTAAAGTTATAAATTATTATCAGTGGAATAAATGCATTCAGCAGTCTCATACCTGAATAATTTCTCTCAGGATTAAGTGTGATTGAATTCAGGTTTTAACTTCAGATCTGAATCAACTATTGGCAGGATTGTCAGATCTTGCACTTTTATCACAAATCTCATGATAGTTGATGTTTTTCTGTGAGGTTTCAGCTGCCAGGATGAAATGATTATACAGGGTTCTTGGCTGGCATTTGATTTTGTTTAAAAGGTAATAGTTTTTGAGCCTCTTGGAGAAGAGGTTGCAGATGTGATGAAATCACACCCTGAAGACTCAAAAACCTCAAGGCAAATAATAAAAACATCTTGTAATTCATTGTCTGAATCTTAATAATTTAGTGCCTCACAGTTTTATACTTATGATTCTGGAGTGTACTTTACAATTCCAAGTATTAGAATGTAGACAGGAAAGAGCACTGTCACCATTTCCATATCATTAAAAACTTTTAAAATACTCTTGCTTAATTACATGATGATTTAGGTTTGTTGTGTTACTTGTTGTATTGGCTGATAATGCTGTTGCTAATTTAAGAACAGGAGGGAACTTCACTGAATTTGGATCCTTTTACAGCATATCGGTCTTAACTGAACTACAAAGCAGTTCTGCAATTGTTTCATAGCTCTTTGGGGCATGAAGAGCATGTTCTACCACCTCTAGGCTTCTCATTTCTCTGTGGGCTTCAGATTTCCACTTCTGTCTTGAGTCCAGCAGGAAAAAGCCAGAGAGGCAGAGTAGTGTGGTGTCAGGCCATGTGCCCTGTGCTTTGTTGGCTGTCAGTGGGTCAGAAGAGCAGTAGGACAAGGTGCTCAGGGCTTCCAGCATCATGTGGAGCCTGCCAGGCCTACCTGGCCTGCAGGACAGGGGGATGAGTATGCTCAGAAAATATTTTATGTTGAGAACAATGAACTGGCAGACTCTTAACAGGTTCTTACTGAACATGTGCAAACTGGAACTTGGCAGAGGTCTTCTGAGTGACCAAATTTGGGAAAATTTTCACAGGGATGACATAATGGATATTCTTGACATTAAGGCTAAACCCTGCAAAATTTCAAACCCTTGCTTGAAAGCATGGAGGGTCTGGAGCATCTCATTTGAGAAGAAATAAGACTCCTCTTCAACACAGGCAAAGTAACTTCTTTTTCCTCTTCCTCTCATTCTGGAGCTTTTACCTCAAAATTCATCAAGTGCAACCTTAGGCAGATACCTGGTATGGAAAGTTTCACTCTGAACAGCTTATCTGATAAGACCATGAGAAACTGAGAGCAAAGTCCTGGACCATTAGGTGCCAGACAGCTTCCTATATTGTAACCTTAATTATCTGTGGTCAGCAGGTCACCTTGGTCACCCCACAGAGATCAGTGGGGTTACTCAAGTGAGTAATGGAGTGGGTCTGCCCTGTCAGTCAGGAACAGTAACAGCATTTTATTGCAGGCACTGCTAACTTGATTTTACTTGGTAACCAAGACCTGTGAAATTAAATTCTCTCTGCTTCAGCTGAATATTGTGATTAGGAGATTATTTCAGTGCAGATCACTAATTTTGACAGGGCTTGTCCCTCACTTTGAGGCAGAGTTGCTGGGAAGCAGGGAGCATAAAGCTTATGGGGCTGAGGTCGGCTGCTGTTGACTCTCGTCAGAAGAGTTGACAGAATGTATCAAAGTTAATCATGGAGCAAACATGGCAGTGGTTCTGGGATATATAGTGTAATCCCGTCACTCACTGTAAATTGACCCAGGATTCAAAGTTAATGTTACTGTTGTTTGACTTTTACTGCTAATATTGACATTGTAAGTGCAATTGCCCATTAGATAATAGAGATTTGTGGTATAGGGCATACTCGGTTTAGCAACTCCACTTCCTGGCAACTTCTGAAAGTTCTGGAAAGATCTTGTTCACTGAACATGTCTGCCACGAAGTATTTGTCTTACACACTTACACACCACTCCTGTCCTGAACAGCGCTTTTGTTCCTTTTCTTGAATTATGTCCAGATTTAAAAATAAGGAAAATATGTAAAATTGAAATGACCCAAATTGTCTCTGTGCACATTAAATATGCACTGAGTGGCCATTTCACATCCCAGCACTTTACAGTGTTAGAATGAAGCACTATGTGCCTTGTTCAAAAGCTAGAAATTGTGTTCCTTTCTTGGCATAACATTACAGTAACATGCAAGCTCAAACTTTGAAAATATGTCTCACTGCAGGGCTGTGAAAACTCAAATCTGAGACGTATGCCTCCTGTAAGCATGAACATTATTTTTTTCTGTGAGCTGAATCAGTGTAGTTTGATTAGGAGAATACTGTAAGCAGAGAAATCACAAGACAAGGGGATAAAAAAAAAATGGTTTTTTAGAAGGCATTAAGATTGACTGCAGCCTATGTAAGTTCACAGACCAGCAAGTTAGTATGGAGTATTGACCTGCTGGAGGAAGGCTCTGCAGAGGGATCTGGAGAGACTGGATTGGTGGGCTGAGGCCAGTTGTGTAAGGTCCAATAAATCAAAGTGCCAAGTCCTGCACTTGGGTCACAACAACTTCATGGGGTGCTGCAGACTGGGCCTAGAAAGTTTCCCCATGGAAAAGTACATGGGGGTGCTGGTCGACTGTGGCTGAACATGAGCCAGAGTGTGCCCAGGGGGATAAGAAAGCCAGTGACATCCTGGCTTGGATCAGCAACAGTGTGGCCAGCAGGAGCAGGGCAGTGACCATCCCCTGTACTTGGCACTGGTGAGGCCACACCTTGAGTGCTGTGTCCAGTGCTGGGCCCGTCACTACAAAAAGCTCATTGAGGTGCTGGAGTGTGCCCCATGAAGGACAGTGAAGGGCAGTTGGTGAAGGATCTGGAGCACAAGTCTTATGTGCAGCAGCTGAGGGAACTGGAGGTGTTTAGTCTGGAGAAAAGTGGGCTCAGGGGAGTCCTTATTGCTCTCTCCAAATCCCTGACGTGGTAGTGAGATGGGGGTCAGTCTCTTCTCCCTGGTAACAAGTGACAGGACAAGGGCAAATGGCCTCAAGTTGTGCCAGGGGAGATTTAGATTGGGTAATAGGAATTTTTTTTCACAGAAAGGGTTGTCAGTCATTGGAACAGGCTGCTCAGGGAAGTGGTGGAGTCACTAATCCCAGAATTGTTCAAAAAATATTTGAATATGGAATGTAAGGACATGGTTTAGTGGTGAACATGGTGGTGGTGGTAGGTGAATGGTTGGACTTAATGATCTTAAAGGTCTATTCTATCCTTAATGATTCTGTGATTCTAAGTAACTGCTGGGGATTTTGTTTGGTTGGTTTTCATTTTGTTTTGTTTTTTAAATGCTCAGTTCCTAAACATTCTAATATTCCCATCAGACGTGGATTTGCAGGCAGAAAGCAGAGGATGAGGTAGAATTCAACTGCCAGATCTGCACATACAAGTTAGGTGTGTGCCGTCCCTTGCCTTTGTGCCAGATCCCTTGGAGAAGACAGATAGGTTGTCAGCTTACTGTTATCATTCTGATAATTGTGGCCATGGAGAGGGCTCTGCTGCTATAAAAAGTGTTTTGTGTGAGATATGTAAAGCAGCAAAATAAAAGCAAACCTCTCTCCAACCCCAGAGGGTAGACTGTGGCTTTAACCAAAATGCAAGCATTCACCAGTCATTAACTTTGATGGTTTCTTTCCAGAGTTAAATCTTGTCTGTAAAGCTATCAAAGACCTGGGACTGAGGAAGCAGGACAGCTGGGGTGGTGCAAGGTGCCCCTCTTTGCTGTCCACTTGTTGCCTAAAAGCAAGTGTTTTTTTATGAAGGATTAAGAAGGTGGGAATGAAAAGAGCTGTGATATCCTGGCAGCACATCCCGCTCTTGAGCAGGGGAGTTTGAAGCAGAGCCAGACCACTAGTGAATAAAATTCTGCCATCTGTGATGGCAAAAAATTGTGGGACAGAATCAAAGTAATAAGAATTAAATGCTTGTAAATGCAGACACATAAACCAAGTGTCAGAAAGTCAAACCTGCCACAGAGCAAGGGCAGGCACATGGAAGAGAAGTTTTTTCCATGATTCTGCCATGTCATAGCCAAAGGATTCCTATAGACTGCATCTAAGTTCAGACTTTGCTATCCACATTTTTCAGGCCGTTCACCAGCACTGTTGCTGAATGATGGCTCCACTCAAATATTGTCAGCGGCTTTTGAGGGCCCTTGTGTGTGTTTCATGTGTTATGGAGATGGATCTCCAGCCTGTATGCCCTGTTCTCCAGATAACAGTGGTTCACACTGCAGCTAGAAGGGACTTTTATGAGCATCTTTAAATAGGATGTGCCAACTTTCATAAAGTACCCTTTTGTTAGACACATGACTGCCCGTTGTCCCGGTTGCCCGAAGCTGAGGAGGATGAGCTTCCCTCAGTTCCAGTGCGTGGGCTTTACCTCTGCATACAAAGGCAACAGAGTGGGCAGCTGGTGCCTGCAGTAATTTGTGTACTGACTAAATCTGTATCAAAGCCATTCAGAGACACTCCTGTAACTCACTCATCACTCCAAAGACACGTTCTGTTATGCCTTAAGTACACGTGTGCAATGGAGTTATGCAACAAGTTTAAAAGGATGTCAGTGTAGTGGTTCAAGTCAATGGATCCAACGAGACTGTTTCCTTAAAGAAAGGCCCCACAGTTTGTTTAATCCTTAGCAAGTTTCAGAATTATTCAGAATTGTCACAAATGGTTTATTTCTGAGATTCCTAGGGCACAGTGCACAAAGTTGCAAAAAAGGCTCAAAGCAGCAGATCAGGGTAAGACTGTAAGTGGCCAGGCACAGAGGAAAAACGTGGTGAAAATTCCATTTGGGAAGTACTGAAACAGTAAAAAAGTAATGAACCAGTGAAAAATTAGAGAATGTAATGGTACCTGCATTTGTTTTAGTAAATTGCTGATTTTGTAGTGTGGAAAGCTTCTCCAGCATCAAATTGTACTGTATTACACTAGTGTGTATCTGAGTAAATCTTTGATATAGGAAGAACTTTTGTAAGCCTATTATCAGTGTGATCAAGTGCAGAATTTTGTTGGTACAGTTACTGAAGTTAATTACATCCAGATTCATAATTACAAATAACATATTAAAACTACAGTGGAAGAGGAACATGTTTTTACAATTTATGATGGTAGCAGAAGAAGCACAGAACATGTACATCTGATTCCTCAGTTATAAGCCAATTTTCCCTCCTAGAGCAAATAGCCCCTGAATTACATTTACATGACCTTGGGCTGGGGATCTACACATTCCCTGATGTAAGCCTAGCTACCCAAATCATGTTTCCCTTGAGAGGAGATTATTTTGTGCTATATCAATCTGGTCCATGCAGGTCTTGGAAAAAGCATCAGATGTTTAGGCAGTGCAAATCCTTTTGCCATAGGCAAGGTTACTAATTAAAAAGCATCAGCATACAGAAGCACCAGATGCAGCCCAACCAAGGATGAATGTCAAGAAGTTGGCGAGGAAAAGGGAAAAAGCAAGAAAGAGGTTAGGAAGAGATCAGATGGTTTTTTTTTTTCACAGAATGTTCCCTTTCTTTCCACTCGTCGTTTCTTCCCAACCAGTTTGGTGGTATCTGACGTCACTTGTCGTAGCAGGGAATCTCATCAGTTGTGTCTTACCGTGTAAGTCACGTACTGTGGCATTTGATGTGTAGTGTCTGGTCATATCCCATCCTGTCACGTTTTATTATGTGTGCTGTCATTATGTGACACGTCACTGGTGGCATGTGGTCACTTTGCAGCTCATCGCTGCACACATCGTTTTCTGTGTTTCTGCTGACATTTCCATGAGACCTTGAATGTGACTTTGGAAAATGTTATTGAAATACGCTTCCAGTTTGAAACAACCACCAGTTCTTTCAGCTGAAACAGGACTGGATGCATTCTAAGTGGGAATAGACATCAGCTGATGGAGGTTAATTGTAATTGTGCTGGAAAGTTTTAGCATCTCCACCATGTTGGTATGGGGAAATCAAAGTAGAACAGGCAATTTACTAAAGGTTGTGCAGTGAAACCAGATGCAAAACAGTACTTGAACAGGTGCTTAAACATAAGCCCAGACTGAAGTCCTGCCATAAATTAACCTGAGCTTGGGGTGTATGTGACTTCCTAATGCATATTGTGAAAAACCTAAATGTTACTGTTCAGGATAGGTTTGTGTAAGCCTGTGATTGTAGTAGAGTCAAATAGGGATGATGGACAACTCTCTGTGGAACAATTCTGTTTGTGGTTTCGTTGGATTTTTTTCCCTCAGCCTGCCCTTGTTTCTCTGAACACTTATGTTTCAATTCGTAGAGTGGCACCAGGGTCCTTGTATTTCACTGAATTCTTCTGCGTTCTGCTCTAGTCTTCATAGCTGTGATGAATGTTCACTTGCTGAGTTGTCATGAGCATCTTTTGGATGTCATGAGCATCCTACAATACATGATGCTTCTCTAACATATTAAAGAGGTTGCACATATACCCTGGAAAGTTCCTTGTTTCCATTAACATCCTTGCTTTGAACAACTGGCAAAAAATGTTGTACAACAGTAATTTTCATGGATTGAACTCTCTGGTTCTTTGCTTTGCACTGGTCTCATTACTCAGTGTTTTTAAACTGGTTTTGAGGGGAGTATAACTCATCTCTTCGTTTACAAATAGCAGCATATAAACATTGGGTGTTTAATAGTTATTCCAATCATGCAGGCAAGATTTTCTTAGCAATCCCCTTAGGTTTTAGGTTTTGTTTAAAGTGGTCCCTTGCTCTAAGTCAGAAGCATTAATTTCTAGATAACAGGCACAGATGTCCTTCAAACCTACAGTAAGTGGTCTCATTAAGTACTTGAGTAAAATGGAGGTTATTGCATCAGATAAAATAGCTGGGAATAAAGAGCAGTATTATCTCTTGGAGGGAAGGAAGCTGCCTGTGTTTTATACCCAAGAAAGATGCAGAGGTTGCATGAGAGGTACCAGATACTTCCCCAAAAGAAAGAGGGGGTGTCGTTCTTTTTTCCCACTGTTCTAGGAGTCAGAAGATAATTAATTTTCTTGTTTAAAGATGTGTTACCTTGATAAATAAAGCCTCAGTTCTGGAGCCTCTATGGACCTTCAGCATGAACTTCTTAGGGCGAGGCGTTTGCCTGAGATTTTTGTGTAGCTGATAATTATAACATTTTTGCATGAGGTTTGCATCAGTCAGATGTGTGGCTGGATTTCTCTGATAGACTTAGTTCAGGTTTTACCACTAATGCATTAGTATTTCCATATCCAATTAATCATACCAAAGCCCAGATCAATCAAAGGAAGCACAAAAAATTATTTTTCTCTTCCTTCTTTATTGTTTTCCAGGATTCTGTATTTGTGGTTTAGTACATGTTTAATAATGCAATGCAGAAGTTGTCTTCTTTTCTGGACACAGGTATTACTGGAAATCTTAGTAAAAGTCACCACGGGTGTATGTGGAAATATTGCCTTAATATTTGGAATGTCTGCATGTATCTACATATGCTCCCTACACTGGATCAAGTTTGGAGTATTCAGGTGAATGGGACAGGTGCTCACAAATTTGGCTTGTGCTAAGAATAGAAGAAGTCAGTTTCTGCACATATGAAAATAAAGTAGTGCTAGGCAATTTGTCAGATTTCAATGAAAAATTGAAACAGTTCGCTCAGTCTAGACTATCTAGCTGTTCAGAGTAGGTCACAGCATGAATTGGAAATGCACAAGCTCTCTAGTGATTTGGGGCTTTAATAGTCAGGATTTTTTTTTAAGTGGTTGAATAGTTGCAGTGGAATGAAATATCAAGCACTAATAGGGAGTGATTTTCCTGAGCAACATCAACCAGGATATGACTTCTGTTTTATGATTAACAGCCCTTCTGACTCTGGTGTTGCAGTGACAGTGGAGCTCATCTTTTCATTGCTGTGGCATTCACAAGTGGGACTTGGTAGTTCCAGGTGATATTAGTTCCAGCACGTAACCTGAGAGGTTTTCGAATCAGGTTCCTATTGTGAATTGTTTCTGAAAGATCTTCCTAATCTTATTTATATTGACTGATTCTTTGTATTAGGGTTTCCCAGGGATTGGTGGAGTCTAGAGGATTAAAGGCCTCTGAGTCAAGGATGACCTAGATTCTGATAGATTTTATTATGCAAATCCTTACAGTCAGAGGTCATTAATGGAAACATCTGAAGCTAATATGAGTTAATATATTTGAGTGCACTCAGAAATTAGTGTTTTGGTTCCAGGTGAGTACAATACCGTTTATGTTTCAGTATTTCAAAACTGCTTTGATTTAGAAGTGTGCTCAGAAAGTGATTTAGGACTTAAATGTCAAAATCCTTTTGGCTGCTGGTAAAAGTTGGGTTCCGAAGACACTTTTGAAAACAGGATTTTCCTCTGAAGTCACAGTGGGGGATTAGAAACTTTCTCCTCTGCCCTTTCTAGTGATGATTTCAAGAGATTCCTAACATTGAAGCAAGTTCTTGATTTCACTGTTATTTTCATAAAAGAAATTCCCTGGTCTTTTTTTTGTTATCTTAAATGGAGAAACGAGATATGACAAAGAACAGCAAGAAATTAAAAACCACCTCGAAACAGGAGGATGGTTTAAACACAGAGCCATTTTTCTCTTGTATATTTACAATGTGCTCTATTACTTGAAGATCTGCTAAGCAGAAAAAGTAATATTTCTGAACGACCTGGTCCTCGTCTGTTATAGTACAGCTGTCCCTACTGTTTGAGCGGGTGCAGGGATTGGATCAAAACCAGAAAGATTCTGAATGTAATTCATGTATAAAGGCATTAATGCATTTTCCTTCATGGTGGCTTCTCAAAGTTCAGCACTTGAATCTAAGGCCACAAATGAAAAATCTCTCTGTTTGGTACTTTAAATGTGTTTTTGCTCTTTCATTTATTTCACAAGCCTGACTGCTTACTTATGTTTGTTTCTTTTATACTTTTTCCTGAGAATGTGAAAATATATAAATACCCTGAGCAAATACATTCCATTTCAGGACAATAGTGGGGCAGTCCATTGTGATTATGCCATTTATGAATAAACAGAGGCGTTTACCCAAAATATTCTAAGCTGACTCTGAAAATCTAACTAAAAAGCCTTCAAATTAAGTATATGCTTTACAACTTGCTTTTGTAAGTCTGTCAAGCAAGGAGTCAGTAGCAGAGGTGGGGACAGAGCACGGGGCATTGGGCTCTCTCTTTTCTGGTATCATGAGCAGTGCTGGGACAGGTCCTGATTTTGATTATTTTGGTTTAGGTCAGGGTGAGATCCTTGAAGCCCCTAGTGTGTGTATAGTGTAGCATTTGGTGACTGGCCTTAGGTGTAGACCCTGGGCTGTGAGAAGCTTTGCCAGCTGGGGCCTTAGGAGTCCCTGTCCTCCTTGGTTTGTGTGGACATGCAGAATTTGCCATCCAAGAAGAAATGCTGTAGGATGGGGATCCAGAGCAACTCGTTTTGAACACGAATGGTTTCACCAGCTCTTTGACACCCACACACGTCTGTCCTCCCCTCCCTTTGCACCCCTAGGTCCCTCTGAGCCCAACTGCTCTGCAGCTCCCCGGCATGGCGGGCAGAGCTGCTGCCAGCACCGCCTCCCTTGACATTTCCCAGTGCACTGGTGCAACGTGTTGTTCCTCACTCCCGTACTTCTCTGCTGCCTCGCAGCATATACCAGCAAAATGTGGGTTAATGGGGCAGGCATGGCACAGAAAACAGTCTCTCTGGTGGAGTCATTAGGATTTGCTGGCAGGCTGCCAGCTCAGTAGGTGGAATTTTACACTCACTTTTCAGAGCAAGCTTAAAGGGGAAACCTCTGTTCACTTTAAGCCTTTGCAGCCAGTGAGAGGCTGCTGGGACGTGCCTGCCCCTGTCCAGACCTCTGATGAACAGCTGGCTGGAAATTCTCATCTAAGCACTTGCAAATGATTTGTTGCTGTGGTTGTGGTTTTAAAATTGGTAGTCAAGACTACTTAAAATTAATGGATCTGCATGGGGTTGATTGGTGATATTGCTGTCTCCTGTGTTTGGATTTTCCCAGAGTTAAAATGCAGAGTCTGAAGTGCATTTTGAGGAGGGGGTTTAAGTGTTGGAAACGAGAAAAAAAACCCAACAAAACAAAACCCCAAACCCTGGGAAGGCATAGCTGAGCAGGCACAGCTAGACTTCAGCCAGTACCATGCATACATACCAAAGATTTTAGGTCTGTTCTGCAACAGGCTTCAGCTACATATAAAATTAATAGCAGCTGATAACACTCAGCTCCTGGAAGGGTTAGGTTGTCAGCATTAGGAGACTGTAATTTGTTACTTGTGTAAAGAGTTAATCAGAATAACATAATTAATTATTGTCATAGAATAAGCTGAAATTCAAGTTAATTTTTGGAAAAAAACCCTACCTCATACTGTATTTATATTACTTTCTTGCTTTAAATCAGATCAATAACAAATGTATCTTTTTGGTTTTAGAAATTTTAGGTCAGTTTTCATGTGAAACATGCAGCCCTGTTTAATGCCTATTGATCTGGAATTAGAGAGCAAAAGGGTTAAATCTGAATCACTCTCTGATTTATATTTCCCTCCCCTCCTTCCCAGCTGTGGACATGGATGGAAGATCTGCAGAAGGAGCTCTTAGAGGATGTCTGTGCTGACTCTGTGGATGCAGTTCAGGAGCTTATCAAGCAGTTTCAGCAGCAACAAACAGCCACCTTGGATGCTACTCTCAATGTTATTAAAGAAGGGGAAGATCTAATCCAACAGCTCAGGTAAGCATCCACCTGGAGAACAGGTGTTGAGAAATCTAATACATGCCGTGGTTTAGGGGTGCATAAATAGGGAACTGTAAGCTAGGATTAATTGGGAGGGTTTATTAATTCTTTGCTTATCAGATTCTTTGAATGTTTCACTGAAACTGCGAGGAGTGATTTGTGTGGACTGATTAGAGTAGTCTGTGGATCAGCATGGGTTTTCTGTTTGACAGAGAGATTATTTATAGGCACAGTGAAGTGAACTGAAGCAAATGTGTTTGAAGTGAATATTTTTAGTTGGTATTTACAGAAGATTGTTAATGGTTGTGAGCTGAGGCCTCATGATTTATGTGGTTATTCCCGATTTAGGAGAAGTGTATTCCTCTTAATAAAATACACACGTGTCTAACAGTCTTCACTATTTCATTTTGCATGCAGCACCCTTCTATTTATCTTTGTCTATGTGGGGTTTATTCATAGTGTCAAAGAGGCTCTTATACTGCTGGTTCTAGTTGTGTTATGAATTAAAGCAGCTCATTTTGCCTGATTTAAAATACATGAAGAGACTAGCTCCAAGAAGTTGGGGTCTGGGTTTGTGGTTTGTTGTTGGTTTTTGTTTTTTTTTTGCTTTCTCAATCTGCAAGTATCATCAAATGAATGTTTGGAGAATAAACTGGCATAGAATTTGTAATTGAGAAATGTCTCTCATTTATTCTTACGGTGGTTTACTGTGCCTTCAAGTTTGTTGACAGCAGTGAAGTTTTCCTGCCTTAAAGGGATGTACTGAGTGTCAAACCAAGTCTAATGCTTCACTTATTATTTAGATCTTTGTATTGTTACAGGTTACCCTTATCTACAAGTACATAGTGTGCACGTTCTGTATATATATACGATATGCAAACCTCCCAGGTCTTATGCATTTCATCAGAGACTGTCCCAGAGAGTTACATCACCCCCCTCACCCTGAGCTTTCCTAATCTGATGCCTTTACCTCCCACCTGAAAAGTGCAGAAAACCATGAGCCATGATAGGAAAAGCCTAAGATGCTCTAGAGCAGAATGGATAATGAGGGACTCTGGTGGAGTTCTGCTCTCAAGAGCCCTCCTGGAGTCCTTGAGCCTTCTACTACTGCACGTGCTGAGCTTTTCTTGATACTTTTTCCTGTCATTCTGGATGGAGAGTGTTCTCCTCTGGGTCAGAAAAGAAGGCTGAGAGGGCTGCTCTAGATTTTGATTGCCTTTCAGACCTGCACAGCCACACTGGAGAATTCCTAGTCTTGCTGTATATGGCTTGCCTGTATCACAGTGGGAGAGTGAGTGATCTGAGCTCTGGTACTGCATGCTGAGTTTAGAGTTGGAGAGGAAGGATCAGGCTCAGACATAGCTAGGTTGCTTCCATCTTCATCTTTAGTAATGAAAAAGGTAGAAAATAAACATGCTGGGTTTGGTGAGTGAACTGCCAGAGGGAAGGAATTTTAGCTAAGAATGCATAGCATTACCAGCCATAGCAGGTAAGTCAAAGGTCTGCATGGTAATTTCCCTTTATGCACAGGAAGTGTTTGCAAAGTTTATGGCAATTCTGTGAGATCACAAAAATGGCAGTGAAATTCTGGACTAAAGATTTTTGGTTATTCTTCCCACCTGTTGGCATGGCATCACTTCAGTGTGAACATGCATGGAGAAGTGCCTGAAAGGGACCTTGAACAAGCCCATCAGGCGAAGTGGTTTATGGGGTTGTAGAAAGTGTTCAAGCAGTCCTGGTTCTGGTTGTGGGATTGGCCTAAAGGATTTTTGCCTGCACCTGAGTCAGTAGGAAACTGGCATGTAGAGTTGGAGCATGGCCAGGGTAATACCTGGAGCTGGAAGTCAATAGAGCACGGGAGGAGGTGAACTGCAAGATGGTGTGTGGGGCTTTAGCCTTTTCTTAATGTAAACTTAGTCAATTCTCAGTTTCAGTCTTTGAAAAGAGACAGTGGCCCCAGGTTTGAGACTTTTGTTTTGGAGTTGGTGTCATGTCCAAATATTTGCAAAATGTCAAGGCACGTTTTGTGGCAGCTGTGTTTAACAAAGAAACGTTGGAGTTGGTGTCTGGCTTGTACTCTGGGCAGTGAGCAAGGTGGAAAAAGGTGAGCATATTTGTGCAAAGTGATCCCCTGTTTCTGATAAAGTTAAGACCAGACACAGAGGAAGCGTCTGGAGGACAAAACACACAAAGGTTTGCAGCATGGAACTGTCGAGATGATCTTATTGAAGTGCTGGTTCTGAGCACTCTGACTAACTGTAATGGGATCCTGGACTCTTTCAAACAGTGAAGCAGAACTGTGTGGAAAAAAAACCCATGAAGCCGCCTCTGCATGTGCCCACTCTAACAGCCTTAGTGGCTGCTGGTGGCAATAAAGAAGACACAGATAAAGGAAAAAAACTAGAATTGCTGCAGTCTTTCCTTAACACAAGATTGCATTTCACAGTGTGGATCACCTTGTACCTGCCGTGAAGAATAGCTGAAGATTGCAAACGCTACGACAATGAAGGGAATGAAATACATCGCTCTTATCAAGCATGTCATAACACAGGTTAAAAGCAATAAAATTACTGGAGCTCTGGAAAGTTTTACATTTCTTGTCCTTATCTTTGAGAGAACAGATATTGGTTTAGAGAAGAGGATTTGTGTAGTGGCTCTCTGTGTCTCCTCTGGAGGGGTGAAGAAAAGCTCGGCTGCCTGAGTTTAATGTGATGCCTGGGACTGCTCTTCACACAAGGTCTTCAGGGCCTCTGTGAGCACATCAGAGACCACATCTGTCAGGAATAAACAGGCCTGGCTACCAACTCTGTACACCTCATGGTTAGCATTGGAAACTGTTTTTCCATTCTTCCCTATCAGTGTTTTACTGAGGTGATCATCGTTCCCAGCAACCAAGGCAAGGAAAATGTTTTGAACTGCAGTTCTAGGGGTGCTGCTGGGGGCAATATTTATGCTCATCTGTGAAAGGCAAAACAATAACTTGCTTCAGTGAGGTGTGAAGGAGCAGGACTGTTAGGGGCTGAAAAAAAATAAAAAAGCCAGTGAAGAGTTGTGTATCTTGCCTTTTTTACAGTGGTTCAGCTTTTGGTAATGGGTATGTGTCACTGAGCTTTCTCACAGTTAAAGCACTGAAAGTGGTTATAGGACCACAGCATTCATTTTGGACAAACTCAGCAGCAATGTCCTGAGTCCAGTCTTATGTTCCCTGAAGTTTATTCTCATATCTTTTTTTTTCCAATAATTTTCTTGAATTTTATGACTCTAATCCATACCCTTTCAAAGATCAGTAAGGATCTTATATTAATTCTCTCCCAGAATTTCTCACAAGAAAGGGCACAAAATATTGTGGCAGAAGCATTTCAATCTAAGAAATGTTTTTTTTTCCTGAAAAGAGATCTTTCTCAAGCCAAACTAGCCAGGGATTGTCAACGCCTTATCTGACAGGGCTGTTAAAAAAATACCAGATTACTACTCTTAAACCTTCTATTGCATCAGTCACTGAAATGCAAGTGTGGCTTGATTTGAAGAGTGAAATATTTAATGAAAAAGAATTTCTAAAACTAAGTGTGTCTCTAGATCCCATGAGAGATTATTCAACACCGGTCTTGAATAATTCATTGAGTCTTTTAGATAATATATGAATAGTAATAATCCTGCATTTGCATGAAGACATATTTCATGTCCTTTTATAGAAGGCAGGTGCTGACTGAAGGAAACAAGACTTGATTGGATGAAGCCTCAGATTAAGCTCTAGTTTCGAAACTCTCACCTAGTTATTTTCATCCCTTCTTCCTCTGTACAGCTCTAATGTAGAGGCAGAGGGAGAGATTCTAGGATCACCAAGAACTTGAAAACAGACTGACAGAGTGGAGCAGAAGCCATAACACCTGGAGAGAGCAATATTGGTGTAACTGTAAGCAAGGGAAATTGGTAATAGTTGCTTCAGAATAACGCATGAGCATCTGAAGTTCAGTGTATCAAAAATCAAGTATTTGAGGAAAGAGAAGGGAAACACATCCAAAAAGCTAGCTACTGTGCAGTTAATAATATTCTGTATTTTTAGTTTTATTCTTAGACTTAGATGTTCAGGCGAATGCTTGTTCTTTTCCTCTAAGGCACACTGAAAACAGAATAATGTGTGTGTTTTGTTGCCTTAGAATCTCAAAGGTGTGTTTTAAACATAGCTGAAATGACTCTGTGTCAGTGCCTAGTTCAATTTAAAGCACTTTTATAAGATTATACTTCTTTTTTTCTCAATTTTGCTCACTGGCAGGGATAAATTAAGTTGACTGTACGTTGTTTTGATCTGACCCTACATGACGATACTGTGCAGAGAGCAAAGCATGAGCATTTCAGTCAAGTTCTGTAGAAAACTACAGATGCTTTGCTACATGTTTATGGAGGGGAAATTCAAAGGGGAATAAAACCCTAAAAATTGCAAGCACACTAGCACTCTTCCACAGTGGGGAGACTCTGTGGGAACCTCTCCTCAGCAGCCCAGGTTTGCTGGACAGAAGAGTGGCTCCCAGTCTTATTTGGTCCCTGCAGGACAATGTGGTGACTTGACAGCATTACCTGACATCTCACTTGTCTCCCAGTATTGTCAGCCAGGTCACTGCACATGTGGGAGTTTGTTGCTGCACCGGTAGTCTGATATGTGCTGTTGGATTTGTAATTGTCCTCCCCACCTTCTCCAAGGCAGAACTGGAGATTGATAGGGAATATTGATGGTAAGACCTGCTTGCTTACCCACTTCATCCTGTCATCCTACCAATGCACAGGTCTTTCCAACAGTGTATTTGATGGGGTTTTCTGTTGTCTTGGATTAAATATGCCAAAAAATGCAGCTGCTATCACACACCTTTGAGCAGGTTGGATATAGAAGACGATTGCATCTAAATCTTGTTTGAGCCAAAGTACCAAAGCCAAGATTAAATTTTGACCTCAGAGTTTCCTGTCTGGTTCTTCTGAAAGTTGAGGGACCTTTTGTGGAACACTCGAGGATAAATTTGAGCTCTTTATGTCTGCAAAGGTTATTTAACTATGGAACACTCACTGAAAAAAAATTTACTGAGGTCATAACAGACTGTAGGTGAGCCTATTAATATATGTGAGAGCACAAATAGAAAAGGAACTGTCAGGACTGTCCTCTGTCCAGGCTAAGACTTCTTTCGGGTACAACAAACTCCCTCTTGGTCCTAGGCCACCAGTTTAAAGTTTTGCTCCCTTCTGCTGTCTGTATATGGAAAATGTAAATGGTAAATGTAAAACAGTATCTGACCTGTTACAGGCATGTTTCACTTCACTTACCCCAATGAAATGACGAATCAGAGTACCTCTTGGAGTGTTTGAAAGGTGTTTTCCTTCAGTGGAATTTTTTGCACTGTATTCTACATCCATTGCTATACTATGTAATCCAGAGGAAATCAAGGTATCCATACCCCTTGGTCTAAAATGCTCATAATTCTGATTCAGTTAGTCCATAACCAATAAAGCAAATGCAGAAAACTAGCTTGTAAAGTTCCAGTGGCTAAATAGCATCTCTGAGTTCGATGTGAGTATAGGTTGGAGCAGGTCACTCCGTAGGATTAAAGGGGATTGCCAGCCAGTCTCCTCAAGAGAGGCACTGAGATTGATGCACCATTCTCCTCCCCACCGCTCCCAGGCGTGCAAGGTCACAGTGTCACGACACAAGAAAGGATGATCCCCTTGTTCAAACTTTGTGCTGAGCTCGGGAGCCGCGGGCTTTCGGCGAGTAGGCGAGATGAGTGTTGCATACACCTTCCCTCAGCCCTCTGTGCTGGGGTGTGCTTCTCAGCAGCACGCAGAGTCATGAGTGTGTAGTTCTTGCTCTTTTGCCTGCCTTAAAGCTGAGCTTTAACCATGCTCTCTGCCTTGCTACAGGGACTCTGCGGTTTCCAACAATAAGACCCCACACAACAGCTCCATCAGCCACATCGAATCTGTCCTTCAGCAGCTCGACGAGGCCCAGGTACAGATGGAAGAGCTCTTCCATGAGAGGAAGATTAAGCTAGACATTTTCCTTCAGCTCCGGATTTTTGAACAGTACACCATTGAGGTAAGAGCTGGCTGTGTGACCTGAGAAAGGTAGAGCTGTGGGAGGGGGAGTGCATGTAAACATGCTCTGTTAGGATACATCTGAAGCTGTTTGATTGTGCTCAGCTGTCCAGTGAGGGGGAGAAAGAGAGAGAGTTACAACCACATTTTAATTCGGCAGGCTGAGCCTAAAAATATGCTTTAGGATATAGTGCTGGAATGCACTGAAATAGATCCATGTGCACTTAACTGACTATGCTGAGTATCTGCCTGCTTTGCAGAGAAGCTTCATAAGGTGCCCGTGTTACAACTCCCTATTGACACGAGTCAATCAGGGATTTGAAAGTTCTCTATCACTTATTAGTGAGGTTTGTCTCTTCAGATACAGATACATGCTTGTCTTTAAACCACAGAGTGAAAAAGCATGTTATGCATAAAAGGGAAGGATATTTAAAAGGTGGGCTTCTTTAGCATTACAGTGGATTTATTTAAAAAGTAAAAAAAAAAAAATTAGAGGGGTAAGTTAAAGTACATTTTTATGTCCTTAAGTAAAAAAAGGTCTTTCAGTTCTGTCTTGAAATCAAAAGCACTGAATTAAAAACTCATCAAAACATTATTTGAGGTATTCCTGGATTGAGAAACTTTAAAGACCCTGCAGCCAATCTCAGTAATTACATGCTGTAATTCTGATAGGACATGAGGGAGAAAGAACAACATGTAAATTAACTTGTGCCCACAAAATCTATAAAAGACTTATGTCAGTGTTTGTGTCCTTTCTGGGTTGTGTTCCTCCTGCTGTACCACACCTGTACTTGCTCAGTTCATGGAGCACCTTTGTGTTTTATGATGATACATTCCTGAAGGTATTTTTTGTAAATCTGTAGGTAATTTCAAGGTGTGGATACTGGTAAGTAATAGAAGCCTTAGAGTGCTCTGTTGTATTCTGCGTTTAAGACATGGCATGATGAATTATAGTGGAATAAAAAGCTGGAAACGGAATTGTCCTGTTTCCTGAAAGGTGTCCTGTTTCCTGAAAGATGTCCTGTTCTGTAACTGGATGCCAGAGGCAGAAATCAGTGAGAAGTATCTGAGCTTTTCTGTTGTGACTGCACAGTTCAGTACTGTAATAAAGTCTATCCTACAGTGCTTGTTAATTATGTAAATTAGAATATTTTCATTTACTTGTCAGTTATATGCAGCCTCCTTGATACTGAGAGACAGTATCCTCTGTATGTGTGTATAAGGATAAAGATATAGATATATTTCATGTCAGATAACATACTTTGCCATAACAGTAGTGTCTCCTATATTTTAATAGAAGATTTCAAAAATAAAGAAAAAAAAGGAAGCAGTATGTGCTTCTGAAACACCCAAATCTGTCTGCAGACAGTATGTGGTGAACCCACATGAGTTATTCATTAAGATCTCAGCCTGTTTCACTACAAATTCTAGGTCTGAACCTGGAATTATGCTCATTTAAGTAAAGACCTTAAAAAACCCAAAAATTAAAATAAATCACCGTTCTCAAAACCAAAAATTAAAGTAAATCAAATTCTGTTTCTTTGTAAATAGTCTTTCAATCAGTGATCTCAAAGGCAGTTGCCACCCCACATGACTTTACTGATGGGGCAACTGAGGCATCAGGAGATGTGACTTACACTGGTCCCCTCCGCATGTGATGCCAGAATGGGAAGACTGTGTGGATAACTCTGATTTTGTTTCTGCATGAATCCTGCTTCTATGTATTCACAGAAAGGAGTGGCTGTGATACATTAAAATATTTAAAATTGGAAATATGCTTCAGAGTCTTCTAAAATCAGATTAGCTAGAAAATCACCACTTGGTTGTCACTGCAGATTTGCTATTTTTTATCATATGAACATCTGAATTCCCTCTGCAAGATTAATATTACAGGGAAATCTGAGAACATGTTTCATAGAGAGTCTATGGGCAGATGATTTTATTTAGAAAGCTCCCTCTTTCTGAAAAAAGTACTTTTATTTTAGAATAATAATGACAATTTATAACTGAAAACACAATGAAAAATATATCCAGGTCAGTATCTTAAATTTTATAAGTACATTTAGTGCTTAAACAATGAAGGCAGCTTAATGGGTAACAAAAACAAAGGCATTTTGAAGTAAAATATTAAATGAGACATGTATGCTATGCTTTTCGAGCAACAGCTGAATTGACTCAAACTGACACAGTAATGATCCTTAGGTAGTAGATTGCAGTCAGTTGCCTCAGCTTTATAATAAAGATTCTAAATCAGTAGGAAACTGTTATAAGAATTAACAGAATGATCTCATGCCATTGTGGAGAAACAAAAAGATTTTTTCATCACCATAATTAAGAAGCATGTAATATTGCTGATGGTTGACTATTCCAAGCTGTTGAGGGAAAAAGACAAGGAAATTTAAATCAGGAAATTAAGTGGGTTTTTTTCTACTAAAGACAAGTAGCTTGAGCTATGAGTGGAAATGTATTTAGGTTTTAATTTTCCATAATAGCCTAGATCCTGCATAGATTAAGAATCGTGAAATAATGTGCACAAGTATGATTGATTGTCAAATGAATTTCTCCTCTTCTAGTCTACATAAGCCCCCTTCCATCTGTCCAGAGAGCAGTGCCATACTGAACACATCCTTAATGAAAGCCCTCTTCCTGCTGCAACCACGTTAACCCTCCCTGCACTCACACAAACTGTCTACAAAAAGTGGGCCCTTCTCTTCCTCCCAGGCTTGAACACCTTGGTTTTATCAAGCACTGAGCTTCCAATTTTCCCCCCTCAGATCTGTGTTTTCACCCTGTTTTCTCACATTCTTCTGCTCCAGGGAATCCCTTAAGATAAGGACCCTTCTCTGGAAACTCTGGTGAGAGGGAGACTTACATATTTCTGGTGAAGCCGGAAGGATGCAGCAGTGGGAGCCCATCTGCTCCCCACGGCTCTAGGGAAGGCTGTGCATTAGGGCTTAGCCTCAGAAAGTAGTTACTTCTTGTGTTGCCTCATTCCATCCAGTTTTGGAACTGAACAGTTTTGATTTATCTGTTAATTTTCTCTGCTACCATCTCTCTCTCTCTCTCTCTTCTTTCTAATTAATAATGCAAACTGAAAGTACTAGGATTTTTTAAAGCTCACAAGTGGCAAATGAGTGATTTGCCTTTAGTTTTATTTAGAAAGTGTCTGACTGTCATTTGTTCTTTGGAAACTTTCCTGCTCTGACTGTTCCCCCCAGCTATGAAAATTCATGCCATAGGTCACATAACCCTTTCCTTTGGCATTCCTTCCTAAACTTGCACTGTACCCATCTGCTTTGTAGCCCTCCTGGTTTTTGAGCTTTTCTATAATCTTCTCTTCTTGACAGAGGTTTGGAGTCCAGACAAACTTCAGGATTAATGTTTACTCCATAAGCAACACTTACTTCCAACTATATAGGCATTATTGGACCTTTTCTTGTACTTCAATGAAATCTGCCAACTGTTGTTGCATTTTGTCTTCAGAAAAAGTATTTTACTTTAAGAGAAGCCACCTGCCTATTTCTGTGGCAGGGCAGACCAGCTGTGTTCATTTAGGACTTTTAAAGGACTTCTGAGCCTCACAGGCAGCTTTTGTGTTGTACTTGAGTCATGGCAGGTTTGGCAGATATGAATTTGGATACAGACCCACAGGCACAAAGCATGTGCTGCCTGCTCTTTCTTGCCTTAATCTCATTATACTGGCTGATATTTACACTCTGGGTTCTTGAGGTAAATTACAAAACCTAAACTATGGCAACACCTGGACTAAGACACAACAGAAACATGAGAGAGCCTGGCTGTCCCTATGGGAGACTGCTCTGCCTTAGGTTTTAACACCAAAAAATGACAACCCATTCTTTACTTAGGAAACGTGTCTAACTCTGATGCCTGATATGTTTTATTCCCTAACCAAGTCACTACGCGTTTCAAGATGAGATCATTGGGATTTTATGGTTGCTCTTTCTATATGATACAGACTTCATCTGAGTTCATGCAGCCAGCCAGGTAACTCAGGAGATTTCATGCAATGTGAATGGGGTAGCTGATCCACTGGGAGGAAATGGGGTGTAAGGCTCAAGGGACAAGAGCTGGCAGACATCAGCAGCAGTGCACTGAGAATGTTATACATACAAAGCGCAGTCTTACTCCAGAGTTATATCCTTGGAAGGGTCTGTCAAGTATACTTTGTCCCTTGCTTCAGAAATCGTAATTTTAAGGCTTATTAGTCATTATTTGAATGAATGCTAATGTACAGTAAAATGCTGAGTAGACGCGTAGGAGCCAAATGGTAAAATGCAGTGAGTTGCAACCCCTAAGAAAATTATTGTCATCCAGAGTCTTTCTGCACGTTTTTTCCTTATTTTTTGTAGAGAGATGATCAAATTCACCTGTAGGCCTCTATAAAATGCTGTGACTGAAAACAGGAACGATCTCAGCCAATGCCTGTCTAGCAACAGTTTGTTGCCTCCAAAGAAACTTCCCTCTCCCTTTCCAAGTGCTCAGCTCCATCTCTTGTGTCTGTGTAGGGATCTGTTCAGTGCTAGACAGAGCCTCTGAACTGTCTTAGAGTGATGTGGTTCCTACACCAAGACATAGTGCTGGAAGGGATTAAGAGGATTCCTACTATCCAATATAAATTTGATCTTGTATGCTGTTTATTATGTTTCAAAAAGCCCCATGATCACTAAAATGTTCACCTGCTGGATATCTGATTTTCCACTATTCAATCTTTTTGGCTTTATTTCATCTGCTAATTGAATTTTTCAGCCTTGATTTCTCTTGCCGCCTCTTCTGGCTGTTCACAGCCATCCCTGAGCATGAGTTTAGGAGGAAACAAGAGCCAGTTTTCACAGTAGTTTCTTTCATTGTTATTTACAGCCCACTTGAGTTTCCCATCCCAGGTTTATAACACTAGCAGACACTTTCAAGTGAATTAGCTGCCTCCATGAAAGTACAAGATGTTTTATAGCCCCCTCACTGACTTGGAGCTGACACTCAGGTGTGAGCTTCTTTGTTAGAAATAAGTGTTATAGAGGGTTTGATATAGATTTGAAAGAAAGAGAAGGATGAGAAGAATTTCAGTCTGTCCTGTTCATAAGCTGGAGTCCTATAATGTCTCATGCTTAGTGAGCTTTGGTTTCCCCTTTCCATGTATTCCTAGTTTTCAAATTGCAGGTGACTTCCTTTTAAGGGAAGGAATGCTCTAAGCTGTTCTGGGCACCCTGTCTTTTGAAGTGGAATTCCATTGTTTCTCTTGATATTTTTGGGATTCGGGAGTCAAAAGCACCAGAGCAGAATCATCATTGTGACAGTCCTTTCACACTTCAGTGGCTCAGGTACCTACTAAGCCAGTGTGGCATCTCTGTCTGTTGTCAAAAAAAAAAGGGTGACAGTGTTGTCATACTGCACAGCATCAGCCAAAATCAAGGCCTGAGAAGGAGGAACGGCAAACTTTCTGCTTAGATGATCTCCAGAAGTGACAGTTTCATTTACCCTTTCCTACCTAAAGCTCCTTCCTACCTGGAGATCCACTTATACTGTCACATCCAGACCTCTGCTCCTTCAGCCTGCTCTGAACTCCAAGGCAGAGCCAAGTGCTGTTGCCCTTGGCGTTCCTAGTGCCCGATCTCTAGTATGTGCCTTCCCTACTCCATTATAACTCCTTTCTTTCTGCACTCACAGACATTCCCTTTACATGCAGGAGTTAGAATTACCTTTTTTTTTGATTCCTTCCTGGATCGTACCTAACATCTCATCTCATCCATCCTCACTCTCTGTTAATTCCAGCTGTATGAATGCCAATTTTTTTTCTTCTTGAAATGAGGTAGAAATTCCCTTTTCTGTACAGATCTGCACTGTGCCTGTGTGCCTGTTCTTCCTGTCCTGTCTCATCTTCATGCTTTACCCACTCTTCTTGTCTTTGCTTCTCTTCCTATTTGCACCATCATTTTTCTTCCAACCTGCCTCCTACATTTGCTTGTTTTTCCCAGGCAACTTTACTCCTTTTCAGATCCATCTTGCAAGCCCACTCTCTGTGTTGATAGCTTCTGCTCCCAGGATAGAACTTTCTTCCCCTCCTCCTCATATGCCCTTCCTCGGCCCATACTTTGTAATATCAGTTCCTATGTGATTCATTCGCCACATAGCATTTATTTTCTATCGCTTGATTCCTCATTTCCCCTCTCCACCTCCTTGAATTGGCAAACAAAATTTTCTGGTTGGCATTAAACAAGATGACTTGGGATGTCAAACACTGAATTAAGGCCAAGCAAGAAGCACTCAAGGCTCAGCAGCACCATTTTGTAGAAAAATCTCAGCAGCAGCATAAAAAAAAATACCTAAGGATTTAGATAAGAAATTAATTGAGATGTACAATTGCCTGCACAGCAGCTGCAGCAGCTCTGGCAGGCCCTTTAGCCTAATTCATAAGCAAGCTGCAACCTAGGCATGAGATGCTTGGATTACTCCTGTTGTTACTGGTTTTCACCTGTGTACCTCTTCTCTCTACCTCTCACTCTGCTCCAGAGTTGCTGATGTTGCAACATGATAAATCCAGCAAATGCAGCAGTATTGCAGCAGTGGGAATTTGGAGATATTAAGTTGCTGCTTTAGGAGGATTCCCGCCTAAGGAGAATGTGGTCTAGACTGTGGTCACTGTGTCTGCGTGAAAAGCAGACCTGGCTGACATAGTCTGTATATCCATTATAGCTCTGTGATGGTAACATGGAGCTAACACAAACCCAGTATTTGCTCACCTGCTTCCTCCATTTCCCTGATAAGGATATCTCAGGTATCTCACTTAACACTAGATTGGGTTCACTACCAAAATTGCTTCTCCTCCCATTATCATTGCACCAGGAACATATGTTTCAGGTGAAGAAGGAAGAAATGTGCTTCCCAGGCTCATTGTAATCAATTGGTTTGTCGTGTCTTTCATTTGTATTCTTTGGCCTGTTTCTTGGCCCCAAGTTTATATGACCCACAAAGAAAGAGCATGGCTTCTTCCAAGGAATCAGATGAAGTGTGACTGACATGTGTGCAGCTTTCCTTGGAACACTGTGGGAACCAGGAGATAAGTCTGCTTCTTGTGCTAGTGGAGACCTGTGCACTGTCTCTGTTGTTGCTCTCATGACCCTTCTGCTTTGGTACAATTTCTTTCTCAAGCCAGAGCACAGCTCAGGACTTCTATTACAGCAGGGCTTCTCTTCTCTCACGGCATGTGAGGTTGCTGAGGTCCGTTTAGGGATGAGAAACATCGGGAAGTAAAGTGAGTAAACATACATGCTGTCAGATCTTCCCACCAAAAATCTAGCAGATAATTAAAGTAAACTCTAATCAGCCCTTCTCCTGTGTCAAAAGGGAACAAAACCAGTTCATGGCCAAGTGAGCTTCATTTATGAAATAATTCTGACATGGGCTCAGTGCAGTCTTACCACAGCTCAAGACACAGAACACGTGTGCTTGATGCAGTCCAAATTTTATCATAGATATTAAGGCCTGACAAATCTGTGAAAGCTTCCTTTTTTTAAATTTGAAAAATATACATCTGTAGTTAACAGAGCTGCCTAATTACAGCTTCTTCCTGAAGAAAAATAAATCATTCTCCCTATACCCAAGTCAAACCAGTAAATTCAAACCCTGGGAATATTTCCAAATGGTCCAGTTTGAAGTACAAGAAAATGCTGGGATTTTGAGACATTGGCTGTTCAGAGAGAAAAGGAAATGTCTTAATGAGATATGGAAAGCAGCATGGTCTCTGGGATAGGGCACCAGATTGGGATTCAGGAAACCTGTGTTGTTATCACAGCTCTGCTATTCCTTCTTGCCCAAGTGTGCTTTAGATTCCCTTCTAGCCATCTGTTAGTCTGTTACTCAGCAATGTACCCAGCCTTCCTGTACATGCTTAGCCTGAGAAATTCAGTGCTGTTCCACCCCTTGCTGTGCCTGATCCCTTCCTCTCTTCCCCTAACCCAGCACATGGGATGACTGGCACTCCTTCATCAGCCCCCACTCGAAGGCTACTTCCCTCCCTCCTTCCTTCCTTCTGCCCTCCCCTGGTGGCTGTGCTCTTGGCCCTGGCAGAGTTGGCACTGGGGCAACCACAGTTGCACAGCAACACTGCCGGTACTGTCCTCTCCTCTTTATTTGGAACCACTCATTGATCTGGGAAGTGTAGATAATGGAGCAAAACCCCTCTGTGCTCCATTATCCTCAAGGGACTGGTAGATATTCAGGTGTATCTCCTTCCGTGTGCAGAGTCTGCTGGGAGCTGCTTGCCATCATGAGGGTGAGCAGCACGGGTTGCCCGGGAGGAAACCTTCTGCTGAGTGTTTGTAGGTGTTCCTCTGCTGCAGATGTATCTTGGACATTCAGGCCTGAGGGACAAAACCCAGTGCAGTCAGGAACAGCCATCTCCCCATGCTCAAATGGGAGTGACTGTAGATTTATTGACAAGAGCAATGCTGATCAGTGTCCCTTCCACAGCCAAGTGGATAAGTTACTAGGAGGAACAGTACCACAGCAGAGAGGTTTACCCAGGAAGTACTGGACCTCAGCATACTTGTGGAAGCTGTTGTTGGTTCCTTCTTACGTCCTCTATTAACTCCCCTGACAGTTCAGCCCTCCAAAAGATTTGCATTTTTCTGTCCTGGATTTGATGTCCATAGAAGTAAAAGGGATGGAGAGATTTTGTTTTGTTCAGAAACTCCCAGTCATAAAGTCATGGCTCTCAAAGCAAACTCATGTAACACATTATTTCATTGTCTTAATCTTTTCTGTTACTGTCACTTATAAATGGTGTCTTGCATGCACATGTATAAGATTGTCACATGAAATTGGGAAGTACTTTGTGAATCCTTGCAAAATTTCAAATAATTATGTGTTAGCAGCCTGACAATCAATGCAGTGAATTCAAACAGACAATATAGCTCATGACAAATAAAGTTCTGATTCACTTGTGTCACGTGCTTTTCCATTAAAAAGAACACAAAGGGCTTTGCATTGAACTTTGCTACTGTCATGGCTGTAGGAACCTGTGCTCACTCTAAATTCATTCTGCTGTTTGTTGTTTGAAACGAGGTCAAGATCACTTCAGTTCTGACTACTGTTAGCTGAGCATTTGTCTCTAAGTGTAAATGTATCTAGTAAAACTCTTCTCCAGCACCTACTTTGAACATTTCTCCATAACTTTAAATCTGCCAGTAAGTCTCCGCTGTTTGGGGACTCCAGCTGTGATATGTGAATGAATCAGAGGCTGCTGGAATCAGGAATGGGGCCAAAGACAGCATAGAGATAGCTATTATTTAAAGGTAATTGAGTGGAATGGGCAAAGGAACAAGCTTGAGAAAAATAGCAGCCCCTCAGGATACCCATGCTCTGCTTTTCACCCTGCAGCTGAGGTCCCAAGTTCTTGATTGACTCTGCTTTTCTGCTTCTCTCAAAAACAAAAAAGAGCCTAAAACCTGATTTTTCCCTCAATCCAAAACTGTACTACAGTCTATTCTAATGTGAGAAAGGCTGAGAACTGGTCTATTTGGGTCATCTTCCTAAGCCTGTGTTGGATATAATGTATGTTTTCTGGAAAGGAAAACTGAGTGGAAATTTTTGAGTCTTGGCTACTTAGGAAGTTAAGCATCTCACTGCACACAGGCACTGAAGAGCATTTTAAGTGAGAAACAGAACTTTTCACTGCATCATAATGCACAAGTGGGAATGTAGATACCTAGTTTTAGCCCTCCTGAATCTAGCCAGGAGGAATTAACCTATTAATCAGAATTGAAGCATTTATTTAATAATTTTAAATCCTTTTAAAATTGTATTCTGCACAGTACCTATGTGCTTGATGTAATTCCCATTTCCCTTTCCCCCCATCTCTCAGTCATTGTCACTAGCATATTCCCTCTTTTTAGCCTGCAGTAGCAGAATCTAGGTTGAGGTGAGACTGACATTTGGGGGCTGCTGGATCTTGATTTAATTGTAGAGGCAAAAAGGGAGAACGACTTTGATATCAGTTGGCTGCTTGTGGATTAAGAGGTAAAACAGAGAAGGTACAATAAAATGGACTGCTGAAGTCATCAGACTTTGCGTCACAGTTAGGAAGCAGAGAAAGCAACAGAAGATTTTGCATGTTCCCGTGAGTTATTGGCAGGTTATATTGTCGGGTCTTTGGTTACAGCCAGGTACCATTCATGCATTTACTGGTGATTCTCCTAGCCCTTGAGTGTGATGTTTCTGTGTTGTGCGTTACATCTGCCATACGTAACAAATAGCGTGCTGCACAATGTTTTTAGAAACGTTCAGGCCATTTTGGGATCGTGTGGTTACAGGTTCTTTTGCATTACTGTAAGTGTTATTTTTTCATTGAACTTTTAATTTATTCAGGAACATTCTCTCTACCATCCATGCAAATATAGTGGGTCTTCTCTTCCAGTGCCTTTTGAAATGTAAAAGGGAAAAAGGACGTGTCCAAATTCTTTTTTGGACTGATAACCTTGTTATGGATCCTGACTTAAGAAAAATGTGAAGTGTGAGCGTTAAGTGGGCAGGATCTGGAGTGCAATGAGGCTGTGGTTTGAATGTTACTGGATCAGGGTCAAAATGAGAAGTACTCTCTGATCCAAACAGTTTAAGGTATTTCATTCATCTTGAGCGAATCAGGTGTTTGTCTTCTGCCCATGAAGGTTACAGCAGAGTTAGATGCCTGGAATGAAGATCTGCTGAGGCAAATGAATGATTTCAATACCGAAGACCTCACTCTGGCTGAGCAGCGACTGCAGCGTCACACTGAGCGCAAGTTGGCCATGAACAACATGACCTTTGAAGTCATCCAGCAAGGGCAAGATTTACACCAGTACATCATGGAGGTCCAGGCTTCAGGTGAGCAGGACAATTTGATCTCTATTTTACATGGGAGAAAAAAAAAAACAAAACAAAACAAAAAACAAAAAACAACCCCCCATAAAATTTGTTTCAAACAAAAATACCCAATACATATTAAATACATTAGCTTTTAACATAACTATGAACAGTACCTATTTCTCCTCAGCAGAATTGTTCCACAAGTTTTGGTAATTATTGGATTCAGGATTATATGGTCAAAACTGCTGCTTCTTTGAAACTGAAACTCATTGAGGAAATGAAGCTGAGTTTCAAGCTTTATTCATAAATTTTCACAACTGCAGGATGGAGTTTGTGATTGACTCCAAACTGGATGGAGAGGGGAGGGCTAGAGAACTTACAGTGGTATTTCTTTGTTGTTGCTTCAGCTCAGAAACAAGCACTGCAGAGTCATGAGTTAGAGATCCTTGAGCCAGGCAGTCAGACCTCAGGTCTGGATGAAGTCTAGTTGTTCTAGACTCCTAAGCTCGTTAACCTTCCTGCAACTGGACTTTATTGACAGTCAGGCTGACCAGATGTGCTGGCTTCCTTCTCTGCAGGCCTGAGTACCTCTTTGTTCCCTGTGCCACATTTCAGGGTGCAGACATGCCCGAGAGAAAGGAGTGACGCGAGAAAGAAACTAGTTATGCAAGAGTCCTCTGGGAAAGAATCCAAATATGAGAGCCTTGAAACCAGTCATGAAATGGAACTCTTGTTTCTGTCCAGTTCTACTCAGAATTATTTTGTATAAAAAGGGAACGTGATAAACCATACTGGAATTTTCCTTTTCAGAGTGCACTTGAAAGTTAAAGGTAGCAACTTGGATGTAAAAAAAACCACTCTTAGGTATGTGCTCTTAAATGAAAGACTTGATTCATTTTGATAGGGAGCCTGTCCAATACTTTTACTCTGCTTTTCAGCAGTAGGATCCACTTTCTAATACATCATATGAATCAGGACTGTTGTATCCTTGCATTTTGCATTTTGAAAAGGAATATCGTAACTCAGATTAATCACTGCATAAAGACCAGAAATGAATGTTACTTGTGAAGTGCTTTAACCTTCTTAAATGTCTGGAAAGAGTGCAAAGCAATAGCAGTTCTTTCCCTCTCCATTTGCACTTTTGAAATAAGAAGGATTTTATGGTTTTATTCTTTGGCAAACATTTTACCTCTAGGCACCTACCTTTAAAAAAATCTGGCAGTACTCAGCCTGATTTGGCAAGCTGCACTCAACAGTGGCTGAAGGACTGCTACAAGAGTATGTTGTGAACTAGACAATCCGGTGCTTTGTGTGAACTGTCTGTGTGAGCTTCTCTGAGATCTGCCCACACGATGACTGGCCCTGTGCTTCAGCTTCCTTGCTTTCTGGGACAGAAAATTTGTTCTAATACGTTGGTTAAGATGCTTGTGTTTTTTTGATTGTTTGTTTTTAATCCTGGAAGAGTCATACAAGTAAGAATCCGTGGGAAGTAAAGAATATAATCCATAACAAAGCCAGGAGTCTCAGTGAAAGATTTTTTAGAAAATAAAAAATAAGTAAGTTCTGTGTCTTTCGAGAAGTTAGAGACAAATTCTTTTGGATTGTTGACAAAAGATTAGCAACTAAATGAAGTGACTTGTAAAATATTTATGTAAGATTATCTAAGATCACTTACTATCAAGCCTTCCCAATAAAAATCCACTGCTTCCAAAGGCAAGGAAGCAGAAACCCCATAGGGATGTAGAGTAACTGCAGTTAATCAAAGATAATGGTCATGTCTGCCATGCATGGAATGCCAAATGCTGGGAGAATGGCAAAGTAAGGGAGAGAGATGGCATGTGGGAGCCTACTGTTTCTTACTTCAATAAATGACAGTTATACGTCATTTAAAAAGTGGTTTGATTTTGCTCCCTCTTCCTGCATCCTTTATCATAGTCATTCAGTGTGTAAGGTAAGGGATGATTGTTCTTAACGGCTAGAGCTGCAAACTTGCAGGAGTCCTGGGAAATCAGCTGCTCTTGCTGCTTCCTATTGTACACTGTCACCACTGCTACCATCAAAACTCAGCTGTAGCCATAGAAGATAAAGCCAGAAAAAAAATGTGATCTTCCAGAGCCATTCTACTTAACCAGTCATCCTTAATTGACCAAGTTTCTTCCCTTCCCTGTAAATGTCTTTGAGCTTTATTCTTTTTAACATGTCACACAGGAAACTGATTCAATTTTGATCACTCTGTCATTTGGCCTGGAGGTCTTTAAGCCAGCAAGTCTGTCAGATAAAATCACATCCAGGTGTTTCCATGCATGATGCCTTTTTTGCTCAGAAGTCTTGTGGAGGTAGAAAATGAGGGTTTTAGACACTTGCCCACATATCCGATGCAGAGTTGTAGCTGTGATTCTTACAGGGCTGTGGAGTGTCTGGAGATTCCTGTGAACATACTCCTGTTGTTGCAATGAATCCAAAGATTCTGTGATGCACCATATCAGACTCTGTGTGGATGTTGAGGGCATCATCTGTGCACATCAGGCATTGGTGCAAATCCAGTATTTCCAAAGTTCCATGCAGCTCAGGGTTATGTTCCTGTGATTCCATCCACTACTTCAGTGCGTGTGAGTGAGCCTGCTTTGGACTAGCCTGTTTTCACCAGCAGAATAATTATTTTTCAAAGAAATGTTTGTTTTTATTAGGGGATATCTACGATCTGGAAGTAAGGTTATGTTTTCTGAAATTTTGCAGTACTTGCAAATTGTCTTCATATCTCACTAAAATCTGAGTCTTTAATGAACCTTATTTGCATTTAGGGAATATTATAACAGTATTCTTAACACGACTGGACTTTTGAATGAGCCAGCTCTTTTTATTTCAACGAACCTCTGCTATTTTTCCAGTTTGATTGTGGCTCTGCTGCTGATAGCAAAGCTAAATATGTGGGTAAATATTCTCAAAAATGGATATTGATTTTTTTGGGTGCCCAACTTGACATGTTGAAGGGTCCTGGCATTTTCAAAAGTGACAGCTTGGACATGTCTGAGAAATCCATTTCCCCTGGAAAGTTTAGAATAATATTTTAGTAGTGATTTAGCACTTTGGTCCAAGCTGCAGTGATGACACAGTCATGTAATTTATTAATATACGCAACTTAGTAATTCTCATTCTAGGAATTAAAAGTAGTTACACTCTAATAGCTGGTTAATTGATCACACAAATTTATTTGATTGTTGAAGTCTATTTGCATTGTCAATATCATTGTCATAATGAGCCCCACAGCTGGGAGTCTCTCACGGTTTACAGAGCTCCCTTTTTATATCTTAGAAGCAATTTGTCTAAGTCAAGCCTGAAATACTGTAAATATGCAGTTGGGGACATTTATTCAGTCCCAGCCTGATATGTGGAAAATTCAAAGCCCTTTTGGTTCCTGGTCATCAAGCTAACATCGTTCACCTTTTCTCCCAGTGTTGCATTGCTTAAAAGGGAAGTGGAAACCTATTTCATTTTGTTTGTGATGTCCTTTATACTTAGTTATAACTATAGTTTATATTGCAAAGAAGAGAATATAAACTACCATTGCAGTCTTTTAATATTTCAGCCTAAAGCAGGTTCAAAGCTGTTTCAAGACAGTTTTTTACAGGTCAAAAAGCAATAACCTTTCCTCAGACTGAATTGTATCTCACATTGCCAGCAGTTCAGGTGTCACTAATGTATGTTTTGTAGGATGCCAGTTAGTGAGGCTCAGTACTCTTTTCTGTGGTATTTTTTTAAGAACATTTTCAGTTCAACATCGTTCTCTTGACATCTGCTGCACTGTTTGAGAGATCAGAAGAAAATGGCAACCAAGTTGGGTTTATCAGAAAGTCACCTGTGCTTTTCTAGCTGTCAAAGCACAGTGTGAAGATAATATGTATGAAATTATTTGGGAAACAAAGCTTTCTATTTTGCAAACCAATTCTCGGGAAGAATCAGCGTTCTCACCGCATGTGCCGGCACTGTAGAATAAATCTGCATGACATATGACAAGCAAGAAAGGGCAGATCATTCATCATGGGGAGCGCAGGCTGCCTTGGATAGCATCCCAGGCAGTTCACTGGTTGCTGCTGATGAGTTAGCACGATCAGAACCAGACCAGCTGAGTGTGCACGAAGGAAAACCGTGCATTTAATATCCAATAGGTGTAGTGAAGTCAAGCATACAAAAAGCCATCATGTCCTGAGGATACAGAACCATATGCAGGCTAATTGTAGCAACAATGCCTGGTGTCTGGCAATTGAAAAGAACTTCACTCCCAAGAATAGAAACGTATATTAAATTTCCAGGTTTGAATGGGAAGCCAGGGGCCATTCCACTTTATTTGGTAATGAAGGAACTGTTTTGTTTTGGCTGGGAAAGGGAATAAGCCAATCATTTGCATTCCCATGGGCTTTTTCTGATGGAACCAGAAACCAGGAAAAAGGGGATAGGGTTAGTAATAAGGTCATGTTTATTTTGTGCACTGTCCTCTGTAGATATCGTTTGTGAGAGAGAAGGAAAGTTATGAGTCTCTGAGGAGGATAAAGGAGGAGGACAAGACAACTTTCTAAATGGGTTTTTAAAAGTGTCCAATTTTTTTTTTCAACAGCTTCTAATTAACACATTTCTCTTTAAATGTTATATTATTCCATGAAATCAAATGGCTCTGGAGAAAAGGGCAGTGTTTTCTCAGCATTACTGCAATTAGAATATTTTTGTATTAGGTTCCTGATCCTTCCTGCTTTGAGGCCAATGGCAAAATTCCAGTAGACCTTAATGAGGGAAGAGTTGGGTCTCAGAGTCACAGGGATTACAGTAACATGGGATGACATCATATTTCCTCCAGGCCAAACTTCCCCAATTGCACTGGTAACGTACCCAGCAATGTTATTGCGTGAGTGTAATCAAGAAGGAAGGTGTGAAGGTCTGCACTGTATTTCATGTAATGACTACGCACAAGCCTCGAAGTGTCATAAGAAAATTCAGGAGGTAGGAGGGGCCTCAAAAGGTCCCTCTTTCAATCTCCTGATCAAGTCAGGGCCAGCTGTGAAATCAGACCGGGGGTTTATCAATCTCATGCAGGATGCAAGGGACAGGGATTGTGGTACCTGTCCACCTTTTCTCTCTGATATGTGATGATTGGATGAAAGCCAATCTGTAGAATAATTCTGAATGAACTATAGGAGTGTTTAAACTAAATAATTTTTAATGATCCTCTGTGTCCGGATGGAGAAAAAGTTTGCACTGTGGAGATCCCTGAACTTGTAGCACTACTGTAGATCTGGTGACCAGAGTTTACTTCCTGTATTTCACTTAGATATTTTTTCTTCATCTCTTTTCTCTTTTAAATTTTTTTCAACATACATTTCTAAAGTGTAAGTTAATGAATTACAGTAAGAAAGGGAGTTTTTTCTGTCTTTTTTATAAATTTGATGTTCATGTAAATTTCTGAGAGACTGTGGCTAAATCATGTCCTACTGGCCACATGCTGGGCGAGATGAGCAATGATCACCAGAGAAACACTACTTTGTGGAAAAATGTAGTGAGGCAGAGTGGCAAACTGGGAAAGCCAGACATTACATGTGAGAAAATTTAGTGAGAAATAATTACTCAGATACTTGCAAATCAACGTGTTAGGTAGCAAAAAGTTTTGAAGTTCACATTTATGCAAAACTGAAATTTCAATGATATCTCTCTCTCTCTGCATGTCACAGGTATTGAGCTGATCTGTGAAAAAGACATTGATCTTGCAACGCAGGTTCAAGAACTGCTGGAATTCCTGCATGAGAAACAGCATGAGCTGGAGCTTAATGCTGACCAAACTCACAAGAGGTTAGAGCAGTGCCTACAGCTCCGGCACCTCCAGGCTGAAGTCAAGCAGGTGAGAGTTTTTAGCCACCCATAAGGAGCTTAAGTGGGTTTTCGGCCATTGCATATATGCAACTGCTAAAACAGCTTTTGCCAAGTGGCATACCTTTAGGAGGACAATCTTAATCCCTCTTTGCTTAACAATACTTGATTTGCTGACAGGTTACAGGGTGGCCCTTTGGCTTCATGAAGAGATATTGGGAGTGCGCAGAACTGACCCAGTAACTTCTCAACTGGAGAAAATGTATCAACCTCCAAGTGTTCTGGGAATATAATTATTTGATTTGGGACCCAGACTTAAACTGCAAGGTGGAGAATTGGCCCAAAGCAAAGGAAACTGAGCTGTGAGGTCTAAGGATGAAATTATAGTAGTTTCACCTTTTCATTTATTGCTATACATCTGTTGACCTGCAGGAATCTTGAACATCTTCTGGTGATTCAAAAAGTTCTGCCTGTGTTTTCTAGATCCAAGGACTTGTTTAGACATCTCAGTATTGTTACATTGCCTTTCTTTCAGTTTTCATCCTAGTGTAGGCAGTCATGTTCTGCCTCCCTTGGTTTTCCCTAATATTTAATTTGGATGCCTCATGTTTCTTTGTTTTCCTTTGCTGCACAGGGTGACACTACACTTCCTGCTCTTAACCCATAGGTGGTGTCATACTCCAGTGTATATCTGGATTTCAAAGGAATGGTCTTGGTTTCATTAGGAGAACCAAGAGCATCTTTTCAGACACCTGGAATATTGAGGTTTTTATTTTACCTCTACAAATGGTTGAGAGGTGGGAGGGCTGTCCAAATACTGCAAGGTGTTCATTGAAAAGATTTGCTTATTTGTTTACTACATATATATACTTATACATATGTGTGTATGTATATACTGAATCCTTGGTAGGTGTGATCATAGATATTGACTTTTGAAGAGGGAATAGTCAAGTGATACTTTACCTGAATTGTTTCATCATCACTGGACAAAAATCCTTCATTCTCAGACAATACTCAAGCTGGAAGGTGGAGTACCTACACCAGTGCATACATTTTCTTTTAAAGTCTATTTGGATGCGAATATTTTGCAACCCTACCTAAAACCTAAAAATAGCATAAAACTATCCTAATTTTTTTATTTTTAAGTGTAGTCATTTTTCATTTGTGATTATTGAAAATGAACTCCTCGTGAAGTTCTAGAGCTCTGTAGGGTGCTTTGGCTTTCTTCTGGGAAAAAAAAAAAAAGGAGGCTCTGTGATATTTATAATCACCACTGTAATATGATTATGAATTGTATCCTTTTTCTCCCATAGGCTCCCAAAGTTTCTTACACACATCTTAGCTAAGCTTGGAGTTTTGTGGATAGATTTATGATGAAATAGAGACGTTTTATGACAGAAAACAGGAGGTCATACATGTAGCAGAAATGCTAAAGATGCAGGTTGCCCACTAGCCCAGGATGAAGTGCAGTGGGTCAGCCCTGTGGCTGCTCCTGGAGCCATACAATGACAGTGCAGCACTTCCTGCAGGTACTTGATGTTACCTACCTTATTATCAAGTATCTGCCAGGCTTTAAGTATTTTACAACCCTAAAACTACCCAAAGGAAGTGGTTATAGGACTGAGGTATCTGATACTTACTGTGAGGGAACAGCTGCCTTGAATTAGTATTTCCTTGATGGAGCTTGGGACCATGTGAGCTCTGGTTACTAAGTGACCTTTTGGCAAACCAATAGTGAAAAAAACATTTTATTTGTTCAGCTGAATGCTAAGGCTCCTTTGCTTGTTAACCTATAAATTACCACAGCTACAGTTTCCCTTAGAAAGAGGCCAGTTACAATATTTCTGTGTCCTATCTATTTGGTTTCCTGTAGATGAGTCATATTCCCGACCATTTAGTGAGATTGGGAAATATATTGATTTTGGCTTACAGTTCATCTCCAATCCGGTCCAGGTTTCCTTCACTTTAATTTTAGTGCATCTGAAACGATGGATGATCTCATTACCAAATTGCTCTTGCTCTTGTGAGTGGGGTGAGATGTGGTTGCTGCAAGACACCTACTGTAGCTGTGTTAAGTTCTGCTGACATAGTAAAATCGGTCAAGGCTGCTACATGTACATGTGTTTGCGTTTTGATATAATGGCTCATGGAAATAAAAAGTCTTTTAACTGTCTCTATCTATTTAAGTTCCATTTACCAGAGATTTCTGCTTTATATCATATGCGCCAAGGGTTTGAATGCCAAGACAATGAACTGAAGTTTGAGACCATTAAAGCAGAACGATTCCAAATTAGATGTTCTGTGAACTGCTTTAGAGTGGAAATAGTAAAGATCAGTAATTCACAAACTCTTTGTTATTAAGGAAGATCCTGCCTGAGCCTGATTTCCCTCCTTTGGATCCCTCTCATTTCTGACAGAAACTACAGAGCTTGGACTGCTCACATAAAAGTAACAGCAGAATAGATTTGTGGAGATCAGTTTAAAGAAAACAAACTCTAATGCTGTGCCTGCAGCTGTTTGGCTTCCCTATCCCCTTATTTTATCTTTGTATGGTTTGGGGTTTTTTTTCTTGATAAGTGTTGAACTTGACCTAATTTTCTTCAAGATATGCTCACAGTGTCCTGCTACAATTGCTTTTCAGGTTGTTTTGAAGAGTATTTAGTCCTTTTGATGTGGCTGTTATCCATCTACTTTTGCTGTTTGGCACTAGATTTGTTTCCATAAGTGTATGCCCAAAGGATGATGGGAAGTAGTCATTTGAAAGTTACTGAATATATTTGGTTTTTTCCTAATCTAATATCAAATAGCTCCTGGAAACCTGATGCAGTTTTGAATGTGGCTAAAATTTCCAGAGGCCATCCTTGCTGATGGCTGGGTCTGTGTGGTACAATCCTGTCAAAGAAGATACAAAGGGTCTGGAGATGTAAAAGATTCACTTACATTGTTTTATCTTTTAAACTTAAAAATCTTTTCCTATCCAACTTGACAGGTATCCATAGCAAGGCCTTAAGTCTTTTTTAGAAACATGAAGGAAGGCATTTGGACTAAATTAAATAGTGGACAAAAGTACTACACGATACAGAGCTCTTATTCCTTAAGGGTGGCTGCACAAAGGGTGCCTCAATCTTCAGTTTTCCTGTAGAATCTGATTCTGTGCTCAGTGCAGATGGCAGAGTTTCATGGAATAAATTATGAATTTTAGAATAATTTGGTTCTGTTATTTAATTAAAGACAAGCTGTTGTACAGGAGTGTAGCCTCTTTAAAGCAAATTGGAGTCAAAGGTGGGAGTTGTTTCAGAACTGTGGTGGCTGCCCTGTTAAATAACCTGTTCCTTTCAGAGAAACTGTTCTCCAGTGTCAAGTGACTGTTATATAAGATGCTGTAAAAGTATTTCTGCTTCTCTGCTATTAAAAGAAAAAAGTTAGGCTTTTAAGACGGTCTTTGGAGATTTATTGAACTCCAGAATTATTTAATCAGTTCTTCTACAAAGCTGATAAAATTTGTAATTTGTAGGAAATGTCTGTTTAAAGCCGTCTTTTTTTGTTGACCCAACAGCACGTTGCCAGATAATGGTGAATCTGTTAATACAGGAAATGATCGTACAAGGGTCTTGGTGTTATATTAGCAGCTTCTCTACATATTTTAATGACAAGGTATTAAACACTTTATGAGTAGGAGTCAACTTGTGAGCAGGTCTTGTAAATCAGATACAGATGTGTTAATGCTCTCTTTTAGCCAGTTCACTTCTACTGCTAATGCAGGGACACAGTGAATGTCTCTGCAGGTGACTGGTTTTTGCACTTAGACTGGAGAAGCTTTGGTAGTGCAATTGAACTATTTTTATTTTTTACTGCATATAAACTAAGAGAAAGACATTACTACGAAAATAGGTTATGCAATCCCAGATGAGGCTCTGACATTTAAGTGCTAGGCTTTTGGAAGTAGAATGGGTCACTGTGTAAGTTCTTCCATGCAAAATTTGCTAGTTCTTGGGTGCTCACTGGGCCTTGAAAGGGAACTGTGGGAGGCCCACAGTGAGTGTTTAAACCCACACTGTGGGGGAAGGAGAGAGAAGCACCACCCAGGGGTGGCAGCAGCCTGGGTCAGGAATGGTGCTGTCAGCATTGCTGATGAGATGGAGCCCATCAGAGCCTGACCTGAACTGCTTTACCCTGAATATTTTTGTGTCTGCAAGACAATTGTACAGAGGAATGCACATGTATTGATAACACTGGGGGAAACCTGGCAGATCAGTTGTATGGTCTCTCTTTCTAATGATTTTGCTTTGTTTTAAGACTGATGTTCCACTGATCTTTTTTCCTGGTTTTTACTCAGATATTTGTATGAAATCTGTTGCGCTTTTTGAAAATTTCAGCTGAAATAGAAGTTGAGGGGAAAAAATGCTATATTTTTAGCATAACATAGTATTTTCTACACTCTAAATGGTCCAAGTCAGAATGTATTGAGGTATATAAAATGTGGAAGCATGTCTTGCATTATCATGTCCTCACTTCAAGTCTTTCCCAGGTACAGTGATCCTTTGATTAACTTCAGTGTTTGGTAGCATGTAGTTGGTAATAATGCAGGTTTTTGGTCTGATGGATTATAGAAAATACCAGCCAATATAATTGTCCTATGATAACTCGATTTCTTTTCCTGTAAATCTTTGTTGCACTTCCCACAGGAACAATTACACCTGATGATGAAAGAAAGAAAGCTGACAAATGATATCTTCCACACTGTTGTACTGAGCAGAATGTAATTTTCTACAAATTGGGGTCAGCTACATGTGTAGATGGCTCCCCTTTCTTTCTCCTAGGGAAAACTCATTTTCCTACCCTACAGGGAATTGAATGGCTGTAACTGGGGTGATACATGATGTAGGGATACAAAAACAAAGCAACAGAAAATTCCTATTTTTTTGCAGGCAATTTAATGGATCACTTGGTGAAAATGATAGCACAAAAAGGAAATTACTATGTAGAATACTGCAGCAAAGTCAATTTTGGAACTTTGTAAATTGTGAGCTATATTTAGGGCAGTGATTGAGCAGTCAGGATTTCCTGTGCATCCATGAATTGGATTTAGCAACTTTCTGGCTTTACTGGAATAATTTTACACCTACACAGATAGAAAATAAGCTTTGAGACAACACAGAAAAGAACTTGCACGTGTGTTCTGGGTGCTAATTTCCCAAACATGTATATTAAAATGGCAGAAAATGCTGCTGCTTAAATGAGCAAGTACAAACTTGATAGATTAATTATGTATATTTAGGATTTGATTCTGCAGTCATTACAGTATGGTTTGCATGTCTACAAATAATCTGAACATCTCTGAAATAAAACCTCTTGATGAAATACAAAATGCAGGACCTGATATTTATTCCTAGCTCTGCATGCAGGTGGAAACTCTAACGGCATCTTAACTCTATGCTAGATGAAACCAACAGTGTCTTCTCCATCCTCACCCCTAAGCTCTGACTTTTCTGTGAAAGAAATACAGGCAAGTGGAGCAGAAAGGTGTTGCAACATCTGTGATTCCAGCTGGAAATTTGAAAAAGAGAGAGATACCTTTGTTTAAATTCAAGTCTCCCTCATTATGATTTGTGTTTTTGCTGTGAGGGGAACACTGACTTTTGTGATCAAACCTTGGAAATGAGAGCCCTTTGCTATCCAAATATCCATGTGATACTTTGGAAGTTGAATTCTTCAGGCGATAACTTCTTCAAAAAGATCTTTGCCCTGTAAAAACATAGGTCATCCTTATCTTAGGATTTCGTTCTTCTCACAGATTCAACATGAGGCCACACTGGGCAAAGCGCATTGTTCAGCCAACCTGAAGCATTTTCTGATCGGTGGCTACATAAACCTTAGCCCTGAAGCAACCTTTCCATAAGCACATCCTTTCTTTACAGGTGCTTGGCTGGATCAGGAATGGGGAATCAATGCTGAATGCAAGCCTTGTCAACGCGAGCTCCCTCTCTGAAGCTGAGCAGCTCCAGCGAGAGCATGAGCAGTTTCAGCTGGCCATTGAGGTAACACCAAGGGGTTTACTTTGTTTCTCCTTCCCGGGTGAACATCATACAAAAGGTTATCTCTTGGGCATCGATCATTGCTTGCCTGAAGGAAGGGGAGGAATAAAAACTTTGGAAAATCAACTTATCATTAAACTGATAATGTAACCAGAGCTCACACTACATCTTTTTCATTCAACTCTCCTTTTGTGGACAGCAGAAAAGAAATTAATTCAAACTCTCATCTTCAAATAACTTTGACAAAGAGTCAAGAGGAGCAATTTTTAAGAATTGCCTGCTAAACTGCCTTTGCCCCTTCTTGCTCTGGAGTAACAACACATCTTTGACCTGGCCCTTGAAAACTAGTTGTGAGCCAACCCATTTGCCTCACTCACGGGGCCAGGATATGGCAGAAGGTATAACACCTGATCTGGGCTGCTTTCCTTTGAGTGAGAAAGTAGTGGAGGCCTAAGAACTGACCTGAGTAGGGCACTACAAGATTTATAGTTAAGCTCAGTACTTCGTGTACCTCTGTCATTACAAACAAACCCCACACTCACAGGGTGTGCTCACTTCAGCTGCTACAAAGAGGTTCCATTGCTTTCTCCCATTCCTGTTTAACAAGGTGTATGTGCTTCCCAGATTATGTTGTTAGCTACTTACAGAGCAAGGAACGAACTGCAGAATCCCTATATATTTGAAAACTAAACCAAACTTTAAACTAGAAAGTACAGAGATTTGAAGAGATGCCTGACTGTGTGGGGGGGGAGGAGGGCAGGGGGAAGAAGGAGGGAATAATGTCTCCTGGTAAACTTGGAATTCCAAGTCAATATACATCCTAGTGTTGCTATTAAGTATAGAGTTTAAATCTTAGCTAGTGACCTGTTTGGATCCAGCTCCACTCACAGTAAAGAAGGAGCAGCTGTTGCAGCTCCTAAAGCAAAAGGAAGAAGTTTCCTGTCAATTCTGTATGAGCTGGCTGGTACCAAGCTGTGCTGACCACATCTTGGCAGCCACCACCAGACAGCAGTGGGGAACAAGACACCCACTGGCTGAGTTATCACAGCTTGCTGCCATCAGGGAAGTGCTTGTACTTGGTGGTAAATGCAAATCTCAGAGGGAGAAGAGGGTTACACCACAGTAAGGGGAAAATAAGTTTTCAAAGGGAGAAAACACTAGATTAAATATTTTAAATGTTTGAAGCTCAATATGGGGAAGAGATCAGCAAAGCACATAGGGCAGGCTGTTCTCTAAAGGCATTCTAGATGTGGAATTGATTTTCAGTTCAAATCCTTTAAAGTCTATTTTAAATAAGTATTACAATTCTAATATCAGTAAAGCAGTTGGATATTAAATTTAACCAGTTGTTCTTGAACATGTCCCTAAGTGTTTCTGCCGAGTATTAATCCTTACTTTTTTGCTAATAGCTTTCTGTACACTGCAGTATTCATCAGTGTATTACTAGATGATTTCAAGCTTCTTTCCAAGTTCAAGGACTAGATCATAAAAGTATCACATGAGAATTTGTCAATGGCAGTTAGAAATGGGAAGTAGCACAGAGGAGTCTTTGAGAGATTTTAAGGCTTCTGGTCAGATAATTAAAATCAAATATTGGACTAAACTATGTCTGAACACAGTCACTCAGGAGGCTTTGAAGAGCCTGGGACTATTTTACTTCCAGCAGGCCACAGAGGAAAGTGTAGCCACCACCTGGTAACTCTGAGAGGAGCTGGTATAGGCTGAGCAATGGGACAGTGAGGAATTCAGTCCCGCCTGTGAAGTGGCCACTGAATAAATTGGGGAATGGTGGAAAAAATGGTTTGAGTCTTCCCAGTTCTGACTTTAAAGGTAGCGCAGTCTAGTCTCCAATGTGACTTTCAGAAATGCATCTTTGTGATACAGTTCATGCACCTTAGTACGACATCTTCTTATCTTCTGGGGTTGATGTTTTGTATCCCGTGGACAGGACAATTACACACACAAGTAAAGCGCTGCTGCCGCCAGGTAAGTTGTCTGGCAACAGTCAGATTAGGGTGATTAGGCCCATAGTTTGCCAGCTCTTTAGGGTTCACTTTTGGATCTGCAGACTCTGTGTGGGATGCAGTCAGCACTGAGGCTGGGTGAGAGCTCAGCACAACAGCTGCCTGCTCTGGGATGCCAAAATGGACCCCCAGGAACCCCACCCCGGGTTGCCCAAGCAGCAGTAGCTGATCAGTGGAGCTAACCCATCTAAGCAGTGCTTATGTGTTCCAAACTCTAATATTGTGTTGCAAATGTGTGTCAATAATTGAAACTAAAATGCTTTGCAGAAAGTAACTGTTAACTGAAGATAACTCTCTGAAAATATTTCGCTCTCTCGCATCTCCATGCTCACGCCTCGCCTCACCTTTCTACCATACATCTGGCACATCTGTACAACCTCTCTTTCCTCCCCTCATACACAGTCCCTCTTTCATGCCACTTCCTTACAGAAGACACACCAGAGTGCCCTGCAGGTCCAGCAGAAAGCCGAAGTGTTGCTCCAGGCTGGACATTACGATGCTGATGCTATCAGAGAGTGCGCTGAGAAGGTGGCCCTGCACTGGCAGCAGCTGATGCTGAAGATGGAGGACAGGCTCAAACTTGTCAATGCCTCGGTGGCCTTCTATAAAACCTCTGAGCAGGTGAGCTGAGCAGTGTTGTAGCTGAGCCATAGCAAACCTATGTCTGAACTAGTGTAAATTCTTTCTCTGACAAGTATTGTAACCAAAAAGCACCAAACCAAACAAAGCACAACCCCCAAGAAAAAAAGGGAAAAAAAGACAAGCAAAGAAAATATGGATAAAAGAAGAGCAGCAAGTGGTTTGTAGTAACTTTCATCTTAACATTTTCATTGAAGCAATGTAATTATTGAAGTTGTTTCTTTGCAGGTTTTTTTTTTCAAATTTTTCCCCTTTCAAACAGCAATAATTTTTGAAATCCCACCATTTTGTTTCAATTTCTCATGGTACCAGAGAAGATACCTAATTTTGAGGAATATAAATCTGCTTTTCCTTGAGAACTGCTTGCAGTTTATCAATTGTTACTTTGTGAGCAGTACTCGCCAGCGTTTCCACTAGTAGTTAAACATCACCATGCTAAAAAAGATGCCAAGAAACAAAGGGACTTCTCTTAAATCCACCTGCAACACAGATAATTACAGCAGTAACCCATTGTATGTTAACATAACTTTGTTAACAGTATGATAAAATTCCAGGTGTTCATGAATTTTAAAACACCTTCCAGTTGGCTGCTGGTGTGGTGGGATTGTTCATCCCTTGCACAAACAGGTGCCATTTCTGCTGTAGTCAGTGAGAATTAGTGCCACAGTGTGGCTACTCCAATAGCCTTGCCTGATGTAATTTCCTGCAGTCAGGCAGCTGGCGTTAGCACGGATATTGCAGGAACCTGTGGTTTTACTCAAAGGGCAGCAGTGATTGCCATGACATTTTCTGTTGTTATTGTCATCTCACAGTTAGTTCCTCGATTAGAGAACCAGGCTTGGTGAGATTTTTAACACAACTAAATGTGTTATTAGGGAAAGACCATGTTTCTCCTTCACATCGAGGCTGTTGATGATCCTTGGGCCACTTTTTGGTCATTTGTTTAATGCATTTTTAAGATGAATATGAATTAATTCCTTATAATGAATGTCTTTCGCTTGGAAGAGTTTCAAATGGATTTACAGCCCCTGATGCGTTCAAGATCAAAATGAATTACTGCTAATGGAGGTTTGTGAGAAATGAAAACCATTGAGGGATTCATTAAAGCTTTAGACAGTTAAATGTTCTGGCCAAAACATGCATAGCCACTAATTTATCAATTCTGTCTCTCTTCCTGTTTCCAAGTCACAGACAAACACACACTGCAGTGCCCACCAGTTCATTCATAAGTTGTATCTATTCAGCAAATGTTTAGGGCAAAGACTGTTCAGTCTTTGAATGCTCATGAACTCACTGCTGCAAGTAGTCCTCTTTTGGGCTGCACAAGTGATCTCCAGTCCTTAAGGATCTGCTCCCTGACTGGATGACACTGGATTGAATGATTTACTGGATCCTGAATTCTCTGAGTGTCTATAAAAAACAGCTAAAAGGGTAGAGACGCTGTCACATCCAGCCTAACTTTTTCAGGCCTGTCTTCCCCAAGCATAGTATGTCCTTGATGTAAGTGGTGAAGCCCTGGTTTTCAGATAGCCCATTTTCTCTCTGACTTCATTGACAGCCCACCTTACATTCACTTCTCTCATCATCTTAACAGAGAGATTATATTTATATGTGCAGGGATGATCCCTTCTGGGAAGGTGTGGATCCCAGGCAGTCCATTTACTAAGTCACCAAAGTCCAATAGAATGTCAAGGTTTTCAAGAAGTAAAATGCAAATGCTTTTCTGTGCCAAATAACACATGGGGCACTTGCTCTCCAATAAATGTTTGAGAGAAAATGCTGGTTTGCATCCAAGCAAGATTTCAGATTGCCAAATGCATAATATCCTTGCATAATACATAGTGCACAAGCCTGGCAGCAGGATCAGTTGATCATTTCACCTTAACTCACCAGTTTTAAAATAGACTTTGATTTTCTCTGGGTTGGTGGGTGATGCTGGACTCCAGACTGTGCTCTTAATCACGTGGGACCATCTGAATTAAAACTGTGTTCATATGAAAGTTGCAGGAGTAAGCAAAAAAAAAGATGAACATGGTTAGCTGGATCCTTAGCAACAACTGACTGGCTTTTGAGTCATCTCAGCAGGGGAGTGTGTAGGAAGAGCCCTCTGGGAAAGAAGAAGAAAGTTCCAAATGTTCTGGAAAACTTCTGCAGTTTTTCCAGTATCCTTGCGAGCCACTGAGAGTATTTTCAGGATCCACGTCACATCAGACTCAGCTTTGTCTGAGGCCACTGCATAATTTCCTGGATGTGTTGATTTATTTACCTCATTCCTACTACTCTACCAAGATAGAAGATACATTTGTGAACCCTGTACAGTGGAACACCTGCATCCACCTGGGTTGTGACACTGATTTGATGTCTGTTGGTTTTGATCAGTCTTTACAAAAGCTGTATAGGGAGCAACTATCATGCAGGCAAACAGAATTAGTTCCAGCTTCAGGAAAGTATTTAAGCATGTGTTTTTCTTTAAGTATATGCTAAGTCCATTGACTTAGGTAGAATTTAAACACATCTAAAGCACTCTTCTATAATAGGGGTTGTTTTCCGAAGGACCCATTGGGTCTGGACTGATCCCTGCCTTGTACCTCCACCCCCATTATCTATTAGAAGAGAGTAATGATTTATCAGCCTTAAACCAGATAAATTTTATTCCAAACAGCAGAGATCCCTATGGGTAAGAAGAACTGCTAGATCATTCTGTCCAGGGCCTGTTTTATACCCAGGTGTCCCCATGCTGTGGCCCATTAGCACAAAACATTTAGATTTGAAACGTCACTGGTCATAGACTTTTACTGAATGTGCTCCTCCTGTTTATGATTGTAGAAAACTGAATTGCTGTGCTCTGGGTGTGTTTCAGGTGTGCAGTGTATTAGAGAGTTTGGAGCAAGAATACAGACGGGATGAAGACTGGTGTGGAGGTCGAGATAAACTTGGACCAGCAGCTGAGATAGACCATGTCATCCCTCTGATCAGCAAACATCTGGAACAAAAGGAGGCATTTCTCAAGGTCTTGTTCCAGTTCTCTGATAAATCAGGAAAACTCTCCATTAAGTAGACAGTTTAGAGCAGTGTTAGAGCAGCTGAGTTTGAGAGGAGGTTCTGAGGTGTAGTTCCAATTCAGCTACTGGCTGGCTGTATAAATCCCAGGCTAGTTTTACTTTGTTGTAGCAGGGGTAATATGCATTATCATCAATGCATATTTGAGAGAGATGTCACCAGGACTATTTAGGTGGTATTTGCATTGCACTTGCAGAATGTTTGTTGTTGTGCTGGTTCAAAGTTAGAATTCTCAAAATTGCATTATAAATGACAGCTATTACACATCATTTTGGTGTTGGCTTATACAAACCATTCAGCATTTCAGATTGTGTCCTCCAAGCCCGTAATTGAAGAACTAACAACAACTGAAGCAATTGTGTCTCTGCAAGGCAGCACCAGGATGGAGACAGAGATTTCTTCCTGCCTTCCAGGTGCTGCCTTGTAAGAACTGTGCAGTTGACAGGATGACAAGTGAACTGTCAGCCAGCGTTCCGCTAAAACTGGTACACAACGTGAAACTACGCTTGCAGTCCAGGCTTAAAAAATTATGCCTTTGGATTGTATGTTTTTTGAAACACTTAGTACTTTTCTTGAGAGATGGGTTAGGTTTGGTTAGACTGAAAATGTGTGAGATACGAGTTCTTAACAGCAGTTGTTTTATTATTGACATTAATTCACTTAATATCTAAAATGAGCCATTATATTGAAAATTCCTGATGTTGTAATACATTTATGAGGCTGTTAGTTTATTAGCTGAGTTTATTGACTCCTAGCTGAAGTTCTCATCCTCCCAGATGAAAGAGAACTTCTCCCTGCAAAATAAGCAGAGAACTCCCTTGGATGCCTTTTGCTTTCTTTGTTCATCCTTACTGATTCTTTTTGGTGGGGGCTGTTTTCCTTAGGCCTGTACACTGGCACGAAGGAACGCCGAGGTATTCCTGAAGTACATCCACAGGAACAATGTCAGCATGCCCGGAGTAGCAAGCCATACCAGAGGGCCCGAGCAGCAAGTGAAAGGTTGGTGCATTGGTGCAGTGGCAGCACCGAAGGTTTTGTTTGCTTGCCCCTCTGCTGCTGCTCCTCCCAAAGTCTGTGCACAGGCTGAGAAGGCACCCTGAGTTTTGCCATCTGCCATCACTAAATGATACCTGTGCCTGACACCTTTAGAAGGGATCCCTCCTCTGCCGGGCGGGAGTTCTTACACAGAACTGGCTGTTGCAGGTGGTAATGGGGGAAAAAAGGAAAGGTGCTTGAAGCACAGGTTTCTCTTTTCAGAAGAGTCTGTGGAAGGAACACTGCACCAGCCCCAGTCATACAGGATGTTAGCTGAGATCATCAGACACTGTTTTGCCTCAATATCTAAAAATGCATAAACAAATAAGCACATACCAAATACATGGTCTGAATGCATCCTGTTGCTGCTGAGCACCAGAAAACGATGAACTCCAAACTTGTTTGTCCAACTTTCACCCACTGTTGTGTCAAATGCTTGGCATTATTATGGACATTTGTTCCTTGCAGTTGAAAATCATGGGAAAGCTAATCAAGCCCAGACTCAGCAAGACCTTAAGTGTGCACCTGATATAAATTTGTGAGTGTTCCTCATTGAGCTTGTTTGAAATGGTTCACTTACGTAAAAATCAGCTTGTCTACTAGTCCCTTTCTAAGCCAAATATGTAGTTTTTGTGCCTGGTGACTCTATCCACAGAAAATGTTTGAAGTGGGCACTTCAGTTCAGAATAAAATCACCTAAAAAATGTCCTAAATCTGGGTGTCTGTCCCATCCTCACCACACAGAAAGCAGTTTAGAGGACCAATGCCAGACCTCAGCCCAAAATCACGGCCCAAGAGTAGCTCCATGGGGAGCACACAGAGGGTCTCCAGGCAGCACAGCTGTAAAGGAATCTTACCAAACTAGGGGCTCAGGTCTGAATTAAAATCAGTCATGACCAGAGCTCTAATGGCAGAATAGGCTTTGGTGCCAAGTGGTGGGTAGCCAGTGGTCAGAGCAACAGATGAGGCAGTAAAAGAACAATTTCTCTTATGTCAGCTGGTACCAGACTCCTGAAATAAGTAACAGAAGAGAACAAAAGGACGAGAAATCACATAACCTGCTGTGTTTACTGGAGTAAATCCCAAACTCTATTCTAGCATCTTTTCCTTTACCAGATAATCCTGCAACTATACTTTCTTTGTGGTGGTTTCTTGAGTGTGTGGTTCATTTGGTTCAGTTTTAAAGCAGCCCCTTTGAATCAATGCTTGTTTTTAAGAAGTACAATATTGGGCACCCTTGCTCTCGGGCATGTGGTCCAAGCAGAGTGATTAAATTCAGCTTTTTATGGCTTATTTCTGTGTGCACTCAAAGAATCACTAGTCATGGAGATGTTTTTCTTTTGCCCCACAGCCATTCTGAGTGAGCTATTGCAGAGGGAGAACCGGGTCCTTCACTTCTGGACCCTGAAGAAGCGGCGATTAGATCAGTGCCAACAATATGTTGTCTTTGAGCGCAGTGCCAAGCAGGTACGGTAAAAACCCGACTTTGCCTTTCTCTCCTGGCAGTGTGTAAATATATCCTGTATTTTTGTAGTGCCTCTGTGTGGGGCTCCTGTTGCAATCTCAAGTTGTATTTAAACATATTTAAGCCTGGTAACTTTTGAAAATGTGACAAATAGAGACTTTTAAAAAAAACCAACTAAAGACAATTCCAAAACTCAACAACAAAACTCAGCATTTTTGCTACCTCAGATGAATTTCTGTGTTTGTTCATTTTCTTGAAAATAAATATAAAAGCAAACTTGTTTTATGGAGCTATTACTGAATGAGAAAACTATCTATGTGAAGATTTATCTGTATATAGGTAGAATTCCCTAAACTCCTTTTTGTCCTAGAAAACATAGAGTACCTTCATGTATCCTTTCCCACCTGCTTTCATTACTTTTTTCTTTTTGCGTGGTCCTTGAAAGTGTTTTAGTATACACAGTATTAAGTCCCAAGGGGTTTGCTATCCTTTATTTGGCAGGTTTGGGGTGTTTTTTGCCAGAGGATTAGTTCTTGAAATACAAAGACTATTTGTTTTGTTTTTCCTTTGGTTGTTTTTGATGTTCACAGGCCTTAGACTGGATCCAAGAAACAGGCGAATATTACCTCTCTACTCACAACTCCACAGGGGAATCAGCAGAAGAAACTCAGGAACTCCTGAAGGAATATGGGGAATTCAGAATACCTGCCAAGGTAAACAGTGATTTTAATCTAATTATGCCACCTGCTTTAGTCTATACTTAAGGTTCTGTTTCAGTGCCTCAAATCTCTAGTAATATTCTCTTGATTTTATATTTACCTTCTAACAATCCCAGCCCAGAAGATAAATGTCTTTTGAAAATTATGAACTTCCCTTTTTAGTAAGACATAGACATAAAAAGGAGGGGGTTTTCCCACCTTGTTCAGTACTGGTTACAGAGCATTTTTATTCTGATCATGAGGAAGAGAAAGTTCATTTGTATACAGAACAACTTAATGAGACATACGCTGATTCCACCATCAGACAACCATTCCAGATTGGTATGAAGTACATAATTGTTCCGAACACATCCAAGGTCATGTTGGATTCCTGGCCTCTTTCTTCTGTCATTAGGACTACAGTTTGCTTCTTCAATTCCAGCTGTGTTAATCACAGATGATCATTTATCTCAATAGAAATAATCTACTGATCCCAACAAAGTATTATAAATAGATAGAGTGAACATTTTTGAATAGAAAACTGCATTACCAAGAATCTGTTCATTTATCTGGAGCAATTCTGGGAAATCTGGTGGGGTTTACAGAGGAATGGTGATTGGATCTGCTTCAGGCAAATTAATTCAAACCATAGGTTTGTTAATACCGTGGAGGTATTAACAGTCAGTGGTAAGGATGTAAATTGCAAAGTTGGACTGCAGGAAGACTGTGGCTTTGGTATTATGTAGCTGCGTTTCACTGTGTCCTGAAATTGATCTTCTGTAATCCTTAATTCCTTGTTAGGCTGTCTATGCTTGCATGGGTTTGATTCACAGGCTTTGTGGTGTTCTTGTCTCCTCCTTTTCACTTAGCTTGCACGTTTCTGAAAGTGTGAGATAACTAGCAGTGGGTGGAAGTTAATTTTATCAGACAGGACATGTACGACACTCTTTTAACTACTTTTGAACTCTAACCACCCATAATTAGCCCACCTGAAATTATATTCCAGTTCATAATTTCCCTAATTTAATTTCTATCTGAATAATCCACATTCATCAAAACTATTTCAGCTCTCGACTTAGCCTCAGATGGAGTTTTATACCTTGTTCCTATTAACCATTACTGGCTGTTCCTTACAGTGACACATCTAGTCTTGCTCCCTAGAGCTCTCATAAATCACTTTCGCACTGCTGACCTAGGACATTTTCACTGCCATGTGCAATCTGGTAAATGCATGTCATTCCCAGACTGATGTTATACTCAAATTAACCTGTAACTGAAAGCCTTCCTGATCCAAATAACTTTCTGGCCAAACCAATTATTTGGAATGCAAAAGCACCAGTAGCGTTTGGGAATGAAACACACTTTAAATATTACAGGAAATCAAATTTTTACATCTCCATACCTACCCTTGCTTAGATTATCAGTTTGTTAGGATGACCTCTGATTCAGCTGTTAAGTTATTGTGGTAGTGAAATTTCTTGAATTTAGTTTTGGGTTTGAAATCTGCTAGATATTTCTGGTCTGACAGGCATTTGTGGCCAAATCACTGAGGTCAAGTACCTGACAAGCATGTCTTGCTTTAGGCATGGTGGAGAGTCCTCCCCATCTCTGAAAAGAAATTTGCCAGTACCTCACTTCCCAGGATAGATTTGGAATCAGAGCTAAGGTTTATAACTAGGTTCCTTGTGCCAGTTTTGCACAAAGTTACTGAACATGGGAAACCATTGTTATTATGGGACATTCAGAACCTAAGTGGAATAGAAAAGACCTCTGGAAAGTTTGGGGGCTCAGTATATCTTTTGGAGTTCAGGCATCTTTTAGTTGGTAATGTTCTAACTGAAACTAAAATACTAATGGAGTTTTTTATAGAAGACCATGAATTTGGATTTAAATTCTGTTTGGTTTTGAAACAGAGTAGTACTCACTCAAAATCTCTTCCTGGGCTGATAAGTGTATGAATGACCTGCCTACACAGGCCTGCAGAATGACCCAGGTATAGACTCAAAGTAACTTGGTGTATTTTATAAGGCATGATTTTTTTAATCCTGTGTTTTGCTCCAAGGCTTACAAAAAAATATGCTTTTGATTATGGGAAGGAGGCGTGTCTAACCTCCAACATGTTCTCCTTGTGTGTTTGTATGTGCACGGTTTCAAAATCTTGACTTTTTCTATCTTCTGCAGCTTCATAAGTGTCCTTATAAAAATGTCATTCAAGTTTTACTGGGCAAAGTTTTAAGTGTCTGATTCTGTATAAGATGAAGCACAGACACTCTTTAATGATGTATAAAAAAATTGCGAGCTGCTTTTGATTGCTGTGTAAATTAAAAGCAAAGGAAATAAATCAGTATAACCAAGGACCTTATTTTGGGCAGCAAACAAAGGAGAAAGTGAAGCTCCTCATCCAGCTGGCTGACAGCTTTGTAGAAAAAGGACATATACACGCCACTGAAATTAGGAAGTGGGTCACCACCGTTGACAAACGCTACCGGGACTTCTCTCTCAGGATGGGGAAATATCGCTACTCCCTGGAAAAAGCCCTTGGAATCAATACAGAGGTACAGTAAGATCATGTCCTGCTGGGGTTTTATTCCAAAGCTGAAAGTCACAGAGGAAGGTGAAGGCTGTGGTATGAATGCTGCAGGTTTTCATGTGCCAATTAGAAACACCTAAAGCTCAGCCAGCCTACCCAGCCAAGCTCAGAACTGCTCCTGAAGAGAAAACTTCTTGCTGTGGCAGATCAATGATATGAAGAGGAGGCAGATGAAGATCAGAAAGGCTTTCTAAACAAATGTTTGTACTGTTTTCCAGGAGACCATACAGCTCTTGGGAAGGAGGGGGAAACACAACTGAGTAAAAGTCTATGTTAATTTTAGTATAAACCATAAATCCTGATCCCACACCATTATTTTGAGTTAAACTCAAATTCTGCCTGTAAGTTTCCATTCTCTCATCCTTTAACTAACATTAAAATTTGATCCTCAGCCTCACCTCTGAGTTATTTTGGGTGACATAGAGCACAAAAGAGAAACAAAAAATAGAACTTGCTGTTCCCTGCCCATAGTATAAAGGGGGAGTGCCAGAAGCAGAAACACTTAAAAACCTTTCAGAAAACAATTTTTCGAAATTAAGTATCAGAAAGAGAAATAAATACCCTCCCACTCTCAGATACTTTAATTGTACTGTTCCTTGTAGTGTCTGTGGTTTACACGGAGTTACTTACGGCAGCCCAGAAACGTATTTCATAGTAAATGGCCATTGAAAGTTGAGATTGTCTCTGCAAGGTTCTGTACTTTATCAGGCTATTATTTATGTAGTCACACATGAGGCACCTAATTTTGATATTGAAAGAGTAAGGTAAAATGTAGACATTTCTCATCAATACCTATTCCTAGATAGGAGTAACAGTGAAGACTGCAGTGAATATCATATCTGACATTTTTTAAGATGTCTCTCTCACCTTCTTCTCCTTCTCACTGTAGTTCCGTGTCTCTTGGAGTTTCCTTCTGTTTGAGATTATCTTATTTTTGTCCTTTCTTACCCACTTGATCTCATGAACATGCTGCACTTTGCTCAACGGTAGGATTGCAATGAATTTAAAATCTGTACTTTTTTCTTTCCTAGGATAACAAAGACCTAGAACTAGATATTATTCCAGCGAGTCTTTCAGACCGGGAGGTAAAGCTGAGAGATGCAAATCATGAAGTCAACGAAGAAAAAAGGAAGTCGGCCAGAAAGAAAGAGTACGTCCCAAATGCTCACAGCCTGCCAGGACACATTATGTGATAAAGAGTGATTCTACAATATTTGCGTGACCAGAACTGACAGACAGTCCTATAATTCCTTCCAATTGCAGAGCTATTGAGATAAGTCTGCACATGTAGGGTGGAAGTTGTTACTTGTAGGCTAGAGAATTTCAGAAGATACACATTGGATTTCTTTTGGGTTTAATCAGTAGTTACTTTTGGAAAGGGAAAGCACTGTCAAGCACTTGGATTAACCCAGACATCTTTTTGGCTGTATGTGAGAAGTAAAATGAACAGGAAAAATAAAAAGCATCTTTAGATGTCTAAGTATTATTTTAACTTGAGCGACAACTAGAGGAGTTAACAGGGTTTCAGTGACACTTGAAGTTTAGGTTCAAATTTCAGTCAGTATAGAACTGAGAGATCTGGAAATAGTTCATACTAGAGGAAATACTTGAAGTGCTTGTTGCACTTAAATCTAAAACCAATGTATTTTCACAGTATTTTGTCTTGATTTTTGTGTAAGAATATTTGGAAAGTATTTGTATGTATAATCCTTCACAGCCCTCTGAAATTGTCACTGTAGTGCTTAACTTTGATAAGAAACCATTTCTGCTTTACAAAATGTCATTACTCTTGGTCTGCCTTGGGCATTTCAACTTTGAGGTGCCCAACCTCAGGCACTACAGATGCCATTGATGGGTTTCCCAGCATTTGGATTTTTTCCTGGTCAGATACCAAGCTCTGGAAGAGCCTTCAAAGTAGTGGTGTCTCCCAAAATCCATCTGTATTGCCACTGAAGGTCAAGTTTTGGGGTGACTTACCACTGACTGTCAGCAAAGATGCAAGTGTTTTTGGTGAATCTCAGGTCCTTACTCCTGGGGGAAAAAAATATTTTGAGAATAGGTTGGTTATTAAGGATGGGCATGTAAATCCCAGCTCAGGGCTGCAGAAATACAACTTAATAAGATTTTATGCAGAGAAGATATTTAGAAAATGAAAGCCCTGCAAGAGACTGGGGTATGAAGTGGTTTTTCAGTCATGGAGCTGAAAGGTGCAAAGTAAGGCAGCTGAAGGTCTGGAGTGGAAATGCCTGTATTTCCTAAGACAACAGGAGGATGTTTTTCTTTTCTGTTCTCTGTACAAATGCTTATAATGCCCCATCCACCTAAAATACTTTTTTTTTTTTCAGATTCATTATGGCTGAGCTGCTTCAGACAGAAAAAGCTTATGTCAGGGATTTACATGAATGTTTAGAGGTAAGTTACAGCCCGGGAAGTCTCCAGTATTGCCTGGGAGCACTCATGTTATCCTTTGCAGCGGTGATGGTCACTTCACTGCACAGGCTGACCTTGGCAGGGCTCTGTGTGAAGGTGCCACCATTGGTGGTTTGCTGCAGATCCAAGTCCTGCTGGGGGTGGGAGCTGGGTGGGCAGCAGTGGGAGCTTTTCTCCCACTGGCAGGACTGTGCCTTGTTCTCTCCACTCTTGGCTGTGTCTGCACCTCCAGGGACGCCTGAGTGCGCCTTGATTGGCCAAGCTTGTTGGTTTCTCTTTTTTTGTTGTGATGGATTCTTGGAGCATTTTTGTAAGAATGCAAATCTATTCCTTTGAATACTCTCATGCTAGAGAATGATCTGGATTTGCACAGTCAAATACCTTGCCTAGCTGTACAGCAGGGTGTTCCTGAAAGGATCAGTGATATTCAAGGCAAAAAAAAGAGTGTATTTCAGTGAAATCTTTCAGATTTCAGTGAAATCTTCAAGCTTTCGCATTCCTGCAGTCTGACAGAGATTCTTATGTATCTAAGGATCCTGAAGTGGCAAATCTGGCTGATCTTTCAGCTATTTTTGCCTGTAGTATTTGAACACCATCAGGTGGACAGCAAAGACTGGTGTTATTGACTTGTTTCTACTTTTTCCTCAGACAACTTCTAAGTGTCAGCACTTTGAGTTTCTCTGGAGACCTTTCTGTAACACTGGAAAATCTGGGTTTTCTTAGCTTGTTTGTTTAATCTCAAAGTACATAGTTCCCTCGTCAGCCTGCGCCCTTGGCAATAAACCAGGGACATCTATTTTTTTTCACTGCATTTATTCACAAAACTTAGAATTTCTGGTGCCTTCCAGACTTACCTTTGGGAAATGACAAGTGGAGTGGAAGAAATACCAGCTGGGATCCTCAATAAAGAACACATCATCTTTGGCAATATTCAGGAGATATATGACTTTCATAACAAGTAGGTTTTCCTAACAGTTCTGTTAATGTTTAATAACTAAGGGGAAAAAAAGGCATGTATGGACACCTGTGCATCTCTGTGGTGTCTGCAGAGAGCACCTCCAGTACAGCACACACAGGAGTGTAAAGTAATTTGTCAAGATTTATAAAATAATGTTTGATTTCTTGTTTTGTTTCTTTTACAAAAATGATTTGCAACTTAGTTTAAACTTCGCCTTCAGCTGATTAACAATATTAAAGTCACAGGATACCTCTGCAAACAGAGATGTCACTTGTGGTACAAGTTGTTGGGGGAAAATTGATTTAAAAAAATTTATATTTTGGGAGTTTACTACTTACCTATGAAATGCTGAGTTTTTTCGAATTGTTGTCCTTTGTTCAGTGACGGACAGCTGGCAGCTTTGGGCTTCTCTTTTTGTTCTTCCTCTGAACCACTACACAACAACTCTTTGAAGATTCATGTTCTCATTTATCACTTTGCAGTCCTGGACACACTGACTCTCTACTAGGAATTGCCATCTTTTCCTTTCTAGAGGAGTCAGGCATGACTGTACTCAAAAACCAAAATATACCTTGGCAAGAGACACTTTTTCCACTGGCAGGATGCTTGATTAGCCTCATAATCAAGATACAAGTATTGATCATTACTACTGATTAACTCATTGGTCATTCTGCGTCTCCTGGGTATTTGAGTGTAACTAATTACATTGGTGTCTTCCTCTTTCAGCATTTTTCTGAAAGAGCTAGAGAAATATGAACAACTGCCTGAGGATGTGGGCCACTGCTTCGTCACCTGGGTAATGAGGCTGCTTCTTCTCATTATTTATTCACATTAATTCCTTCGGCACAGATGGAAACAAGCTGGAAATATGTGCAAGGGTTATGTCCTTAGTGATTAGTAAGATGGGGAGCTAGTCAGGAACTGCAGGTGCTTTGTCCTTCTCCTATCTCTGGGTGAAAGGTTCTTCCCATAACACTTCTCCTGAACAGTGCAGAGGCTTTCAGAGCCTCTCTCCTTGTCCTGCACGGACCAGCACAGCTTCTACCTCTGCTGGTTTCTGTTTAACAGGAATTGATCAAACCAAACCTGTGTTTAGGGGTGACATTCATTTCCCTGTGAAAGGCCCTGGGAGGACAGACATTAAAACTCTTAATATACCTTCCCTGAAGAAATTTAGTCATGCCATGAGGACTTTACAAAGGCATGAATAACACATTTTATCAACGTTTTTCTCCAGAAATTAATGTCAAATTTCTGAGCCACCGTGCTCCCTCATTCCATTACCCAATGCCAGGATGATTTCCAATAGGACTTTGAAATCTTGATGCTAAGAATCTCTGTGGGCATAGGAAGCTCTGGGAATTGGCTTACAGTGATTTATCTATATGAAAGCTGTTTTCCTTTCAAAACATTTAGCAGTCAAGACAGCCATCTTTGTGTTTACTCTGATGATTTTATTCATATTTCAAAGCTAGGAATTAGTGTTTTAGGAGTAATGATGGAATAATTTCACTTATCAAAAAAATGAGCATGTTTGGATGATTTCAAATGCGCTTTTAATTTAAAAACATGTCACAAGTATTGATGAAATGGATTCAGAAATATTGTTTCCAAAGAAGAGGTTATATATTTAGGAAAATTGAATGCATTTATATACAAAATGTGCATCATTCTGTGCAAAATCTTCATGGTGCTTTTAAGTACTACAGAATCATCTCAGCAACAGTAAATGTCCAGAGCTGTATGTATGGCTACAGACATACATACAAAGCTGCCTGTCCAATTGCATGGTCCTCTTGTTTGGATACCTGGAATAAAAAATCCAGTAGTAATAAAAGGAAGCCATCCTCCTGTCTCATTTGCCTGCCTCTTCTTGAGGCCAGAGTACAACAATATGAGGCAGGAGTGCACAGATGCTTTTTATTTCTTCTTAAAAGTAGATAAATTAGGAAATAAAATGCAAAACACTCCTAGCACAACATAAAATTTGAGCCATTTAAATATGAGCCAAGGTAGGAAAGGCAAGCCTAGGCCAGGTGTCACAATTTTCAAGTGAAAAGTGTTGGCTCAAGCTCGTTTAAGCTAGGTGAGTCTCTTGCCCAGAGTTTCTACACTGGCTTTATCTTCAAGTAGGTGATAGAGTCAACACTTCAGACCTGCAGACTCTTGGATACAATCTGTGTAACATCATTACAGGTCTTAGAAATTACTTTATATGTGGATTAAAGTTTTAGGCTTTCTCCCTGTGATACTTATTAAAGAAAGCCTCCCATAGCCCTCAGAACTGCTCAGGTAAGGTATGAACTTTAAAATCTTCTGTTCTTAATTTTTTACAATTCTTGTGTTTCCTGGTGGAGACTGAGTGTGTGGGAGGCTGTTGTCACCTTTATTTATCCTGGTAAGCTTTAATAAAAGACTGAAGGAGCAGAAAAATAGCTTATCTTGCTTTTCCCTTGATGTCTGTTTTCACAGGCAGATAAATTTCAGATGTATGTCACCTACTGCAAAAACAAGCCTGACTCCAGCCAACTCATCCTGGAACATGCAGGGACTTTCTTTGATGTAAGCAGCCATTGCCTTTTTCCTTCCACACACCTAGTGCAGCTGAAACACCTCCTTAACATCTGAGCAATGGGTTCATTTCTGTGCCTTGGCATTTGGGGTTTTCATTCCACTGCAAATATCACATGCTGTGAAAACTGGTAGGCTGTGGTGTGATGTGTGATCTTCATCAGTGTGGCAAGGTATTTTGAATGGAGACACACATTCTTATGGGAACTCTTATGCATTTTGCAGACCAAATCCTTCTAAAAATCTGGTTTAGATGTACTCTCTATTTCTGGGTTTAGTGCTAAGGCAGATTCTATTATATTTTCTGACTTGAAATCCCTCAGTCCAAACCAAGATCCTGTCTTCCTGTTCAGCAAATTTTACCCAGCCTATTACAGATTTGCTTCATCATGCTGGTAAGAAACTCCATTGACTGCAATTAGACTATGTCCCTAACAAGCACTACACCTGGTGAGAAACATTTTTAGGCTCCAATCCCAATTTTTGTAGGCTGAGAAAAATATTGGATTTTTTGAGTACCTTTAAACTCTTCCTCTTACTTTTATAACCTTATCCATTTTGCCATACTTGTCTGCTACCTTATAACTTTAATTAGTTGCCTCTCTGTAAAAAAAAAAAAAAAAGAAAAAAAAAGTGCTGAGACCTCTTTTCCAAAGCCCTGAAAATCTGTTTGCAAATGCAACCACTCAGCAGGATCCAGGCTGTGATGTGGTTGGCAGCTGACATAAATCAGCTCCTCTGGGGTTTGTATGTGCCAATGGTTGTAGCATTTCAATCACACTCGACAATGAAAGGCCTCAAAAGAACAGAAGAAAAGTGATGAACAACTTTTTCGTTTGACTTGTTTTTTGCCTTGTTACCAAATGGTCCAAAAGTAGAATGGAACTGCAAGGAATTTTCCAGGAGGTGGCGCTTGAGCCTGTTGAATGGTTCATACTGGTCGGTGACTCCTGGAGGGTTGTCAGCTGCCCGAGGTGTCCATCAGTGCTGTTTGCACAAGTTAGAAGTGTTTTCTCTGCTAACCTTTTCCACTCCAGCTCTCTATATGGGCTAGAAACCTCACTGATGTTGCTTAGTAGTGAATATTCATGTGTCAGCATCTGCTGTTTTGCAAGGGGAGAGATTTGCCTTCCGGTGGTGCTGGGCTATACCCAGTGATGCCTGTGCAAAATGATATGGATATGGTCTGTACACCCAGTTCAGGATGCAGTTTGTCCTCCTACCGACCGACTGTACATGATTAGATGACATCATGGCAATTTCAGCAGTCCTGATGGTGTGACATTGTGTTTGAGTATTCATGTCTCCATGTTGTCCACCCAAGGACTTCTGAGGGTCCTGTGCTGCCCTATGCAGAGGATATTTGTGGTGCCTGTCTGGGATTCTGTCGTTGCCTCAAGACTACATATTGATCCTGCTCTGCAGCTCATCTGGTTTGCAATAGACAACTGCCAGCACACAGTGCCCATCAAATATCTTCATTTCCCCCAGGCCCTTGGGACACTTTATCACCCAAGGAACAACTAAAATTGTGTCTGGTGGTGAGCCGTGGTGGTGGACTATGACGTGAGACAAGCTTGCATTCAACAAGAAGCAGGGCAGAGAGCACAGAGCCTGTGGTCAGCTTGCTTCTGAAACCTGGCAGCTGCTGCAAAGTTCAGACACCTCTGTGCTCCCTCTTCCCAGAGGTGTGTGAGACATGTCTGCACTGCTGGGCTCTACCTTGCACAGACCTTTCTCACTTCCATCTCTGCTCACAGTGAGTCCAGATCTCTCCAGCCATTACAAAGCCAACCAAAGACACACTCCAGCAGGCTGCCTTCTTACTCCCACGCTTCAGGGACCAGAGGGAGGAGCTGTGGGGAGAATGTCCCTTCCCAGCAGTGAACTTGTCTGATTGCCATCTAACAGTGCTGTTGCTGCAGCAGGGACAAATGTCACTCCACCAACCCACTGTGTCTCCACACAGTCTGACCAGGGAGCATCCTGGCAGAGCAAGGAATGCCCAAAGGGGAGGTATCTTGCTGAGAGATGCCCTGCTGTTCAGAGAGCTGTGAGGAAGGAGTAGTGCTAACTTGGTTACTTGGGTCCTACAAAAACAAGTGTACTTTGCCAGCTCCAGGAAGTTCGCAGATGTGGCTGAGGTCTTGCTGGCTCCTGCCGTTACGAATTGAGTCCCGGCCATGTGCTCTGCAGGCTCAGTTCCTGTGTGAAGCCAGCCATGACTCAGCTTCATGCAAACTACATTAACCCCCAAACAGAACCCCTTCCCTTCGGGGTCTTGTTCATGGCACCAGAGATATTTTTTTAAAAAACTCATCTAGTTAAAAGAAAAAGGCACATGGTGTGAAAAGTGGATATTTTTGCATCTCATCATTCAGATAAACATTGGAGCTAAAAAGAAGCAGTAACCTCCCTAGTACTTAGCAGAAAATCAGACTGTATACAGAAAGAAAATCTCTGTTCTTGGCAGCTCTTTCCCCTTCATTTTTTGTAACTCCTTCCCTTTATGGTCTGAATTTTACCCTCCAGCAGCTGGAGATAAGTCCCATTCCCTTTTCTCATCTGCTCCCTTAGGAACTCCAGATTTCCAGGAGCAAGGAGAGGTATGCCCAGGGCTTGGTGGAGACAGAAGGGTTTCCAGCCAGTTCTATTTCAGAAGAAAATCTGCCTCTGTAGGGAATGAGTTTGAGGTCTTTTATGTGGCTAAATATGTGCATTAGGGTCCTGTAGGATATTCAGGAGCTTCTAACTCTGGAACCAGTTGGAGGGAGGCAGCTGGGCCCTTTGCAGACCTCACCAAGTGCCTGTCTGTAATGTCTGCAGAAATTCATGAGCCTATCACACTGATCAACCCAGACATTTTGGTTGAGGTTCAGATGGCGAAACAGAAGCATTCAGTGCTGTCACAGGTGTCATAAAGGTATCTCCTGGGCCCCAGGTGCCACCTCAGAATAGCATGGGTCTGTCAGCACCGTGTCAGACCTGTTACTCACATGGGGATATTTCAGCTACTCCAGGGCTCTCAAATAGTACTGGATGCCTATGTTTAGACAGCTAAATTACACCCTACGCGTGCAATTTAATTTAATGCCACTTCATTTTAATTGTGTGTTAAGACTCTGCTTTCAGCCCTCATAGCTAGGGGAAACCAGATGACATGACAGGTAAGTTATATTTAAATCGAAGCGCGTGTGATTTTATTCAGCAGAGCCTTAGCTTGACTTGCAGAGGGACCCTGCAGTTTAAGTGGCCTTACAGGGACTCTGCAGTTTATTGCCTCTGAAACCACACTTTAAGCATGGGAGCTTCAAGAAAGTTTAAAAAAAACCCCAAAACGTAGAAATGCAGGAATCCAGAGCTAAAATTAGTTATGGGTGGTTCTGTCTGGCAGGGGGTTAATAGTTTTCCATGACTGATTGCTGGTTTTATCTCTTCTAGGAAATTCAGCAAAGACATGGTCTGGCCAACTCTATCTCTTCTTATTTAATCAAGCCTGTCCAGAGGATCACAAAATATCAACTCCTGCTGAAGGTAGGTACCTTAGTGAGCTGTACAAATCAGCTCACGCAGAGCAGTTCACAGGTGTAATGAGTTACCTTGTGCTTAAGGGAGCTGTTTTACGACCCCTCAGCAGCTGCTGCTGAGCTGCTACTCCTACTTCCCAGGCCTGGGCATGACAACAAAGTGTGAAATCAGGTTGGCTATTTTAAAGGAAATGACTTACATAAAGAAAGAAAGAAAGAAAAAAAAAAATCAAACCAAGAGCAAGCAAACCAGTAAAAAACCTTTTCAACTGGCTTTCATTTTTGGTTTTTTTTGCATCCAAGTGGATTTCATCCTCAAAAGCAGCAAATGGGAAAGGAAAGTTGAAGGGATGACAGAACTGTTTACTTTGCTTCTTGCTAAGTTTGTGATGTAATATTTTGATTAACCCTTCAATGATGGTAGCAATGAATTGCGGGAAATTTCACCGACTCTTGACCGAGACGTCTTCACTGGCATTGGATTCTGTTTGAGAGCTAACATGTTTGTGTTTGAAAAATCAGGGAAAAATTCCATATACAAAGCAAGGACTTCCAACTGAAACATTAACATTTCCCATTTAAAAAACCCAACTTTGTTGCTTTTGGTAAATTGGTTACAGGCTTTTCTGCATAGCTTAATTTTAGATCTAACTTAACCAGCCATTGTTCACTTCAAAACTAGTAAGCCAGAGGAGAAAAAATTCTGGGGGGATAAAGGAAGAGGCAGATTCTGACTTTGAAAACCTAAGACCAGATATGATACTTCTCTTTAAAGCTTCCTGAGTATATACCATAGGTGCAATATGCTGTACAAGGAAACACACTGACAAATCTGTGCTTTGTACCCATTTACTGAAACAACACTCAAGTTTACCACAGCACAGTGAGTGCTGTGGGACAGCAAACCTGCACTGCATAACCCATCTGCTGGTGAGCGCTGCAGAATCAGGCAGGGGTCCTGCCACCCACCTGGCACAGCTGGACGAAGTGGTGGCTGCAGCATGAGCAAAAGTCCGCAGAAATCTTCCAAATGCACAGTCTCACTTGAGAGCACCTTGCTTTGTCTCGGTTCATAGTCATTCCTGTTTGATCCTCCCTATTTGTGAGCATCCACAGTGGGGTTTGCTGCAGTTCAGCTTTCTCCTGTCACTGTTAGTGAAGCAGTTTCATGTGCCAAGCAACACAGTCAGACACAAAACCAACATGTTGGTCAGAGTTTGTTTATGGGTGTTTCTGCATTGCTTCTTAGGAACTGCTGACCTGCTGCGAGGAGGGCAAAGGGGAACTCAAAGATGGTCTGGAAGTGATGCTGAGCGTCCCAAAGAAGGCCAATGATGCCATGCATGTCAGCATGCTGGAAGGTAGCAGATGGGCAGGTGGCCAGGGTAGGGGAGGGATGCACAGATAAATGAAGCCTGCTTGTAACTTGTGTGGAAAGTTAGTACTGTAGCAGTAGCTTTGTTTGTCATAACTTTCAGGTACCTCCTGACTCCTTTCTGATGTTTCCCCAAAAGTCTTGGAAGAATAAAGCTGGCTAGGAAGTTTTGGCGAGGGGGGGGGGTATTATTTCTTTTATCTTATATGTGTGTGTATGCATACATATACAATGTATGTATACATATATTTAGTTAAAACATTCTTTCTTAATGAAAAAAAGCAACATCCTCCTCAAACAATATCAATTTAGCTGCTGGCAGCCGTAAGAATTATTGGATAAAAACATTTCTAAATACCATTTCAACATTTCGAAAGTTCTGGTTTTCCTATTCAAAACAGCTTGGGTTTCAAAATGTTAGCATAATTATGCCAAAGAGGTAAAAAATATTATGTAAAAAAAGATTTAAATTACAGAAAAAAATTTGATTGGCATAAAGTCTATTATTGGCTTTTTGATTTGTGGAGTGTATCTAAAACTTAAAAATTTTATTCTGGATACAGATACTTTATTTACTCAAATGTTTTTTTGGCCTGGAAAAATAATTTCCAGCCTGGCCTGAGTCAGAACCAAGAAACAAGCAGAGTACTAAAACAGGTGAAAAACAGGAAACTGTGCCAGTAGCTAGGCAGCACATTAAGAGCAGGTGATTAAAACTGCAGGAGGGTAAACTAACCAAGCATAGGTAGAAACACTATGAAGATGCCTTTAACTGCGGTGTCTGGTGAAAAGCAAGGGTTCCCAGAATAACATCTGGATATTCGGTCCTCATGAGTTGATCAGCACCACGCAATAATGAAGAAGTGGGGATGACTTTGTTAGGGTAGCCAAGGACTTAGAGAGTTGTCTTCTGAATAAGACATTATTCCTGAATACTTGGAGCAGGGACCAGGGCTGCTTGCTGCTCTCCAGTGCTGTCTGACAGAGGCAACCAGACTGTGCTGGTGGTGGAGCAGTCCCCAGCTCTGGAGAGAAGTGTGATGCAGGAGCTGCTGAGAGAAGCTGCTGAGACAGGAACTCAGAGGGCTCCTTGCACTGGGGGACTCCCTTTTCTCCAGTTACATGGAGGGAGGGAGGGAGGGAGGGAGGCCTGTGATCTTCATCCATGTGAAGGTGTTTGACAGGCAGCATGGGAAACTCCTCCTGGAAAACTTGTTTCAGACACCGTACCCTTTCATTCTCATAGATGTAGCTCTCCCATGCCCTTGAAGGTTGGTTGACATGCTTGAAAGCATCACGGTACAGTGGGGCGCTTCTACCCACCACACACTACATTTCTCTGAATTTGTATTGACATGCATAAGATTTCTTGCAGTGCAGTTCTGTGTACAGTAACCACCACTGAAACCTTAATATTTGTTTTTAAGTAATTCCTACTACACTTTAGCAGCAGCCTCATTTAGCACATATGATGTATTTGCCTCTGGTGAAATACTTACGTCATTGCAGTGGGAAAAAAAAAAAAGGAAAAAGAAAAGTATTTTCACTGTTATTTCAAGTCTTTAATGCTTTGGTGTTTCTGGGAATTGCTGGTCCTAAGAATAAATACAAGCCAATCTGTTTTGTGGTTTTAGGGTTTGATGAGAACCTGGACGTCCAGGGAGAGCTGATTCTTCAGGACTCCTTCCAAGTGTGGGATCCCAAGTCTCTCATTCGGAAAGGCCGTGAGAGGCATTTGTTTCTCTTTGAAATCTCTTTGGTGTTTAGCAAAGAGATCAAAGATTCTTCAGGACACACAAAATACGTTTACAAGAACAAGTTACTGGTAGGTGTGGCTGCAAAGAAAACATTCTGGTTGTTGTGTTTCTTGTAGGTAGAGGTGGAGTTTGGGAGATGGCTCACAAGTCCCCATGCTGGGTTTGGGATATTCGTGCCACCTGGAAGGGCTGGCTCTGAGTCCTGCAGGGCTCACTGGAAGTCAGCTTGCAGTGAGTCTGGAGAGGTTTATGATAGTGAGATGTGAAGGATGGGTGGGAAATGCAAGCAGGATCACTGAAGCCATTCAATTCCCTGCCATCCACAGCAGTTTTCTGTCTCTTTTATCTCTGTGTAGCAAAGCAGAGATAAGATCTCATTCCCCTTACCCATCCCAGCCACCCCACTTCTTCCTACAAGTCCAAAGTTTTCTGGATTCATGAAACTTCATATATATGAAATCTGTCATCATCTCTCCTCCACCATAGACCTCAGAACTGGGAGTGACTGAACATGTTGAAGGAGATCCCTGCAAATTTGCTTTGTGGTCTGGACGAACACCATCCTCAGACAATAAAACGGTGCTGAAAGTAAGTCTTTTCTGCTTGTTTTCTTTGCCTTTAGAGCTTCTAGTTCAGGCCTTGGGAACGCTGAATGAGAGGTCAGTTTCTTCCTTCCTCATATTTGCATGGCTTCCATGTCTGTCAGTGGGGTCATGCCAGCATCTGGAGCAATTCAGCTCTAAGACTCCATTGGAATTGGCAGTGTGGTTGCGCAGCCTTGCTGGAATTGCATCTCCTCTTGCAGCCTGGGTTGAGTAGCTGCACACTGACACAGGGCATGTCTCAGGGTGTTTGGCTGGGAGGTGCGATTCTCTTAGTCCTTTGCCCCCAGGCATATCAACGGTCACCCGTTCCTCAAACCGCCAGAGCTGACAGCCTTTTCTGTCAAGTGAGTTTCGAATGAAGAATTCATGTTATGGTTGTTTTGTCTGAGGAAGTCCCAGCTGTGCACTGATAACCTATTTCCCCTCTACAGAGCATTCTGTATTGCTTAGTGTTAAATATACTTATCCAGAGCTTAGCTGCTTTGCTGCTGCTTGCCAAGTGGGTCTGGTAAAAATGCTCTCAGTGCTCTGGGGTTTACCAGGTACTCCAGTGCAGCAGAGAGGACAAACAGTTAATCATGCATTTGCATCAGCTGACCACGATTCTTCTATATAGGTGACATCCTGAGAACATGATAAAGTCTCTGTCTTTCTGCCTGTTGGAACTTTAGGCATCCAGTATTGAAACAAAACAGGAATGGATCAAAAATATCCGGGAAGTTATTCAAGAAAGGATTATTCATCTGAAGGGAGCTCTGAAAGAGCCAATTCAGCTCCCCAAGACACCAGCAAAGCAGCGAAACAACAGTAGAAGGTAACCTCATCCTATAACATAAAATCATTAGTGTTTTCTCAACCCACAGCAATGTAGTATTTGTGGGCTTTTTACTGTTTTTTACTATAGTGAAAGCAGTTTTCATTGTCTTTGCTTTTTATATGTTGTCTTGGCAAAAGTAGCTAAAAAGCTTTTCTATGATATATGTGCAAAGATCTTTTATTGTACTATACTCCAAAGTAATAGAGAGAAACAAACAGTAAATATTCTTCAGAGTCCAAGGCTATGTTTCTTTCCTAAAGTAGATTTTACTTCTTCACATTTGAATAAAACCAGAGTTTCTTTCCCCATTTGGCATTTTTAGTTGTTTGCAATGAAAATCGTAGTTGATCATGACAATATATTATTACAGTGAAGAATCTGTTTTCATCATCAAATACAAACTCATTTCATCCTGTTAAGTAATATTCATTTTTCTCGTCGACTTCTTTCAATCCTGGATTAAATAGAAATTAGACAAAACCAACCGTTCTTTTTGTGTTGTGGCATTCCCAAAAGCCACCTGTAATTTGAGCACCTCAATTTCCTCACAAGTTTTATGCCTCTCTTACTTCAGGATGTATTATAGACACATTCAAAGCTTAAGTAACCAAGGTCACCCAGGAGACCTGTAGCAAGGCAGAGATCCAGACACTTCTTTCTGGGAACATGCACCAATACAAGAGTTTTCTAGTACAGATTGGAGATATTTTTTTTTCTTTGTCCTTAAATCTGTATTTTGGATTATTTAAGTGTTTAGTTTGAAAGACCAGTAAAAATTTGGAACTTTATCTATACAGCAAAATGGAAGAAAATACTCTGTGTTAGCAGCCTCTTAGAGGTAAATTTGTAGAGCTCTGTACTGTCTTTATGTTTGTTTTGGTAGCATATTTATGGCTATCCAAACTTAAATGTTAAATATCCAGTATTAAATTTCTGAAGATGTGGTTCCTGTGAGGCAAGAGAAATTCCCTTTCCTTCAGTGTTACAGGTAAACTAGGCTGAATGTTTTTGGTTAGGGCAGAAATCTAATTGGAGGAAAATTTCTGCCTGACACCCTCCTTACACAGCTATTTCTGAACACCAGAGTCTTCTATGGTGTCAACATGCAGGCAATGGCCATCCCGTTTCCAGCAACAACTGTTGTGATTATGTGCTAATCCCAACCCTATGGCTAAGGGTGACATCATTTTAAATCGCAGTCAAACAGCATCACGGGCTGCATTAGTGAGGTAATTGTGGCACTGTCCCGCTAACACTGCTCTTCTCAAATCCACCTGTAAAGCTGTGCACATTCTAAGGTGGTGTGTTAAGTAAGCATCATTGTTCCGCTCTTGTGTCTCTTGCAGAGATGGAATAGATGATGCAGACAGCCAAGGGGATGGCAGCAGTCAGCCTGACACCATTTCCATTGCATCCAGGACGTCACAGAACACGGTGGATAGTGATAAGGTAGGACTGAAATGTGAAAATACAGGGCAGCTAATTGCCCCCAGAAAGCTACAAGTGAAAAGCAGAATCGAAGGCAAAATAAAGCAACCTGTCATCTGCTGAGTGAGTTGAAACTTGAATTCCCCCTTGCTGGGCTATTAAATTCCTGTCTGTTTCTATGTGCTCGTCAGTAGTGCTGTTGTACACAGTAACATCTCTGTTGCTGCAGCTTTTTGTGGTTAATACACAGAGGCTGGATTGGCTCTGAAGAAACATAGATAGCCCAGAGCAACCTTTTGTTCCCCAATAGAACCTGTCCTGTGAGAGCCAGCTTCTGAATCAGCAAACAGTTGGTTATGTGACATATTTACCCTCTGAGCTGAAATCAGTAGTTTGTTGGCGGGAATACAGGTGCTTACACACCAATGAGTACAGCAACATTAGGATCCTGGCTGGTATCTTGAGAGCCTGGGAGACCTACCCTTTCCAGAGACTGTGATTCTGGACCCCTTTCCTCACAGACATATGGTGGAGCATATGGATGGCTCCGAGACGCGCTAGATTCTGTTGGAATGCTGCACACTGTCGGCACGTATGTACTCACTGTTTTACATGTCAGACCATCTGAGTCCAGATTCCCGGCTCCACTAGGATGCCTCACTCAAATTTGTCACCCTGATACCCCCAGCTGTGGTCTTCCACTGAATTAGCAATTGGTGCTAGGAGTAAATTGGTGGTTAATAATTACCTTTGCTACACTGATGGGGTTTGTCATATCCACTGAGATAATGCCCGTGTTCGCTTCATGTGTTGTTTAGAAATCACACGTAGCTTGAAAAAATATGAATTTTTCCATGCCTTTATGGATTTATCTGTTTATCAGGGCTTTAATTATGCTGCCATTTACACATGGTAGAAGGGTGTCTTCACAAAATCAGAGTCCAAGTTTTGGTTGTAAAGTCCACAGGTAAGGTTGAGTGCAGGCATTATTTTGAAAGCTGGCCTCAGAAATATACATTAATTGCAAATAAATTATCTCTGTAAGACCACCTATTGCATTTATCTTAAAGACACATGCCCATAATTTTGCTTTTTTGTCCAATTATGTGCCTTAGAAAAGTATTGATCCTCAGAATCCAAAGGCCGCTGTAATGTATGCAAATACTTTACCCGATGTCTGAGAAGTATTTTCTTGTGTCTTCAACCCTTCAGTGGACTTGCCTTATTTTCTGTTTTTCACATTTATCATTCCTGATAAAGGCCCTGACTTAGAAAAGTACTTGAGCTCATGTTTAATTTTAGGCATTTACATAAGCTTTGCTCGTTTGCCCCAAGCCCATTGACTCAGTTGCATGAATTCTGGCAATGTCTAGGTGAGATGCTCCATATTGCATGCTGCAGCTGCATACAAGGGCTATGGTGCCAGGTCAGGCATCCTGAAAGACAGCTCATTGTGGCAGGAGTTGGTTTAAGGATGCAAGACTGGAAAGTGTTAGAGGAATTTCTATCCAAAGCCTTGTTTGAACTGAATGGCGAATGTGTATGAGATAAACTGAGTACCAGATCTTACAGAGAAGAAGTTATTACCACTGGGGAAAGGGTCATGTCATCCTTTTAACTTTTTTAAGGTGGGTAGGTTCACTTGCTGACTTGACACGTGTGTTTGTGTGTCCTTTTATACATTTAATGAATAGAAACAGATTTGAGTGTGCAGCTAAGGCTTAAATACACTTGTCTGAGATACTAGTGCGTCATCCTTAACTAGAGAGGTAGTTAGTGCTGAACAGCTTCCTTATTGTCACTGCCAGAATATTGTGTAGAATTCAGCTCCCAGACTGCTGCATTATGATGTCTTTGCTCCAAGGAAAATCAACTCCCTGCCTCTCTGTGTAGTTCTCCTCTTGTTTTTTCTACCCAATGTTACCCAAATTAATGACAGATGAAGCTGAGTTGTCTTACTTCCCTTTGAAGAGGCACAGAGACACACCTGCATTCAGTCTCAGTTCAAACATCTGCCTGTCAGCAGATCCAAAGCTGTGCAAGGACCCAAGACACAAGACTCCTAGTGGTGAAGTTTTACCACATGGGAACAATTCACTGTCATTCCAGTGAAGTTATTTTACTCTCCAAGTTTAAAACTGGATTTTTTTTTTTCCTCCAGTGTGTAGTTGAGCTTATCTTCTAGGATGGTCTGAGTGAATGTCATTGGACTGGGAAGTTTTATATTCTCACATAGGCTGGTGCTGGTTATTGACACTGGAAGACTGGACCATATCACGCCCTCTAGTTCAGTTTTCTTGGCTAAGTTAACAATGCTTGGTAAACACTGTATCCCAGCATGCTGTAATTAACTCGTGTGGGCCTGATAGCAGCTCTGATAGGTAAGGTGTTCAGCAAATAGTGGTTTCCCTGCCTATTTAACTCCAGCACAATCAGCAGAGTTATCCCCGGGAGCTCAAATTCAAGCTTTGGGGTTTTTTTCACAGCCGTAGGCTCCACAGATGACCTCTCTGTGTGCCCCAGTGAGATCTCCATCCTGAGGAGCCAATAGAAAGAGCTCTTACCTTTGAAAACTCTGGCTGTTCACAGCAGCCTCATTTACAGCAGGGTTTTGCAAGTGCTAGCAGTGTGCCAGGATGGCAGCAGATTAATGCTGCATTGGGACCATATATGTGCAAACTCAGTGCCAGAAACAGTTCTCAAGTAACATGTAAGAGTTGATATAACTCTCTGAAGGCAAAAGAATTCAAAGAACTAGCTGACACACTTTGTCCTTTCCTTAAACCTTGCTATTGCGCCTGAGGATTACCTAATGCATTAGCTGAATGTTCAGACAAGAATGCCAAGCAACATTTTAGACAAAGAAAATCACAACTTCTCCAAGATAATCCATCTCAAGTAGCACTTCTATTGTAGTAACACTCCTCGTGCCTCAAGTCATATGTATTTCTTTCAACTTATTTGTGAGTCAATTCTTTCTGACTTGTGAGTAGTGATTTCCGTCTCCTCTCATCCCAGCGCAGCCCTAGAGCTAAGCTTTACCTTTGCATTTCAAACTCCTTAAAATACAAAAGGTTTTTCTGTTTTTAAGTGGGAATGAAATCACATTACTGTAAATTCAGCAAGAATTTTGTTTTCTCTCAAGATAGATGAATGTAGCCACAACATTTATCAGGGGGATTATTTGATGCAGAGGATAGAACACTCGAGCGGGGGCCAGAAGAGCTGAGTCCTAGTTCTGCTTTGTCACTCACATGTTGGAGGCCATCACAAATCGCATTTGATGGCACATTACCCTTTCCTCTTTCTTTCCCTTGTTTGGATGAGGAATTGGGAGGGGAGACAGGAATTCTTGCAAACATTACATTTGTACATTAATTATAGCATTGCCCCCAGTTATCCCAACATAGGATACAGACCCAAATTTGGACCTATTTTTGTATATTAAAGGAAATTCACAGCAGCCTTTATAGTAGCAGACTCTGCTTTAAAAATATTCTTAATTATATGCCTGACTGCAGAAGTGTTACTAAGCCTTTAAATATTCAGGCTTTCCTGGCTGCAGGCAGTGGTCAGGTGGTTATATAGACCCTTCAGTTTAAAAAAAAAATTATAATTTCAATGTCTGTTTAAATTAAATACCTGATTAAATCTGAATCTTAGTGTTTAATATCTTTAGTTTTCTTGGATTTTTCTCTCTCAAAAATATATAAAGCAACTATCCCTGGGCTCAAACATTTCATTTTCATTAAATACTATATAGTAGAAACACAGACTTGAAGTAATGTCTGTAGGTCTGCACCCTTATAAAAGGAAAGAAAGAGAAAACATATAAAATGTTTAGTTTTCCATTTTCAGTCCATGACTTTTTCTATATGCAATCTATAATCTAAAATATTTCATACAAAGAATTATTTGGATTGTCATTTGCATTGTATAAGTTTTATATAGAGAGGAGAAGCTGGTTGATGACCCAGACTTAGTGGTAAAGAATTAATAATGAATATTATTACAGCAATTGTAATTCCCATTGAGCAGCCAGGTCAGGTCCTAGGTAACCTGCTATGCAAAATTTCTTCATCCTTTTCCAAAAGGCAAAGGCGAGAGCTTTTGTTCTATACAGTAAGCCCTCCTCAGCATGCCATCTAAAAACCTCTCCTTAGGGAGAAATCCTTGCCCTATTCAATTCAGGGCACACGGGATTTCAGTCTTTATATTTGGATTCAAAGCAGTGGGGAATTGCATAAAGAAAATGCTACAAGCAGGGTACTGTCATTTGTTAAGCCCATTGAGCTGTTGGCTTGTGAGACAGCTGTTTCTGGCGATACTGGTCCGTCTTCCAATGGCCTCTTTTTTGTTGGCTTTTGCAGAATACTGAGGAGAGCAGTTCTCATTTCCTTCTGTTGTTTTTGGATGTGGAAAAAAGCTCTGAAATGTGAACTGAAAACTTTTTACTCTCTAAAAATAAATACACACAATACACTTTTATCTTTTCCATTAGCTACTAGACTTAGCTCTTCTCTGAGCAGTCATGAGACTGAGATCTTGGTGGTATTACATAAAATCTGGGAATAATAACTTTTTATAATTGAAGGTAATTGGTGTAAGAGGGGAGATTTTAGAAATAAGGCTTGTTGGAACAAGTCACTTCGGGGCAAATTCTCTTTTCTTGAAAGGCTTCTAAACAAGGTAAAAGAGCTTTCTTTCTCCCTGGGATATTGTTGCTGCAGCAGGAAGTACTGCTTCAGTTTCTTCATTAGGAAGAATTCTCAGTTCCTTGGAAGTTTCCCTTCCCAGTAACACAGATATGAGGAGTGCCTTGATGTCCCTCTTTCTTTCTTGAGGCTACTAATCATTTTGAATTTGAACTCCATGAAGTTGAGCACCAACATGCTGCTCTTTTTTCTAAATAGGTTGTGTTTCCTTGTACTGTCACTTGGTGTTAAGGTGTGTTATTTAAAAAGAAAAAAACCACACCCACAAAAACCCCCCCAAACAACAGAAAAACAAACAAACAAAATGAAAACAAAAACCAACCAAACATCAAAAACAAAAACAACCAAAAAAACCCCAACAGAAAACCAAATAAAAATCAGCAAACAGAAATGTCCACTCATTAAATAGTAAAGGAAACTTGTTGTGTTGCATACCTCACGAGGAGGACATAAGGGAAATCACAGAATGGGTAAAACTGGAGGGGATGATTGGTGAGGTCAGTAAGGTTTCAAGGAAAATCCTCTTAAAATAAGACCATCAACATAAGGAAGAAGCATTTAAAAAATTATGAAAGTATGAAATATTACTTTGTCAAATACAAAAAAGGCAGATATGAGATAAAAATGAGAGGGAACCCCATTTTCATAGATGGAATTAAAGTCACAGAGAAATTAAAAGCAATACCATAAGGCAAATGCATACATTAATTTTGCTAACAAGAGCACTCTTGCTAAGACTGAGCTGACAATTTAATTTCTGATTAGTTTCTCAGCAAGGGAACTGACATACCAAGCAGAATTAAAAACTACATAACAGATCTCTGTCTCTCCTGAATGTTGTTAAAGTATTCTGTAGCTTTCACTTATATAGTTTACTTTCCTGAAGCTTTTTTTTTTCTTTTGGACCCCTGGTACTGGGTGTTTTTTAACTATGTTTAAGCTCCAACAAAATATTTACACAGCTGGTGATTGAAGCCCTCTATCCCTCTGGCATTATTATGACACAACGTGTGCATCCCATGATCTGAGTTTTGGCCTTTTCTGTCTCTGCCAGTGAGTTCTGTGTTGAGTCATATGCAAGAGGCACATTTCTACTGTAATACAGGGGGAATGCCAAGGGGCAGGAGGTGTTGGCCCCCAGCAGTGCTTGTGCATGGCCAAAACGTGTCACTGTGGACTGAGGTCTCTGCAGTACTTGAGCAGTGGGACTGAACTGAACAGTAAACACCTTTCAGTCTCTGTGTCAGTGTTTAGCCGGTGCTGTGGATTGTAGCTGATGTAAAGGAAATTGGAAGGTGTGATGTAAACTCTAGCCTGTGGCAGAGCTAAGGGAGAGCATGAGGTGAGGCTGGGCATTGACCTGAAGAGGTTTCTTCCTCCAACCACAATATTTTAGTCTCAATTAATTACATTAGATTAAACAGTTGTGAGTTTCTAAAGGGGAAAGGAAGGAATTGATTTGGACTCGTTTATGTAAGTGTTGTTGTGGTTATTCTGCACTAAGCCTGTTCAGTTAAGTGATGTGCCAGAATTCAGTGTACTGTCTGGAGTGCTGCTTCCTTATAGTGATTGATGAATTATGGTACAAGTAAAATTAAATTTATATAATAGAAAATGACTGCTGACTGTTAAGTGAATTTTTGCTGTGAAGGTATAAAGAGGAGTGAATTATGGCCCCAGAGGATGTATTCTATTGCTTGAATGCTGCCTAGCATTAGTGCAGTTGTCACACTGAATTCTTACTGCCCTCACCTGTGGAAAAGGGAAAACACGATAGTGATCAAAGGAAAACCTGACATAAAACATTTTGGCACTTTAATTAGCCTTCTTGCGTGCTCACGAGCTATAGGTGGTTAACTCTCTGTCATGTAGTAGCAAAATGTTTATCTTATCAAGGAAATAAATTGTTCAGCCAGAACATGACATCTCTCTGCCTTCCCTCTCTGTCTCTCTGATGGTAGTTTCTTAGTATTTCCTTTGGCTTTGGGTGACTGCCTTTCAGCTCTGGCTCTGAATCTTAGCTAGCACTTCTGTAAATTCAACTCTTCCCTCTGAAAACTGTGCAAATGTATGTATCTTTTTTTCTTACTTTTTTTTTTAAATGTGACTGGTTCCCTGAAACTGAAGTCATTGAAGTGACACTAGGAGCTGATAAAATGAGACTGGTTTATGTCTGTTGACAATGCTTTCTTTGGCTTGAACTTGCCTTTCTAATCACTGATACTCAATAATGTTACTGTGGCACTTTTCTTTCTTCTCTCTTTCCTAGGTGTTAGTAAGGGCTTTCCCTCTGCTTTCTGTATTTCTTACCAGGAATGCAGCAGTGCTGGAATTATGGAACATTCCAGCATTTGATTTGCAGAGCTGTACCTGCCTGTCTATATTTGAGATTTTTCAGTCTTTTGGAAAATAAACTTGAGGCACTTGGAGTGAAATGTAACACACTCAGAGAGACAAAGTATAAATGCTACACACATTTTATTTAAATTGTTTTGCAAAGTTACACAGGCACTCTGAGAAAACTCTAAACCCCAGAGAGGATCCGAATAGTTACAATGCTCAGTGTTAGGCCTATGCTCTGCCTTGGTATGACCTAATCTCTGTTTTAGAGACTTGGCTGACAGGTCTCACTGTCTCTACACCAGTCACTATGGCTTGTAGCTATACAGGAATTTACCTACCTGCCATCTGCAAGCAGAGTCAGTCAACAGCTCTTTTTTTATTGTTTTATAATGCATGTAGCACAGGATCTCCAGCTCCTCAAAACAGGTATTAATACTGACACATATTGCTCAGGACAGTTCTGGGTCTTTGGCCCTTTTTTTTTCACTATGAACTCTGAAAAAATGGACTTTGGTCTTCCCTGGGTTGGAACCAGATTTCAAAATAATCAAAAAATTAATTCTTACCGACCTTGATCTTCAGAGAGGTTTAATCCTGGCTTGAATTACGTGTTACCTGTCTTTTCCGGCACCCATTTCTAAATGTAACAAGTAGGTGGTCGGGAGTTTACCTCTGAGAAGGGATCTGTCAAGGGTATAAGTGCTGCTGAGAGTAAGGACATTTGCTTTTCTGTTGTTGCCAGCAAGGATTTGCTGCAGGTGTGGGTGGAGGCAGCACTAGCCACAGGCTGTCTTGTTTCCAAGAGCTTTCTCGGAAAAGGTGTATGTGTTCTTTTGGAAAACAAAGAAAAATATGATCGGCTGCTTTTAAAACATAACACTTGTTGGAAGCACTTGCAAAATTCATAGTAATTACTCAGGGGACTTTCTCTAGCCAGGTAGTGGAGCATTATCATTTCCTATTGTACTGCATGGCTGGACAATTCCTCATACACCTACTGAGGAGATGATGACAGTGGATGAATTTCCCCAGAGGTCCCTTTTTTTTTTGTCTAATAGTTGAATTCTATCAAGAAATTTCCCAGACTGTTTCACACAACCCTGGCTTCATCACTGTGAAAATATAGCAAAGCCAAGACAAAAGAAAGAATGCATCAGAAGCTTCTCAAGGGGACCTTTCATTCTTGCATCAAATGACATTTAAAGTAATGTGAATAGTGCCAGATTTTTAGTTGTATTATATCGATAAAATTTTAATCTCACTGTGATTGTTTCTAATGTACCTAAAGTGCTCTGAAAGAAAACCAAGAACAACAAAAAAACCCAACCCAACGAAACCACCAACAAACTGCCTCTGGAGAGTTTACTGACTGTGGAGCATCAAATTCATGGGCTAAAATGAATGAATACCTAGAGATATGGAACACCTGCGGTGCCCATGGAAAGAGCAATCATGTTGTTCCGTGGGTAATATTCCCAGGAAATACCTTCATAAAAGGCAGACGAGAAATTTGCCATGCATCTTAAATATCTCAGCTGGGACTTCTGAAAGTGCTGTGGAACTTCAGTGGGACCTCTGCTCTCAAAATGCTTGGGCACAATTCTCCCCAAAGGAAAGCCATTCCTGTGGTGGTCAGTGCACTTGCTGAGCACTCACGAGTTTATTTCCAGACTAGTGCCAGAAGCAGCAGATATTCTCTTAACACCTCTCCCAAGGTTTTGGTTTTCTTTCAGCTATAAATAACTGCAGATATGAATCCAGATTCAGTTGAGTGATCAGATGCTGAAAACAGATTCAACTGAAAGTCCCTGAAAGTGAAGTCCTACAGGAAGAGATTCTTCAAAGATTTATTTTCAGCATTTTCCTCCATGCACAGCTGGCAGTTACACCCAGGGCAGATTGAGTATGCTCCACTTCTTTTATAAAGTGCATTCTTTTGTAAATTTTCATGTCTATTGCTATCCATTTCATAAGGAACATTTGCTATTGATTTTAAGAGATTTTTTCTTCTTTTTCATTTAGGAAATAAGGGTCAGCACTCAGTATACATTCAGTCTTATTCTTAGATCATTTCAACCCTATCCGTCTTTTGGTGGAAAATAAGTAAATCAATAACATTTGAAAAGATAAGTCAAGTTCCTCTATAACAAAATATATATATATTTTGTTATAGAATATATTTTCTGTGGCAACCTACTTGATCTCTCCTTTCTGATCCTGCAAGCAGTGTGAAAATCAGGTTCTGTACTAATGTGCTGATGGAAACATTCCCCATAAGGGTGCAAGGCACACAGATAAAGGTCATCTCAGTTCATATAGCGAGTATCCTAAATTCATGGTAGATGTGGTATCTCTCAATCCCAAGACATTTCTGAAGAACGTGTGATCCCGCTTCGACTGTAAAGGATGGCTGTAAATTAAAAATGTACAGAATAAGGTGCAGAGTGGTGCCTTTGAAATGATGGCTGAAATTCAGCTGTGAACAACATTATGGTCTCAAATGGCAGGAAATAAATCAAGCTCCATATCAATAAATCCATGTTACTAACAAAAAAGAAGATATTTTGATGCCTACTGTGAAGAAAGAGGATGTTTAAGTTATAGGGATGTTTAAGTGAATCAGTTTGAAGCAATCAAAACAGACTAAAAAGGAAGTGCAGTAAAATCCCTACCTTTATTTCAAAGACATCACCAACCTCTGTCATTTTTAAATAGAAGAAAAAAAATAAATTATTGATTTGCACAGAAGAATTAAAGGATATTCTGTTTTTCAGCTCTAAACTGGGACCAGCTGTTGTTTGACTTTTATAAATGTGCTGTGATTTTCAAAGAGCCAGATGTCAAAGATTTGTTGCCATTTACCTTACATTAGAAACTGAGTTGAACCTCAGGTGTCAGAGAAGTTTCTAGCTCTGTATTGATCTTTGACTGATTGGGAAACAGTTAAAACTGAGTCATGTTAGTCAAAACCAGGATTTTTTTCCAGCAAGATTCCATCTGTAATAGTTAGACAAAGAAACACCAACATATATATTAAGAGACCAAGAGATTGAGTTCTTTCTTCCTCTAAATATCCACTAATGAGAGTGTGAGCTGAACTGTAAGTCATTAAAGGCCATTTCCTCATTACTGCTTATCAGAATTAACAGTGTATTCCTTCCCTTTTTTCTCATGAACGATTCCTTTTCACTTTTGTTCTTGCACAGTACAGGATGTCAGTCCTGGACTGACACTGGTCCAGATGATTCCTTATCCTGCCCACAGACTGACCTGCTCTGTCACATCTCACAGGGCTACACTGGCACCTGCCCAGGCCCGTGCTCCTGAAAATCTGAGCACCACTTTGGAAACCAGCCTGCTCAGGGCATGTAATGGATAGTCCTGGCTTGGCATCATGCTGTTTTTCCAAATTTTCTGTTGATAGAAGGGGCAAAAGAGTTAATTAAAAGTGACTAGATTGTGTGGTCCCCCAAAATGAGGACATAAATAGAATTGTCCATCAGTATTCTGTGCTTGTCTCTGTATCTATTCTTGGGCTACTAGATCATCTAAAATGCTTGACTTGGAAAGAAAGGAGCAAACAGTATTTAGAACTTGTTTTTTAAAAGGGTATCTTATTATTTTTTTAATTTCACCTCAAGTTCTATCTTCTGTGTTATCGTTAAGCAAGAAGTTATTCATCATCTAAATCTGATCATTCTCCTCCTGTTCTTCAAAGAACTTGAGTTCATATTTATTTTTCCTGTGCTGTTGTTTTGAGTTGTTTCTGGGGTTTCATTCTAGTGATTAAAGTGTGTTTGTTTGATTTGGCTGTACAGTATTAAATATATCCCTCTGGAGGAACAATATGTTTTCTTTTTGGCATACTTTTTTTTTTTATTTTAGAATTCATCATTTTTGTGTTGTTAATGCTTATTAGAAGTGCCAGGTTTGTTCAAAAAACTTAGAAACCTTGGAACAATATGGTTCCAGCTATAAAGGGCATATAGGGATAACACAGACTAACTGTCTAGAAAGGAAGAAAAGTTCAAGTAAGATCAGAAATTAGTGTTGGGAACCAATCTTTGAACAACAGTGTAAACTTCATTGATCAAGGACGTTAGAGGACATGGAGATCATTCAAGTTTAAAGTTAATATTAGCAAGAAGTTTGATACTGGAAACAAAGATGTGTATGAAGGAGGATGGCAAAGGGAAACAGTTTCAAATTCCTTTTTTCTTCATGTAGGGCACCAAGTCAGGAAAACAAAGGTATTTATAAGAATGCCTTTAGTGCAGGTATGGAGGTCTGTACTGGTGAGCAGTAGGTCTTAGGTGGGTGTTCAAAAACTTTGTTGGAGGGTGCTTTTTTTGTCAGGTGTACGTGTGAATCTGCAGCTATTGCCACCTTGGATCTAGTCTGAGTTATGCTGGTGTGTGCTGGTGGCCTTGTCCAGATCTGGCTGACTCTTGGTGTGCTGAATTTATCAGTTCCTGGGGATTAATCAAGGCTGCTTATCTCCAGAGCTGATCAGTTCTTGGGAAAATCTCACAGCCTACCATCTCAGGTCTTACTTCTCCTCCCTCCAGCTTGCTGTCTGCTGCTAAATGTTTCTCCATCCAAACATGTATATAGAACTTATATAAAACTCATTCACACATTCTTATGTGGAAGCAGCCTTTATGGCATGGTGAAATGCCTGATCAAGGGCAAAAGGAAGCAGGCAGACAGTGAGATAATTAATTTTAACTCTTTAACCTCCGTCTTTGGGTGTTGCCTAGTCAAGTACAGCTGTGACCATGGAGGACCATGAAGTATCATAAGAACATAGGCACTGGAGGGGGAGGCAATAGAAGGAGATGTAGGAACATGGAGGGCAAGCCACAGGGAAGCACAGAGCTGTGCGAGTAACTGAGGGAGGTGAAAGCTTCCGGGAGAACTGGAGAAAGAGATCACACCACACAATGTACCATTATTTTGTCTTCTCTTTCCCCTTAAATCCCAGTAAGGGTTTACCTCTTGTGACCCCTATGTCAATCAGGGAAGAAAAGACTCTGAGTTATGGGGAGGGCTATTCTGGTTGCTTCAGCTCATCCACAAACTCAAGGCCTTTTCAGTGTTCTGAGGCAGTATTTATTCTGGAGCCAAATATTTTTGCTGCAGGATGCAGCATTCTCCCCACCTCGTAAGCCACATGCATGCCTTGCTACTGGCAGCCTACAGCTGAGAGAGACATCCAAAGGTCCCTTCAAGCCTCTGTTTCCAGAATCACAGTGCTGCTGCTATCCAGACAAGCTTTATTTTTCTGTTTGGATCTCGCCCTAATTTGAAACTAATTTAAAACAATCAAAATCAAACTCACCCCCCTCAAATGTGTGTAGGCGAGAAGCGGAGGGGTGTGAAACATATGGCACAACTCCACAGCCCCTCTTCTCCCTGGGTTCACTTTTCCTGATACTACTATGATCATTTCCTGACCATACTTGCAAATAAACAGTTACTGAAAGAACGTGGTTGGACCACACATGTGCATTTTCCACTGGTATGGAGAAATGCTGTGTGTTGACTGGTGGTTATTTATTTTCACAAGAGTCAGTTGGGTTTGTTGTTGTGTCTTTAGGGCACAATCTCTCAAGGTGCTGAGCCTTCTCAGCTTGCAGGAAGAACTGAGGGTGGGAGCCAGCTGTGCCCCACCGGTCCTGGGCCTCAGTTGGCATCATTACTTGTAAATGTTTTCCAGTGTTGATATTTACTGCATGATCCTGAGGAGTCAATAGGAAAGCGCAGCAGGAGTCTACCCAGCAGAAGAAACACTTAGTCAAGCCGTGTGATGTTCCTATAAAATTGGAGTTGTTGTTAAACCATCATTTAGAAGTGTGACACTTATATAGAGAAGGAAAGTAAATTGAAATACAGAAACTTCAGCTTTCTGGCTTGCAGAGAGCACTGATTTTTGTATGAATTTAACTGAGTGTCCTTAGAAAGGTAAAGGGCTGTGTTCTGTATCTGTTGCTGCATGTCAAATGGGGAAAGTGCCGTTCAGCTGGCTGGTCTTTACCTTTGCAGTTTGGCATCATGCGTCATGGATAATCCTCCACTGTGCAGGTTTCTAGTGTGTGCTGAGGCACTTGAAAGGCTGATGGCACCCTGTCTCTGCTTCCTCCTACCTTCCCAGCAGCAGACCCAGCCTCCCCACCTTGTACTGGCTTTAACAGCTGCTGACTGCAGGGTACAGGTTAGGGGCTGAGGGCTGTTCTTGAATCACCTCCTGGCTTTTGTTGCAATGCTGAGCAGACTATGGCTGCAACCCCCCTCCTTCCGCTGCTCAGATATAAGAGGTGTAAACCAGGTTTTCAGGGCTTGTTTTTGTGGGTTGTCTTTTGAAATCTCTGAGGTTTCATGTTCTTGCAAAGGTCCTGGTCCCAGTGCTACAGGCAGTTGTTTTGCAGAAACCTTCTTAGAGCTCTGTAGTTCTGCTGCCCTCCCCAGCAACTGAACCTTTGGAACCTTTTACCTTTATAAAACCTCTGCCCTTCAGACTTCCTAGGAGAGAAATTTGAGGACTGAGAAAGGACTTTAAAAATCAACCCTTTCTCAGGATCATCGAGTTGCTCCCTTATGACCTTCTCTTTATGTGATGCCCATGTGTTATTTATGAGCACTTGGCCACTTGTTTCCACAAAAAAAAAAAAAAAAAAAAAAAAAAAAAAAGATAACATTGCTGAGGCTGAAATGCAATTAGTTATGTGGCACTGGAGAAAGGAGTTGGTGAGATCTGTTATACAGGGTTAGGCAGCTGTTGGGTTAGAGGTGCAAGGCAGAAAAGATAAGTGATTTGAAGAAATGGAAAGCAGACAGGATGATATGCAAATGAGTTTTCTTTCACCAAGTCAAGGAAAGCACCTCACTCTGCACCAGACGAATATCTGGCTTGGGAAATCTCGTAGCTCCACACCAGATCCAGCCTTTCAGGAATCCATTGGCTCCTCAGGGTTTTGTTTCAGTAGTAGCAGGATTTGCCTCCAGCCTTTGAACGAAACACTTTCCCTGTGAGGGAGGAGATAAATTAATAAAAATAGTTCAGTAAGAGCTGGGCTAAAGCGGATGTCTTCTAAACAAATATACAACTTATTTTCCATCTGCTCGTTCCCAGTCCTTGATTGCTGTGAGAGAGAAAAAGCAGCACTGCTGCATTTCAGGAGAACCAGAAGGTGCCTCCCCAGGTGCAAATCTGAAAGGTGGCCACTTGCATCCATGAACCTGATAGTTTTGTTGACAGGTATTTTTGTTGACAATTGCTAAAATTGATTCTAGTGAATGAAAGTTTTCCTTTGCATTTCTTAATGTATAACTGATTAATTCTCCAAAGAATTCTTCTGGACATCCCATCCCTATGTAAAGACTATGGCTAAGTGGCTTAATAGGATAAGTGCTTTATAATGACAGCTCGGTCATATTTTGGTTGTCTCTTTTTATTTCAGTAACAAGCATAAGGGAAGCTAATGTCCCAGTAAACAGGGATTTGTAATCACCATTAATGGAGATAATTCCCCTCATGGGGAACAATAAAATACACCATTGCAAGAGCCAGAACACTTTTCTAGCTTTGCATTTTCATCACAACAGATTGTGTCTCTCTTGCTAAATTTCTTTGTGCTGTAGAGGAGAAAATAAATCTGGCAAAGAAGCAACTTTAAGTCACTGAGATAAACTCTTGATGGGGGACAATAAAGGGGTGATTCTGAGTATCCCAAGACAGCAGATATATGATTGAGGAAAATGAAATAAAATCATGGCAGCTATTAGCAGTTTAGTGGGTTTTAAATGAGCCCTGAATGATGGCAGAATTAAGAAGAGCTTTACCTTTTTCACATTATCATCACTAACAGGAGAGGTCTCACTTGCTGTTTTTTCTATTTTGATGCTAAATCCTGTTTTAACAAATATGCTGACAAGCTGGAAAAGAGCAACCAACTTCAATGGCATGGGATGTCTGTCTTATCTTCTGTAGTCATAGATCTCAGACCACTACAAAGCAGTCAGTGTCATTTTGTGGCTGAGAAAACAGGTCACAGAGCAGCGATGTGATTTGCCAGAGCTCACACTGCTGCCCAGCACAAGAAGTTCTGCCTCAGTCCCACTTTGTGCTGAATCAATTGGGCACCCTTTCTTATGGGAGATCAAGGGGCAGTACTTGGTGGTGGTCAGGTTCGTGAAGTCTGCCAGACACCACTGCTCTGCCACAGGGGCTGAGAGAGAATCACTTGCCTACTGTTTTCCACTTACTTTATGTCCTTAAAAAAGCATTGGGCAAAGGTTGGTTTGATGCAGATCTGACTGGAAAAAGTGTAGCAAGAACCTTCTTTTGTTACTGGAACATTTTTGGGAAAGCACCTTGCTGGTGCTGAATACCAGGTTACAAATTAAATGTGCTGTAAGAATGAGAAGGTACAAGGGAAGGAGAAGCCTTTAAAAGGCCAATTTAATGTTATTTTTCCTTTCTTTTCAAAATGCAGAAGCAGCTTGTGGTACTCAGAAGCTCTTGAAATCTGAGCTTCATGTCTTTAAAATATGCAATGGAGATTAATACATTGGTTTGTTTTTTAATGAAGTGAATCTTGGAACTGGATTTAAATATTTGCTGCAAACTCTTTTATTTAAATGCTTTCTTATTTATGGTGCCATGCTTAGAATGCTATGCATAGTATTATATAACTATTAGCTCGTGTGACAAGATGGATTTTAGGATTAAATAAATTGTGAGCATTCCTTTTTAATTGCTGGAGCCAAAGGGGTTAGGAGTGTTAGGTTATCCAGCAGCAGCCATTCTTCCTGCATAGCCTCATGGCACGCTACAGGAGTTGTGGTGGCTGAGCAGGAGGGAAGAAGTCATTGGCAGGAGCCTGAATTGCACATCCTCTACTCACCGCATAGGGCAGGTGACTGAACTGTTTCATGAGCAGCAGGCAGAGAGAGGGAATGGTAGCTTTGATTCAGCACAATATGAGCTCCATTCTGGGCATACATTTATTGTCCTTTGAAATCGGTCAGATTTAAACATTTTGTGCTTTTTTTTTGCCAAGTTGTGGTTGGTACGCCGAGCTATTTTTTTGCTTTGCTCGATTAGCATTATCAGCAATGTGCTAATGCAAGTGATTATTCCAGGAGCTGTTTGAGGGGCAGCATAGTTTCCATTGTGTGACTGGTCTCAGTGATCTTTTAGGTGTGGAAAAATGGATAGTTTCTCTTTTCTTCAGCTGCAATAGAGCAAATATAGAACTCACTCACGTGGGTGGTTTGGAAACCAGTTATGATTCCAGGCCAAACCCTGTTCCTGAGGACTGGCTTGAACGGGACCTGAGTTTGTGTCCCTTCTCAAGCAGGTTATTGCCTTGAACCTTTACACTTGAAACTAGAGAACATTATGAGCCTGATAATGGCTTTGAGCCAACACTAATCTTTTAGTCAAGCAAGGAAGAGTCATGTTTTTACATCCAAACATTAAACATTTCCTTCCTGCTGTCACACCTGTTTCCACTAACAAGTGTGGATTGCATAAAGAGCTGCTACCATTTACAGTCAGTTGTTCCTTGGGAAAAGTCATCTTCTATACACACCTTTCCAGTTTCCTCTAAAGCATGTTCTTGGGTGATTAAGTCTTATGCAAACAAACCCTTGACTGGGTGATCATTTCCTCACCTGTTTCTCATATTTATGTGTTATTGCCCTGTCTGCTACGTACTGTGTAGTGGTTTAGTCCATCTTCAGATTTTTGAAGAAAAAAATTAAATTTATCATCCTTCATTTCTTCATACATCTAGATACAACCCCTTGTTGCCAGGAACTTTGTTCACTGAGGCTGATTAGTCAAGGAAGTGTTTTTGTCCCACCATCTAGTGTTAATTTCAATCAGTGATTTGACTGGATGAAGTGACTGGTGCAATTACTCAGGTCAGTATATCTCAGACAGCAAATGAATCAGACAGAGATATAGAGTTTATCTTACTACATTCACTTCACAGAAATCAGTGTCAACTGAAATGTCACTGTTGAGTAAGGCCTTTATGTTCATGGAATGGAAAACTAACAGGAAGAGGGAGGACTGTAAAAAATGAGTTTCTCAGTTCCACAGAAATGACATCACGAGATGTGAATTTTAGTAAGAAAGAACTGGCAGAAGGAGCAGAAGGAATCGTGTGAACCTGTGTCTATGTCAGTGGATAAATTGGGCATGCTTCAGCAAAGTGGATAATGGGAACAAGTGATACTGTGACTTTCTTGTCTGTTCTGTAGGCTTGAACAGCAGTGTGACTGTTTCGATTGATCTAACCTGTAAAATGGAGATCACAGGGTGCTTGTGACAACCTTTTGGTCTGATCACTGTGGCTTTTATTTTGCAAAGATCAGAAACGCTGTCAGGAAGTGTGACTGGATAGCAAAAGCTGGGAATGAGGCATCGTACCTAAAGTGCAAAAGGTGGGGAGCAGGAGAACGGGAATAGCAATAAAGCTTAGAGGCTGAGATGGGCAAAATAACAGGGAGTGAGGCATGTGGAACAGCCCCAAGCAGTGGCTGGATGTCCCTCACTTCAGACTTGATCCCATCAGATCCACAGCCCTCTGGGACTGGTTGTGTCCAGGTGGCCAGATGGGTCTTGCACAGGGCTAAGAGCAGCCCATGGCGAGGGCCCCAGGGCAACTTGATTGTCCCACTGCAGCCCTGGAGGAATCTGACACTCATCAAATATACCAGGGAGCCTGCTGAGATTCCTTCTCTAGGAATGAGACAGTATCACTTCAAGGTGCTCTTGGTGCTGTTGTGCTAATGTCTTTCACAGAAGAGAAGGAAAAATGATTGGAAATACTGTCTTTCAGAGTAGGTTCCTTGAAAGCAAATTACAGACCATGAGTAATGAACGCATTTGACAGCAGAATTTCTGATTTTACAACACATTCATAACACCTTGGAGCACTTAGTACCTTGTTAACCCAATTAGCATATGCTAAAACTGACAAGGCAATCTGAACAGTTATTAATCACATGCCAAACTGTCCAAGATCATGCTTTGTTATTACTGCAGAGGCAGCTAAGAGTAGATTGGGATAGAAGCAGCTTTAAACATCTACATACACAGAAAATTGGTTACAGTAAAGCCAAATAATACTGAATCATAAATTAATACAATAAAACAAGCCATCCTACCAGAGACTGTCTTGCCTTATCGGCATGGAAGAACTATATTAGTGTATAAGCAGAAGTTGCTTATCCTGAAGCCATAAAAAGAGCCCTAAATGGTTTGTGCTGAGGAATCACTGATAGTACCGTTCCAGCCTGTGGGCCGCGCAGGTTGTTTCTAGCATGTCACAGAAAATGGAAGCATTAGTGAAACACAACTGCAGCCTGCAGGCAACGAGACATGGACCTGTGCTTGTATTAAGCCACTCCAGATTGTACCCACCATGAGTCATTTCCAGCCTCTGGTGTTCACAGCTAACATTTAGGTACAGTTCAGCTCACCTGCACAGCTTTTGCAGGTGTTAATGCAATGGGACTGTTCGGTCCTGCCCAGGAGGAATGGGACAGGAGATCTGTGTCACAACTGGGCTGCATTAGTATGTCCATTAGGGAGCTGCTTTTCCTTATCTGTTCAAGTTCCCAATAGCAAAGTCTCCTATGACAGAAGAATTTTCTAACCTATAGAAGTCAAAACTAGTGTGATTTCTAATGACATAGTGATGGGTATCTGTGTTCCTGAATGAGACATAAGTAATAGAAAAGATCCTGAGAAACTTCAGAAGTTGAATTTGATCTAAAAATGAAAACAGTAAGAGGATTCATAAGCATCAGATCATTTCACTTTAACTGTGAGTTGATGCAGTTCTCAAAATCTGCTATATCTCATTTGTAGTTAATACCACTGAATTGCAAACCTGGTATATTGACTCCACGAATAGCAATGAAATGACAAATAAAGAGCATGAGTTAATGATAGATTAAACCTTGCGCTTGTAAGTAATGCCAGTTAGCACCTGTTTATAGAAAATAAAATTAAGCTAGCTTGGTATTTTTTATGAGGTTATAATTCAGCTAATAGAGGAAATAGTGATGGATTTTTGTGGCCTTATGATTTGGGACATGTAACAGAGCAGAACAATAGAAAATAAACACAGCATGTGCTAAACGACGGAAACGTGGCTACTTGACAGATATAGATATAATAACATTATTATAGAGCAGACAACTTTGTTGAGGAATCCTGAAGAGACTTGTCCTTACCTTTGTGACAGGAGAAAGTTTTAAACTTAATTTTCTAAGGAATCAGTTTTCTGTCATGTTTTCCACATCTGTTTGTGCTCTGCCCTCTAACAACTTCGGTACTCATTGGACAAATTCCAAGCAAATCAGCAGAAGCTTCTGATGTCAAAAATGACTTCTGTGGAGATCAGCATAAAGGATAGGGAGAGCAACCCAGAAGTAGCTCTAATTAGGAGAAATGCAGTAGTATGAAGACATGTATTTGTGGGCACACACATTACTAAAGACTCCACATGGCTGAGAGGTCTCATAGATGCTTGACCCTCAGGAGAAGCTTCCACTGTATCTGGAGAGTGACCGCGCAGCCCAGACCCGTAGGAAGCTGGCCAGCACTGGGCCTGCTCCATGGGGACTGCTAGTTATGCACGAGAAGCTGAAAAAATTAGAAGTATGCCACTAATGCCTGCAGCTGGGGAGCAGTCAGCAGCAGAAGGAACAAGCTGCTGATCCAAACAGAGCAGTAAGCTTGGTGTAGGTAAACAGGACCAGCCCTAACACACACAGATCTCATGGAGGGAGAAATATCAGACACGCTTTTAGATGCAGGGGTTAGTAGTGGTACTGGGGAGACTGGTGACTTCACCAACACTAAGGTGGCTTTTATCTTGCTAGAAATGAGCTAATCCAACCAGCATGTTTCTTGAAAAAAAAAAAAAACAAGCAAAAAACCCATTTGTTCAAATGCAAGCCTGTATGTGTTCTCATGACAAGGTGACTGGCACTACCCCTGTCTCCAAGAAGCAGAAGAGATATAGGAAAGTGGAGTCATCCAAGTTAAACACTGGCCAAAAAAGAGAGTTGGAGTTAGAACCAAGATGTCCCAGGCAGTGGCCTTCTGCTAGGTTATTTTACCTTCCATATCTGTATGTTCCCATCTTTAAGTGGCAAACCAATCCATATGGATGTAGAAACACTGAGTTTCTTAAATGAAGGTTTGAAACAGCTTGGGGCACTCAGCACTCTTGAGACATAATTGGAGTCTGTCCCATTGCTAAGTCTTTCAGATTTTAATTATTTTGCAAACACATCTGTAACAGCAGATACAAGAGCAACAGGGTAACAATAACAGTAAAGTTGTGTTGTGTTTTTTTGGTATAAACTCTTTGGTTTGAAGTTTACGATTTATGTGTTCTGGAACTGGATTATTGCCTTATAAAACAGTGCAGCAGCCTTTCCTCATTTCGTTAGCCATTTATATTTATTAGGGTGCTCTATAGAATGCCTGCAATAATATTATAAAGGTGCACAAAGTTCATTATTTCACAACAACCAACTAGCCAAGACCATTATTATTTTTACAACAGCCAGGCTTTCTATTGAAATAGAGTTTGGATTATAACCTTTTTTTCCTCTTCTCTCTTTCTCGTTTCTCTACCAAAAGCTGAGATGTGCAATTGTTCCTTTTCAGATTGCTTTTCCACTCCCTTACAAAACATGTCGTTTTCTGTGAAATGGATGGATGATAATGGGAACAGATCAGTGATAATGCATTACTGGAATACAGCCATTCCCAAGGGAGCTTATAATAATATCCAACCTTCTTAAGCTTTAAAATCTGCAGTTTGGACAGCCTATAGCTCTAATATGGAATCTAGTTCTGAATTTTCCCTGCACTTAAAATTCTTTGATGTTCAGTTATTGTTTGGGTTCTGCCCTCCCTGTCATATTGCCATGGCAACTGCCTTGCATAAAATCCTCTGCTCAGACAATACAGTCACTGCTTTAAAGAGGGCCTGCAGGCTCAGAGAAGTTGAAATTGTTGTTCAAAGAGATTACTCAAGATTAATGACTCTGCTTTGAGCACTGCAGAGCAAATTTCTGAAAATCTTAGTAATTAAATAAAAAATACATGCAGGTGGTGTGTTCTCCCAGTGAGGAGTGTTGACACCTGCTGGGAGTGGTGGAGTTACCGTAAATCTGTAGTAAAAACACCTGTGGGTATTATTCCAGCATTTAGTTTCTTTGTGCTAAACAGCTCCGGTGTGTAATTAGCTGTGGTGGTTTTCCTTCGCCTGTCCTGTGGTTGCAAATGGAACATATTGGCCGGGGTTTGCCACTGGGACTGCTGGGGGTTGGCTTCTCCTGGGCTGGTGCTGGTGCTGTGCTCGTTCAGCCTAATGGCCCCATTGACGAGCCCAGTGCTCTGTTTCCTGCCACCAGCCTGTCGTAATTCCGTGGACACCTTACTGGTTGTAAGGAAGATGAAAACAGAGCTGCAAATTGCTTGTGCTGAATCATAAACCAGGATGTGTTTCATGTGCCCATTAAGCACATGCCCCTAATGTTAAGCTCATGCTGTACTCTGCTCCGTGGGAGTAGAGTTAGCACGGGCTTGAGGTTAAGTGTGTGTTTTTAAGTCCTGCACTGGCTTGAATGTCTTAGGAGCTGTGAACCTCACTGGGACAATGAATTAAATACATTGATTAGATTTGCAAAAGTGTTAGCTGTTTTCATATTCAGGAATAACATCTTTACTATTGCATGCCACGTTAGCTGTAAGCAGCTGTCATGCAGCAGGATTTAAAGCAATCTTAACACGAGTTAAAGAAGGCATTTTGTCTTCCCCAAAGACAATAGCACACCATTGGTTTGGGCTTTGCCTCCCTGTGAAGGTGAGCAGTACTCCTCGGGTTAGCCTCCAAAATCACATCTGTTTGAGAGCAGTATATTACAGCCTTATGTTACTAAAACGTGTACTAGGAAAAGCCTAGCTTAGGAAAAAATCTCATGTATTCTAAGGGGATAAAAATATTAATTCAAACCAGATGCATAAAGGCTAGGGACATCTTTGTTCACTACACAAGGTCTTTCAAAATCTGTTTCAGAACTTATGTCTGCCACCTCGAGAAACCTGCAGGTATGGGAATTAATGAAAAATCAGAACGTGTTCACAATGTCAAGCAAAGAAGAAAATCATGCAGTCTGAAAGGGAGCAATAATTCATTTTGAGTTCTAAACCTGTTTTCAAATTAGCTGTTTGTATGTTAACTTCCTCAGTTCAGAAGTTTAGCCATCTGTTTCAGTTAATTAGTTAGCCTTTGGCTAAAGTTCAATCATTGTAGGAACAATAGGTAGGGGAATCAGTAGTCCTGGAGGATTCACAGAGAACACACCCATGAGGTTGAATTTAACATCAGATGCAGTACTTAAAAAAAGGGCAGCTTTGCATTGCTGCACAGGGGAGAATCCCTGCCGGGGCCGGCATGGCCTGATGGGGTGGCACAGCTGCATTGAAACATATTTTATTGCTCCTGGAAGATTCTTTAGTTTTGTTCCCATATCCAGGACATGATCTTCGTTGAGGACTGCTGAGTTCTCCTTCTTTGCAGTAAGAGTAGCAAGGTTGATAATAAATAAATTTGTACCTTCAAATCTGCTAACCTGATGTTCATGGCTGAAATAGTCCGTCCTCCTGCTTGTGGTGAGCTGTAGGGCTGGGGTTAATTGTAGCAAATGTAAGAAGCATTCAGGCAGCTGGGCCAGCCTTTTTCATTGGGGTTATTTCATGTCAATTGCTGCAAATTAGAGCCGTATAAAATTTATAATGTGTGGGAGCCTGTGCACAGAAATTTAGCTTCCTCAGTATTTACAGAACATAAAACAGTCCTCCTTGTTTAAGGCTAGGATGAACATTTCTGTCACATTAGGAAAGGCAACCTTATTTCATTCTGCAGCTGCTATTTAAATTCTACAAGATCCTTTTAATCTTATGCAAAGTTCAGAACAAGATATTTCAAACATCTGCTAACACTTATGGGCCATGCCTGTTAGTAGAGCTAAGAAGTTATAGCCAAGAAGAGAATCAAATGTCTTAATAGTATTTTTGTTCATTGCTTCGAAGTTTGTCCTCTTTTTGTGTTATCTGTTCTCTTTTTGAGCATGGCAGTCAACGTGCCTGCAAAGAGGATTGTGCTGTGGGTGAGATGGGTGGGATTACTGTGGGATGAGGGTGACACCCTCTAGTTTAAGTTAGGGGAAAAACAACAAACAAATTGGGTTCTCAATTCTAGAACAGAGGGAAATCTAAATCAATCACAAAAACGCACCCTCTGTTCTATGTGCCAAAAATAAGATGGGTGGGTCTAGCAGAATATGGGAGAGAGGGCATTCTAGTTTCCTCCAAAGGGGAGATAACAGATCAGCTTTCTCATTTGTCATGGAAACCTTTTGTCAACCCAGTAACAATGACGTCAAGGTGGCAGTGGCACAGAGACAGGGTTGGTTAATGTAGCACACACCTGTTGAACTGCCAGAGGGGAAGGTATGTTGGCTTTTACATTTTCCATCCCTGATTCTAAACGGCTTTGGTGAATGAAGGTTTAGAAAGCGTTGTTCAAGTCCCAGGGCAGTTTTCCTGAGCTGTAGCAGGTTCATACTGTGAGCAGGTGATGCTGGAGCTTTCACTCATGGAGAAATCCAGCTAAGAGGCATTTGCTCAAGCAGTGCAATTGTACAAATCCTCCTCTTTTAGATATCCATTTGGAGAGTGGGGAGAGCAGACTTGTACCTCAAAAGACCAGCACCAAATTCCTTCAGAGTGTTTGCTTTGCTTGAGTAAAGGCTTTGCTAGTGTTTGCCAAAGGAGTTTTTTAGAAACACTTCTATAAAGCGAAAAAACGGAACCTATATTTACTATGCCAGATATATTAGCTGTAGATGTACAGCTGAGGACTGTAGTCCATTTTTGGAATGACAGTTTTCCTGACTATTTTTCAGGCAGGTGCTATGCCTTTGTGTTTAGTGTTGTTGAATGGCTACTTTTTCTCTTCATAAAGTGAGATTAGATCACTTTTTCACTTTTTTCAGTGTTGCTTTTGTGACTACCTGCCCATTTTCAGTAATTAAAAAATGTTTTAACAGTTCCTTTTAAAATAAGCTTACTTCTTTTCACAAGAAAAGTGTGTAAGCAGGGAAAGCTGTTCATTTTTTCTGGCATGTTCATGTTTACTGAAAATCATAGAAGATGTATTTGCAGAAGACTTTGAATCAGTTAAAGTATTGCACTGTGTCAATAGTCAGTGCAGGATCAGTTACCATGGCTAAAACATGAATTTACATTGGTTGCATTTATACTCTATGGTAACACAGATAATTCTCATAAATTAAAGTATGCCTTTGTTATTGCTAAAAAATATGGATAATGCAGACTATTTCCTATCGTATAGTTTGTAAGAGGAAAAGTAGAGCCTACTTTATGGGTGATAATTCAAATTATATTGGGTTGCAAAGTAGAATTAAGGCTGAGAAAAAAGAATGGCATAAAATGACAGGCAGTGATCAGAAAAGGAAAATGGAGTCAGCCAGAGTAAATTACATATACTGTACAAATAGAATCCATCTGTATGTAGGTGTGCCAGTGAGTGGTAGACATTTTTGCAAGAGAACCATCTGGGGTTGTAATTGTCCAAATAGCCCATGTTGATAATCCATGGCATCCTAACAAAGACAGATGATGCCAAGTGCCTGCCAAGTTTCAAAGAGGTAGAAAAAAATTAAAACTGGATGATAAACATTGTTTTCTATAGAAGATGAAATTGTCCTTCACATGAGAGAAATAAGGTTTAGCTACATTAGTACTATTGCCTTTTTGGTCTGGGTAAATACTCTGGAAATATCTATGAAGAACTATAATTCCCCTTGGCTTCGGTTTGGACAATATTGCACATTCATCTACTTTTTTTTTTTTTATACCTCATTACTGGTGATTTCAGCCTGACAAAGATATTTTTTTGTGATCTAAAGTCTCTGTAGTATTGTTCGATTTTATTGGGGACTTTAGCTGGAAGGCTAGAAAAAGGCATTATAGACATCCTTGAAATAAGACTTTCATAAGTTTTTACTATCACTGATAGCAAAACTGAGACATGGCAGAATCTGTTGTCTAGTTTTGGAGGTGCTCCTCTTGCTTTCATCATTAATATCCATGAGATATGACTGTGGTCTCCGTGGCATAAAACAAAGAAAATAAATGGAGGCATGGAGTCGGGGGAATGGAACCAAGTTTTTTATTTCTCGATGATCCACATCCCTCTCCTCAGACAGAACAGAGCATTCCATCCTGTAAGATGCTGCAGAATCATGTGATCAAATGGTCTCACCACATACTTAAATCTCTCTTCCCTTTGGACTGCTGCTTGTTTTGCCCTGATTGCGAGTACCCATATCAGTTCTGACTCACAAAATAGCACCCTTTGCAACATAAGTCCTACTGATTTTTACTAAGCTTGTGCATAAATGCGGCTGCTCTTCTGAATTAGACCTATAGTTTGTGCCTGTTGCAGCAAACTCTGTAAATTCGGAAGGGAGCATAAGAGAGACATTTATCAGAGTACTGAGACGTCTATTTACCCCTTTACGTTTCTTTCTGGCTTTCTGTGCCAAACTTTCTTGTAAAATTCTGAATTTGAGGATTTAGGGGGGAAAAAAAAGGAAGATTCTTGCTGCTGCAGCTGGACAGTAGTACAGCAGTGACCAAAAACCTCTGTGTGTCTGCCAGGAAAGAACCTGCCTCTGAATACTGAGACTTTTCAGACTCACTTTTCAGACTCTGCTTTTTTTCCCACATCTCAGTGGTGCATATAACTGACAAAAATACCTTTGATATAGGAGAGGAAAATTCATTTCTCTGCACCTTTGATCCATCCAGACATTAGTTATGGTACAATACGGAGCAGTGTGATAAAGAATCCCTTTTTTTGCTGAAGGGACAGAAAGGGGACCCAGAAAGAAGAGAAGGAAATAGTGCAGGCCGTGATAAGTTAGGTACATGCTCTTAATAGCGTTGCTACTTGCTAAGGCCTTCCATGTGAACCCTGGGAAAGAAAGATGATTTGCATCGTGTTTTCATCATTTTCTTGCAGAAATTTATCATTGAAAGAGCCATCACCTTACAACCACAGTGTTAGGCATGGTGATGCAACAGTAAATTCCTATTTCATACAGTAAAGGCTAATTCATTCTCTATTACTTCAAGCACATTTTCCTTCCACTTAGGACTCATTCTGGCAACCAGAGCATTTCAGCAGATTCTTCTTTAGATTGGGTGGGGATTAATGAGGTTTGAATGCACAGCTCTGCTACTGTATTGCCTGGGATAGAGGAAATTGCTTACTTATTATTTATCATTCTTGTTTTATGAAAGGAAACACATGCTTATGCCAAAAATCTTACAGCATAGATGAGGTAATGGTGAATTTGTAAAACAGAATTTGTTGGGGGAGAAAATAATTCTGTGACTGAAAAAGAAAATATTCAGCCAAGAAAGTGTCCTGTTGGATATTCAGGTTAAGTAGATGGGATAATACAAGGTTAATAGCTACAAGCACAAGTATGGCAGGCAGGCTGTGGATGTAAGAGTAATAGGAAGTGAAGTTGAAGCAAGTGCAGCAGAGGTTAATAATTTATTCTTTCATTTTAGGTTTCTTCAGTATGCAGTTTGAGAACCTGATGTCAGATTAAAGTTTTGCATGGGAATTGCTTGGTTTTGTTACAAGTGCTGATCAGCACTGAAGGCTGTGTATCAACCAGGCCAGTCACTACTGCTGGTATTCACCATCTTCTTTTGCCTACCCCTGGGCTCCCATGTTGCCATCTGTCCTTTGTCTCTGCAGCCCCAGTTCTACCACAGCCCTATTCTTTTCCAGGGCCTCTATCCCTCCATGCATGGGGCTCCTGTTGTCCCTCTTGCCTGCCCCTGGGATGCCACGAAATGCCTTGCTATTTCAGCCGAAACAAAGCAACCCAGATCCACTGCCAAACTCTATGGATTCACCGTAATAGAATTTCTTACTCAGTTTATTTCCCAGTTACTAGCAAAAAATCAAATGTTGTTCCCTTGAGCACACATCTTTAGATCTGCTAATTAAGGATAAGATGGAGATTTAGCCAAGAGTTTTCAAAAGAAACCCAGAGGAAGTCAGTGTTCAGTTTACGCTGAACTTCACTGACTTGAGGCGCTGGCCCTCCTCTGTGACTGAAATCCCCAGCAGTCACTCTAATTGAGCTGCCCTGAACGTGTCCTCCACACGGCTTTATAGACACACTGGATACAGTGGGGTCAAACACTAAGTGTACTTGGGTCTCAGGCTGAAAATGTTACACTCCTCTACCAGAATCTTTTGTTTGTCCTGGACACTGTTGTATTGCATGTTGTCAAATACTCTGAGGATGTTTTAAGCTCAGGTCATTTCACCTTCCTCTGCATCTGTGGAGTGTGAAAGAGAAGTGTGGTTTTAGGGAACAAAAGAACACATGTATGAGTGTTGTGGATAAACATAGACATCTGTCTGAGAAAATTGAGGCCTCCACATTGATTGAACTGAGTCTAGCAAGAACAGAAATGAACATATTTGTCCGGGAACAATTCACATGTAACAGTGATTGCACAGGCCAGAGTATTTTATTGGAAGTGTCTTCAGGGAGGGAAATTAAGCAGGAGCTGGGAATGTGCTTATCAATAGACCTTATTATTCTGCTCATCCTTTGATAAATGAACATAGAAAGTTCTTTCAGGCTCCTCTCAATCTTCTACTTGTTTGTGCTGGACTTCATTGATCCATATTTAGCCCTCCCTGATAATGTGACATGACAGCAAATGTAAATGGCGAAGTCAATGAGCATTTCCATTCAGTTGAAACAAAGCAAGTCAGATCAACTATCAAACTCTTTGGATTTATATTCTTGTTTGAAATAGAATTTATTACCTTGTTAGAAACTAAAACAAAACACACACACGCACACAAAAAGTGTGCAATCATTTTTTATTATTGTAGTTAAGGAAGAAAATTTAATGAGAGAAATGTCCTTTGGGCATGCTTCAGTCAACTCTATCAAACAGAGTAGCCAAGAATGATAAAATTCAAAACCTGCAGCTGCTGGTTCCTTTGGGAGTCACATTACAGTAGTACAAGCAACAGTCTTTCATTTCAGAAGGGAAGCATATGATGGAGCCAAAGGCCTTTCAACACTATTTTAGGTAAGCTGATCTGCGTAAAGGCCATTGTAATCTCTTGTGCTGCTCAGGTTTTAGGCGATATTTTCTTTCATAATGCTGTTTCTGTGTCCACTGAAAACATCTGCTTAGACGTGCCAGGCTCCATCATGCACCCTGTTACATCACTTGGCAAATGAGGTCACCTCAAGTAAATAGCAGTATTATGGAGAAGGGAATAAAAGCCCCAGGATTTAACTGTTGGGACTCAGACTGCAACTGTTGTGACGGCTGAAGATCATGCAGCAGTGCTGGAAAGGCTCAGTGGATGCAGTGGACTAGGCAAGCAATAAGGAGGACTCAAACTCAAGTAATCATCGCTCCCAAGTTCCTTTTTTCTCCGTGCCAAACACTATCTGAGGGCAAACTCCTTTGCTCAAAGTTGGCTTTGCTTCAAGCAGAGTTCACCCATGCAGCAGCAGTGGCCTGCTTTTATGTGGTGAATAATGGGAACACTGAGGTGAAGCATATCATTAGGATGATACTTTAATACAAACAACCAGTAAACTACAGGTATTGCAGAAAACAGCTTGGGAGAAGGAGAAGGATCTGTGGGATTCCCTGGCTGCCTCCAGCTGCTATCAGACTAACTGCAACCACCTCACTCAAACAGCATCCATAGTTTACATTGCACCTCCAGCCTCTTAAAGTGTGATTTAAATTTACCAGGAGCATTATTCCTCTCAACTGATGAAAACTCATGGGCTGCATTGGGTGCAATAGAAATAGGCCCCAGATGGCCAGGCTGCATTGAGCCCAGCCATGTGCCCAGTGCAGTGCTGGGGCAGAGAAGTGCCCTCAGCCATCACATGTTCTTCCAGCCTGAAGCCTGCCTGGCAGCTCTACAATGTGACACTTGCAAGGGGAGAAGGAGCAGGAAAATGTGCCAGCCAGGATCAGGTCTTCTTTTGGCAGCTTGGCAATAAACTCACCGTCATCATTCTTCTGTATCTCAAATCTGGATTTACCTTTATGCTCTGTTATAGCAACCTACCACCAAAAACCATTCAAAGCAACTTCTCCAAATCCACCTTTGAATTAATTTTGGGCCTAAGGCCTTGATTTATAGTAATGGGACCTGGGGACCAAAAATAAAAAAGAAAAATAGCAGCTATTAAATCTGTAAAAAGGAAATGACTTGAAAACAGAGAGGGATGCCAAGCTAGCCTCTACAGCAATGGCAGAGGGGAGTCAGACTTACAGGACCATATGGCCTAGACATAGTTTAAATAATCTCCTCCAATTAGAAACAAAGCCAGTTTTATGTAAAACATCTGTTCTGTGAATTTATCAATTTGGGCAGAAAAAACATCAGGGGATATTTTAAATACTTCATTGTGGTTTTGGTTTCTTTGTTCAGATCCTCACCCATTTTGAGGAGCTGATGTCCCTGAAGGAGGAGTACTGGGGTTTCCTATGATGCTACCAAAGCATCAGTGCAGGCTTTTGCATTTCTTTGTGCTGTGCTGCCAATCCGTGGTGCCTTCAGATATCCAGCAGATATTGCAGAGTTCTGTGTGTCCAGAGCACCTGACGCAGGCCAGTGAAGATCAGCAGAGGGTCTGCTGGAAGCTGGGCATGACTCTCTACTGGAGAGGGTATTTATCTAATGTAATCAGTCTAATTTGTATCTAAAACACAGTGGCACTTGGCTACAAAATCCTGATTCCTCCATGCTAGCACGGGTAAAGGAAAGAATATAAGATTAGCCCTTTTCTGCCTTCAAGCGCTCACTTCTTACATCAGGACCAGGAAAACAGCTTTGAAGCAATCTATAACTTCTTATCTTGGAAATGTTTGCTTTTTGCTTGAACAGGGGATGAAAGATCAATTGCAGGTATTGTTTGAAATTGGATCACTTTTCATAACTTCATTAAAAGTGTAACTGTACAAACAATGTACCTAAAATAATTATCCATATTTAAGGGAAATATAATCTGTGGATGTGTGTATTGAGCCAAATTGATCCAGTGCACAAACTGAGATACACTTCATTCTAAAGCATCCCTAGGTGATCTTATTATGCTTTTCCTCTGAGTATCATTTGCTTCCTTCCCAAGAGGGCATCATTCTGATGTTTCTCCTCTGGTTACTGTGAGCCATTGTTCCCAGTTCTTCAGGTAACTGTATTCATTTTGCTGTAATTTAAAAGCTGAGGTGGCTAATCAGGGACCTATAGGTCCTAACTATTCCCTGATGTTGATATCAGGGAAAATGTGGTTCTCTGATGATAAACAATTCGTGGGGGATCATAGTCAGCTGGAACCACTGAGGAGCAAACAAGTCTTCTGTAAGATTTTTTGATTCCTCTCTTCTCAAAACTCTGGTGAGGACAGAATGCCCGAGCTAGATGAAGACAGGTGTGTGTATTGACCACCCTTTGCAAGGGCTCATGTTCTTGTCCCTTGTTTTTCTAAAGCTTCTGTTGCACTCAAATTCTCCTTTTCCACCAGCATCAGGTATGTGATGCAGGCAGCTGCATTTCTATTTTAAACTCCTCAGCTGTGAAGAAAGACTTTTTACTGTGCACATTTTGCATCTGCTGTTTATACCTGAAGGTGTTTCACGAAGTTCCTGGCCAGAATACACGATCAGATTTTGTGTACTTGCCGGGAGTGTCTTGGGATTCAGTGTCTGATGAATCATCTGTGACTGGAACCCTTGATCCTCCAGGTCAAGATTGCTCAGACTGTGGCGCATGTACGAAAGAAAGCAAGAGCCGGTGCTTCCTGATTTCAGTCTATTCTTGCAGTTTTATTAAACCCTGGATGGGTTTAGAACATCTTGTGGTTGCAAAAGACAGCAGGTAGGATTTACCTTGGAGGGTTTCAGCCATCTGCTTTGCTCACCTTTCTTACCCTCTGCAGAATTGGCAGGGTTTTGGAGCCAGTCATGCTGGCAGTGTGTCTGAGGAGCACAGACAATATCTGCTTCATTTTGTGCCTCTCCAGGGAAGGAAAAGGAATGGAATTTGGGTACCAACTCTGAGCCAAATGCCATGAGGAAAATTTCAATCTGACAGGATCAAACGCAGACACGCTCTGGTTCAATTTGTTGAGTGAAACAAAGTGAATCTGGTTGTCTTTATCTTCAAAAGCATTTTTTATAGTTAGAAGTGCTGTTTCATTTGGATCGACTTTAGTCTTACTTTCTGGAAAAAGGGCTCCAGAAATAATTCAGACAGCTCTATTCAAGCTGTTCTGCAGATGTCAGCATATGCCAGAGTCCAAAATCCAGCACAGTCTATGGTTGCCTAGTGGAGACTCCAGCAAGAGAGGCTGGACAGGAAAGGTATGTGCAATTTGAGACTATAACACCAGATTTCCTTTCTGTGAGCATATTTATATGTCCCACATGCCATCTCTGTCTCTTCTTCCTGCTGTGGAATAACTTGCTGTGTTTATATTTATAATGCTGCACATCCAGATGCCTCTCTTATCTCCTTGCTGAGAAGAGCAAAGATGGTACATTTGGACTACAGGATGTCACCATTATCCTAGCCATGTGTTTGACTAATTGGCTAAATATAAACAGACCTTCCCGTGAAGCTCAAGCAGTGATCCTCTCTGTTCAGTCAGATGAAACAGAAAGAGTGAGAAGCACCAACTCCATCTTAATGGAAAATGGTTAAAGCAGCCTGAGGACTAAGACTCAGAGATGAGCCAGGTATTCCCCAGTGAATTTCCAATTCTGAACTCAGGCCAGAGCCATTCTACTGACCACAGTAGGTTATTCCTGGTTCAGCTCACAGCTCCTGAAATACAGTCTGTCCTCACAGAAACACCTCCATACAGATGCAATAAAGCAGTCACCAGAATTGCCAGAGCTCGCAGTTCAGCATCCTTTAGAGCTGCAGAGGCTTTAAAGGCAGGAACATAGGTGACTCAGAGTTCACACTCCAAACAGAGCCTGTTACAGAGTAAGAAAACTAAAGGAATTCTCTAGCACTGAAATTCCTCAAAGGCTTTTTCTGAATTTGATCTCTCACTCTCTAACCTCCCAGAAAAAAGAAAATCTCTACGATATTACAGAAATTTTCACAAGGAGCTCTGTGGGGGATAAGATTTCTCATGCCTGTCCTCCAGCTGGAGTGACAGCTCTTGGATTTATTTCAGCACAGACAGAAACAACATCTAAGTGGTTTTATTCGCTTTTTTTAAAGCTCTTGATAAAAATGCAAATCCCATTCTTGCTCCTACTGCCTCTCTCACCCTCTTGAAATAGGCTGTTTATGGTGACTAAATGCTTCTATCCAAAACTGGCTTTCATCCAAAACCAGATGGGCAGAAAGCCTAAAAGCAACAGAAAACTAGCAATTTATATTAGGCCACAGTGCTGCACCACACAGGATGCTTTGTTTAAACTAGCAGAGCTCTGTGTGCTATTCAATAGATGTAAATAACCAGCTAGTGTGGATTTCTACAACAATGTTGGCATATTTCAAAATACTTAAACAGACTTCAGACGCCCACCTCCCAAATACCTGCTCACCCTGTTAAAGAGCTAATCATTCCCACTTCACTTTCAACTAGAGTGGATTTAGTACTACTTAAAATCCATTTTAGAGAGCAGGAAGGACAACCTGTGATCTGATAGGTGTTTTCTGTCTGCAGTATGATGAAAAATATGCCTCTGGTGTTCAGCCTTACTTCCTCTGACTGCTGCTTTGTGGCTGAAAGCTGAACAGGTGCAGCAGTGGCCATGAACACATACTGTGATTCAGGAAAGATCATCTCATGGTAATCCTGTACTAACCAGTACCTGCTGGTCCCTGGAGCTGAGCTGGCTCCTTCGCTTGGAGCACCCTGGATGCCCCTGCAGCAGGATGTGACTGTGCCTGGGATCACTTTGGTTGCTTGCACTTCACTCTCCCGCAGCTGGTGGGCACTCAGTTGGGTGTTCCCTGAAGCAAAAACGTTCGTGTGAGTGACGTTCATCAGGGTCTGTGTCTGACACAACTGCTCATATCGATGCTCTGAGGTGTGTGAGCAGTGTCCTGCAGCAGAGAGAGGAGTTGTCAGTGGTGTGACTGGGTCCCTGCCTGCACTGGTGACATAGGGCAGGGCTCCATTCTAGCTCAGGTTTGACCTGGGGTAGGACATCCTCATGAAACACTTACACGTCGAATGCACAGTGATGCTTTCTAGCCCAGGAACACATGAAGGCAGAGGATGGGAGATGGTTTGCTGATGGCAGGCGCTGTGGAGACAGGCTGGGGCTGCTGCTGGCTTCTTTCAGGGCATACGGCGCATTCGCTCCAGACTGCCTGGGGCCCTCTTGCTTCCTCATTACATTTTGCTATTTGCTTCTTCCATTTCCTTTTCTTCCTGATTTTAAGGCTGTTGCTTGCTGTGCAATTCATTAGATCTGTCCCTGTGTCAGATCTTTCAGTTATGCCTTGTGCTCTGCAAAGGCATGTTGCGTTGTTATTTTTATTTTCATGTGTCTCACCAATCTTGTTGTGCCATATGCAGATTAGGGTGCTGTCTGGGTTTTCAATATATCCAGTCAGTGGCTTTAATGATGGTGTTAATCACAGGAATAATAAAAGTGAACGTTACCTGTTAAAATATGAAGCCATTTACCTGTGAAGTGCAACCTTAAAGGCATTCTCTATTTTCTTTCTCTTTCCAAAACAAATGCAATATGTGTGACAAACCAGCAGCCTACCTCTATTCCTATTTATGTGCTCCAACATAGAGAGAAGCATGATGCACTTCTCTGAGACTGGAAAATTGCTCCCTAAAAACAAACTAAGTAACTAATAACTTGAGCCATCACTTCATAGGTGAAAGGATTTCTGCCATCGGGAATCAGATGTATTTGCATTATTCCTCAGTGGCTTACAAATTGTCTATGTATTAGTATATTGTAAGTTTTCTAGAGAGATTACTTTGCTGTGGGCTAATTTGGTAAGTAAATGTTCTTTGTGGTGTGGTGGTCTGTAAAACAAACAACAGGCCTGAGAAACACTTGGAAGCCCTTGAGCAAAAGGAAGGAGCTCCTTTTCTGTTCTTTGCAGGTGGCACCTAAAAATTATCTATGGGCCCCTACCTGAGCTAACTGCTTGGACCTACTTACCTGCACCTACCTGTAAAACAGAAACTGCTTAATTCCACCTGCCAAAGGTGGACTCTTTCCCAGAAAATGTATTATTTTAGCACTGGCTCCAAGTGGTGAGTTGGAGCATACAGAAACCCCTGGTCCACACTTCTATCCAGAGGATGCTGGAGAAGCAGATGATATAAATTCATTCCTCTTCCAGGAATCTGGGGAAGGTTGGCTCCCTCCCTCACACATCAAAGGGATGCTTCTAAAGCCAGGGGCATGAATGTCTCGCCTGCTGAGGAAGAGCTTGATCACACCAGGTGCCAAGCAGCTCCTACAGGGGTTGATTGCTTCCAGTTCTCATTATATTAAATTGCTGTTTTTAATGAGCCTGCAAACAGGCGCACAGGGCTGGATGGTACCTGAGGGTCATGGGGCACACCTGCATCCTCTGGGATAGTGTTTACAGGTGTTGCCCAAATTGAAGCATCTGTTTGTGTCACAGATGTTTAGTTACTTTGGAAGGCCTGTTAGATTGGCTGCCACTCAGACCCCAATGAGGAGAGCAGCACTTCCCAGGCTGATGCTCCCCAGGAAGTGTTTTGTTAGCCCCAAACTTCCCCAAGTGCTGTCTTGACTAGGCCTTTTCCCCTGGATTATTTCAGGGCTGTTTCACTTTCCCTGCCTAAGCAATAAAAATTACTTATTTTTCAAAATTCAATCTGAACCATCTGAAGAAATTTTTTTAATATTCTGTAAAATCCTCTGCCTTTATTATTGAAAGCAGTGAGTCTTGGGATCCTGTCTGAACCAGCTTCTTCATGCCCAGACACTGTACCTCATTCTTAGATAAGCACTTTGAAGACAAGCGGGAGTTAATTCTTTACAGCAAATTCACTTGCTGTGTGATGGCAAACACGGACACCTAGTGGTACTCGGGGACAGGGCATGGAAGTGCTCTAAATAGCTCTCTGGGTGATAAATTGATATAGCAGAGTATTTGTTCACATGTTTTCCCTTTAAAAAAGGAGAGATTTGATTATTTTCAGAGAAGATGTGATAGATAGAATGATTTGGGAGACAGAAAGTTTACCTAACAAGGAACAGTGGAAGAGTTAAGGGGAAATTCATCACATTTGGTAAGATTTGTCAGTGTATTTAGCAAGAAGTAATCAGGTTTTTTCTTGTGTCATAAATATCCCATGCCATACAAAATCAGATACCATATTGGATCAAGAAGATTTTGTACTCCCCAAATTAGTTCACAGCAAAGAAATCTCAGCAAATATTATAGCAATATCTTATTCTACCATACCTATGAATGTCTGTACTCCAGTTATGGGGAGATTATGTCAGTGTGACAAGAGGTGGGTTTGCTGATAAACTGCCCAAATAGGTGCTAAAATGACCTCTTGTGTGCTTTCATCAACTCACTGAGCTCTTTCTGTCAGGATTAATGCCAGCACTTTGTCTGAATGGCCTGGAACAGCTGCCGTGGTTTGTTTAGTTTGGTTTGTTTTCTATTTATTTACAAATAATCTTTCAGAGAAATATTTCCTTCTTCTTCCCCAAATCTAGCATTTCGTCTACGCCAGAGACACAGGACAGGTGAGAACCAGTCCTTGTCCACTGACCCCTTTCTGTAATTGTGAATATCACCCCTGTGAGTGGGATTTCTCTCACATCTGCATTGGACACACAAACCCTTATGCCACTGAGTGGGGAGACAATCTGTTCCCATGGGAGTGTGTATTTGGGACTGCTTGGGCTAAGATAAGGGATTTTGAGATTGTACCAGCTGAAGAATCAAGTCTGTAGAGATGAATGTGATCTCCTCAAGGGTTCCCCCACTCAAGCTGATAAGCAGACCCCAGTTTTCACTGATTTTGCAATTACTCAGCATCTTACAAGATTTATTCCAATTCAGTTGGATTGACAAGTTGTTCCTTTTAAAACATTGTATATTATCCTTTGTTTTAGCTTCATATCCTAAGAAAATTAGGTTTATGGTATTATTCTGTTTTGAATCAGCTTGTTTACTGTTCTCATCTTAATAACTTTTGGATCAGTGAACTAATTTCCATCAAAATTTCTATCAAATTTGATGTGGGAATAAGGACCTCAAAGATTTATGGATACTTCAGGGCAGTAGGCAGCATGGAGGACAAAGAAGGAGGGCCCCTAATGACAGGCAGACAGCAAGAAGTCCACGTTGCAGAGGAGCATTAAGAAAGATTCCTCATGCCAGAAAAACTTAGATTTGTTCTCACACCTTTTTAGACACACAAAGAATCCAACTCTGAGATCCAAATCGGTAAAAAACCCAAGCTTTGTTAAAAACAAGCTTGCGCAATCCCTTCTTCTGTTTTGCCCTGCTGTATGCATGAGTCTTATGTATCCGGTCTCTGGTTATAGAGAGACTGCGATTACACAGAGACCAGAATTGTTCATCCAGAGTCACAGGGTGTGAGGCTGAAGGAAAGCAGCAGGTTACCAGTGCTCAGTACGGAAGTAAGATGATACATTTATTCTTAGGTACAAATCCTGGAAGTCAGCATATAATCAGTCACTCTGTGTTTATATATTTACACCTCTGGGTTCCGTCAGAGAGCATGGGAGGAGCTTTTCTGATCTGCCCCATCACGGTTTCCTAGTCTGCCAAGAGGTCCCTAGAGCAAGACTGGGGAGATGGGGGTATGTTTCTTGTCTTGCAAGAAAAGAGAAGCTGTTTCCTCGCTGTGCTGGTGGCATGTGGGAATGTGTCTAGGTCAAGCTGTAGAGGGGCAAGCTGGAATTTGTCTTGCCATGAGGCACAGCACTGAGGCAGTCTGGGCTATTGGCTTTCTAGAAAGTCACCCCAGAAACTAAAGCAACAAAAAAAACGCCCAGGGTTTCTGATGGACACTCACAGCTAGAAAATTCACAGCTCAAAATTTTCCCCACAGCTAGCATTCAAAAGGTTAGTGGGTGGGTAGCTGTGGTGTCTCACTTCAGCCCAGCAAAATCAATAAGAAGTAAAGGAAACCAGGGCCACAGCATGTTGAACTTTGACAAAAGAAATTATTAACTTGGCTTCTAAGGAATACAAATCCTGTCTTTGCCAGTGTAAATATGATGCAAAGATGATTGCTTTCATCCTACCTCCTCTAATGTCTATTCTTTTTTTTTTTTTTTTCCTTCTTTTCTGTTGACCCTGGGCAGTTGTCTGGAGGGTGTGAACTAACTGTGGTGCTCCAGGACTTCACAGCAGGCCACAGCAGCGAGCTGAGCATTCAGGTGGGGCAGACAGTGGAGCTGCTGGAGAGGCCGAGTGAAAGGCCAGGCTGGTGTTTGGTCCGGACCACGGAGCGGAGTCCACCTCAGGAGGGTCTGGTCCCCAGCAGTGCTCTCTGCATTTCCCATTCCCGCAGCAGTGTGGAGATGGATTGCTTCTTCCCTTCAGGAAAAGGTAGGCAACAGTCTGACAGGTTTGAGACTGTTTTGGATTTTCCCTTTTGTATCATGTAAGTGCAAAGCTGCTTGGGTTGCTCCTGCAGTTGGCGTGGGTAAAAGGCTGTTCGGTCATTGGTGAGTTTTGTTCCCAGATCTCTGTGAATGGGCATAGCACAAGCCTGACTCCATGTCCATGAATCAATGTTTGTACGTGTGCGTCTTCTGCTATGTGGTAATCATTATTGTCTTGAGACTATGGATAAAAATAAGACCTTTAAACAACAAAGAGACTATTTCAGTGCCTGATGGCCTACAGAGAGGGGAAGTCATGCTGTATATATACCCAGGATGCCCCAAATTGTGGATACATTATTTTATGAGTGGCACAGTGCACACTAGTTCATGTTCTTTCAGTATAACCCTACTGCCTGTCTGTAATCGCAAAGAGGCCACCAGTGAGTACTGCTACACATGACTGCCTTTTGAACTGGAGACACTGTGTGTAATGGCACAGTAAAATGGGGAAAGAATACAATGAGGGTGGACCAAAACACGTCCCTTGGGCTTCACCTGCAATGAATGGTGAAATATTGTTCGTCTCTGTGATGTCTGTGGCCTCTTTAGTTGACGTTCTGTTCTGAGCAATGTGTGCCCCACATATAGCATCCATGAAACCAGGCTTAGGAGACAGAAGATAGAGCAGAACTGGTTCAGCTCAGTGTGGCCAGAGCAGGTCTCCTTTTGGCTGTGGCCCCACTTCTGGCCATGCACAACGCAAGGAAGGTCCAGGTAGGAAAGGCTCCTATCATCCCAACTTGAAGCCTGCAACCTGAACTGGCTTTTTAAATTTTTTCCCCCTCTGCATTAAGAGAAATAGAATTGGAATCGTTGTTGCTTGAGCAAGTTAAGCTTGGTAGTTTTGTTTGTTTGGAGAAAAGCACTGAAACTGAGCTGTAGTCTGTCCTTGTTCCCTGCTTGCCCTCCCACTGTGGAGGCTGGGAGTGGGACACATGTCCAGGACAGAGCAGAACTGTAGGGCCAGGGTCTGCTATCAGAGTTTCCCTTAAAGAGGCATCTGAACCAAATCCAGGGGAGGAGAGCTCAGCTTTTCCTCTCAGACTCGATCCCCTCAGCTGTCAGCTCTGTTTGTGCTGTGAACTGCAAACTCCTCACGCACTTCTTAGACCCGCTGCCGCCTCTCCTCCCTGCCCCATGCCCAGGGCCCTGCCCTGCTGCTCCTGCCACAGGAGCCTTCCTGGTCCTCAGCTCTCCACTGAGAAGTGCTGCAGTTGCTTGCATTCAAATTTAATCTGGGAATAAACAGAAAAGTAAAGCGGAGAGTCAGCCTGGCCTGTGCAAGAGCAGTCACTGCCTGGCAGGACTCACAGGAAGCCAGGGACGTGTCTGCTGGGTGCATGGTCCAGCAGTCGGGCTTGTGTCCTCTGCTGAAGGACACTTCACTGGGTGACACCACTCAAACTTCATTTGAATCCACCAGGCTGTAGAGCTTTTGCTTAAATGAAATATATCTAAAAATTGCAAGAGTAGGCTGTGGAAAGGGAGGCAGGAAATCCTGAGGATGGAGACAGGGTGGTGCAGGGGCTGGAGACTGGCAGGGGACATGGGAACTCTGTTTTTGGCATGACTGCGTGAGCTCCAGGGCACAATTGCACCGCAGGTATGGCAGGATGGGCACAGTGTTGGGCTGCGGCTGGAGGGCCAGAGCCAACTTCCACATGCCTGGAAGCCACCGGGCTGTGTCAGCAGAGCACTGAGCCTTTGCTAGCATGTTTTGCCTGCCTATGGGCAGGTGCTCTCACCTAACAGCCACAGCTTCCAGGTTGGAGCTGGCTCTTGGCCCAGCATCTCTAAACAGGTGCCAAGTGAGTCTGGGGCTGGCTGACTCCAGCCATGTGTTCATGGCCTTTATTTCCTTATATTTCTTCCCCCTTGGCCTCAGTTTTCTTCCTGCACATACCAAAGCTGTATCAGGGAGCCTCAGTATTAATGGGATCTCCAGAAGTGCAACTAGAAAAAATAAAAATAACCACCCTATCCACTATTTTGGCTAGAGTACAGCAAATAGGCTCTGTGTCTAATCGGTTCTCCCTCTGTTAGGAAAACAGGAAATTGTTTAAACTGAATGAACAGATGCTGGGAATAAAGAAAGAGAGGTAAGTTTAAAGGGGGAAATGCAGTAGCTGCTGAAAGAGCCTGCTGGTCTTAGGAGATGCTGGAAAGATTAGCGTGATAAAGGGCTTCTGCCTATTCGGAGTTGTGCCCTTCTCTGCTTCCAGGAGCTTTAGGGACAGGTTGGATACAGAATTCCTTGGTCCAGGCTTCCAGAATTTCTGGCCTTTCTCAGAACAAAGGCTGGCACATCTTACCTTAACATTAATGGTGTTCCCAGTCTGCTTCAAGTATGTAAACATACACAGTTGCAGAAAAACAGGTTAACAGCTGAATTGTGCTTGCAATTACCAGGACATATAATTCTTTACAAGCACTGTAATTTCAAGAACAGAAAGTACCTACACTCAAAACATTTCTAATAATAGAATTTGCCATCTATTTTAGAAACATGCAGAGTTTTGCCAAGTATCAAAACATAGTTACATCTGCATAGAGGGAAATGGCAAATTACTCTGTTTTGTCCTATTAAAAGTTATCGTGGAGTGTCAATGTAAATCGTGGCTTAGAGAAGTTACCTACTATCCTTAAAATGCAAGAGTAAAGAAAGTAATATGTCAGCCAACATCTGAACAGATGGCGGCTTGACAGATTCAGTGGGATCACCAGGACATTTTGTAAAGCATCAGTGCAAGTCCTCATCAAGCTTTTCTAAACAGTCCAACTGAAAGCCACTGGAAATGAGAAACCAAACTTCACAACTGAACATGGGCTCTGGCTCTTCCTCACTCTTTTACACCTCCTTTGAAAATAGGTGGTGAATTAACATAAAATATTGCAAAAGGAAAAATGTGGTGTAAACAGAACAGAACAAACCTAGAAGAGAACACTTTCTACCTTTTGTAATGAAATATCTGTACAGATCTCTCTTGTTGATCAGTAAAAGTGCAGAGACTGTAAGGACTGGTCTGCCAGCCTTCCGTCTGACTCCTGTCTGTGTTCCTTTGGAGGATACACATTTGATTTTTTCAGCTTAACACACAAGTATCCTCCTGCCTGTCCTTCCTTTCCGATGATCTGACAGTGTTTGCAATTAGCTTCTATAAAAAGGTAAATAGATTTCTGGAATTAACCTTTTGCAAGTGATTTACAGATGATTGAATGAAAGGAACTCTGCAGTCTCTGTTACTGTACTCCAGAATTTGCAGGATGTTTTTTTTTTCTGACTAGGATTCCTAGGAAGGAAAAAGACCAGGAATAAAGCTCTGTTTGAACTATCCCACATGACTAATTACAGGAAAGCTGTGACTTTTAATTCTTTTATTTCTCTTTTACCCTGTAATTGAGATCTAAGGTATTAAGCTGTACATTTCAAATTAAGAGAACAATCTACTTGGATAGAAAGCAACGTAATGACCTAACCCATATTCATTAAGCATATTGCCACAGGCATATTCCTGGTGTCAACCTGTTAACTTTGAGTGATTCCAAATTAATTTGGCCCATGAAACTATAAGATGAAATCTTGATCGTAAAAGTCTTTGTCTTATTACCCCTTACACAGCATTTTTCTTGTAACATCAAATACACAGAGTATTTCAAAGAGAAACAAAGGTTAGTTCTTGCAGTGATTTTAAGCAACCTCCATCACAACAAGAAAAAGAAAGCATTTTTAAAAAGACAAGGTTTCATGCCACTTGTTTTATACTGATGATATGTGAAAGGAGGGTCCCGTTCAGGGCTCCGAACCAGATCCTGCCCACAGGATACTTGTGGCTGGTGCAATATCTCTGGAGGAGATAAGGAATATATTTTTTTAAGATGCTATGCAAACATCTTGCTGTGCAGGCAGACGGTCACCTAACAGCAGGGCTTTGGTGGCAGTGGTGGGTCCTTGTAACAGAGCAAACAGAAAAATAGTTGGATCTCTTTCAACTGAAGAGGGAACACAGGTCTTGCAGGGCATATGTTAGCAGGGTGAGCATCTTGCCTGCACTTCCCAGGTGGGTCAGTTTGGCCCAGTCTATCAGCTGGGAGAGCACCAGACTTTGGGCAGGAGGGGCAGGAGTTTCAGTGCTGTGCAGGTCACAGCTTATGTGTTTGGGGGCATCTCCTACCCAATCCTACGGCTGGAGAGAGCCTGTGGCTGGTAGGTACAATGGCAGGCTGGGCTGTGACAGAAGGAAGCAGAATAAAGATTTAACCTTGTGAGAAGGGTGGTATCAATGAAAAAGAGGTCACACTGAGACTTGCAGTTTTGTAACTTCTCCTTGTGGGAAAGACCAGATCATTTCATGCATTCGTGTACAAAACTGGTCAGGCTAATCTGGCTGTTGTTGCATTTTAAAGTCTCTTTCCTTCAGTTACTGATCTCAGAAGTGTAGGGAAAAGCATTATTATTTCTTCCCACGTCTCTTTTTAAGGATATCTTGGATTTTAGTGCAGGAAAAGAATCTAGGTTGCTTTGATTGTATCCCTGTTCCTGTTGAGTATTAAATTGCGATCTGCATTGGCTCACGCATTTTCTCTGTTGTGTTTCAAACGATCTCTGTTGCAAACATATTCCATGGTAATGATTCCTGATGTCCCAGGGGAGCTGTGTGAGGACGATTCAGAAGTATTAGTGTGCTGCATTAAACCTTCGTTTGTCCTTGTAGAGGCTGAGAAATTGTTTTTGTTTTTGGAAGTCTTAATGAAGAGCAGTCGATTAAAATGTTTGCCAGGCTCTGAACTAAAGGAAATATTTCATTAGGTAACACAGTTGATTTAACTGGTACATAAACAGGTTGTGGAGTTTCTATTAAACAAACAGTGTTCAGGCTCCCATTGTCAATATAAATATGCAATATTTAAATTAAAAAACAAACCCTCACCTCTGTTCCTATCCCTGCTCCAAAAAGGGTGTTCAGAGTCAAAATTTCATAGTATAGGCTGTCTTTCAAGACAGGTCACGTGGAGCTCTTCTGCTGGCATTTAGCGTCTCCTAGTTACAAGTTCAGGGCCTGGCTTATGTAGAAAAGTCACATCAGGAAATTTTTTTCTGCGTTTTCACTCCTTCTGAATTGTGATAGAGCAGGTGGAAACAAGCCGGCCAGCCAGCACGGTGTGACATGGCAGCTCTCTGTGGGCTGGCACCAAGGCGTGCCATAGCCCAGCTCAGGACTACTGCTCTGCCTCAGTGTACAAGTGTGGCTCTATGCAGCTGTGAAAGTAACGGGAAAAGCAAGACAAAAGAACTCAAAACCACTCTGCTATTTCAATCAGGGCACCTTTTCCTTTTTTTTCTCTACTGTGTCGTCTTCCTCTCTCTCTTCAAACAGTGTCCATCTATCTTCACTTTCATAGCCCTTCACAGTTTCTCCCCACCATATCGCTGTTTTCTACCTCAGTGGGCAATGTCTGCCCCAGAGCTGGAGAGCCGATGATGCCTCACTCCCCAGCCTACTGGTATATTCTGATCCCAGACCTTTCTCCTTCTTCAAAGTCCCTTTGGTAGAAGAACTCAGACACCCATAAAGTATCCATGCTTGGAGTTATCTATGTTTATACCTTCCCCTGTACTCTATTATCTCCAAAATAATAAAAATTTAACAAATATTTAGCAACAGTTAGCAATACAGTGGATGAGATCTGATTTTCATTGTGTCTAAGGGGTAGGCCAAGTCAAGGCTTGGCCCTGGAGAGGATGAGCCATACCTACGTAGGGCTATTCGTGTCACTATGCCTGTAGCTCTACCAGAGATTTTACCTGTTGGGCACATCAGGAAAACAAAATTATACTGACAAATCCTTGCCTAGTCAACCCTAAGAGGCAGTTTCAGTCCAAGCACTACCTGAGTAACTAAATAAGCTGGGCACAGCCTGACCAAGCATGGGAAACATGGACACAGATTGTAGGTGGGCTGTTGGAGCCATGTATGTTGGAGCCATGCTCTCATGGCTTGTGAACAGCCCTATTTCTCTGATGTGGTATTCCTGTTTCATGATTTTGTCTTGTTTTCCGTATGGCATCACTAGATATTAACACCTACATTCAGCCACGTGGACTTGTTTAGGACATACCAGGTACCAGTAAAATTAATTATGCTTATTGCTTCAGCTGCTCTGTTATCTACTCAAAGCAAAAGGACTCCAAGTGCTCTACCTGGGACTTCATTTTTGTGGAGAAGTACAATTTTGATGAATGCTTTGATAAAACAGGAAAGGCTATTTTGGGGGAAGTTGCTTTGCTTTTGTACGGTGGATTTTTATTATTTTAAACACAGGAGTCTTTGTTTGAAAGAGAGAAGGCCTGCAAATTTTCTTGTTTACTTTGCCTTTTTTTCCCTTTCTGACAGGGAGTAAAATTTATCCACCTAGTCCCCTGTCAGCTTAATCCCAAATTTCAATGTACAATATCTGTGCTGGTTTTATGACTGGAAAAAAACAAACCAAAACAAATAAAAAAAAAAAAAACTGGAGAGAATTTAAAATGCTGTGGCACACTGAGCTCACCAAGAATGCCAAAGGGTTCAGCGCTTGGTCTGGCAAAGAAACTGGAGAGAAACTCAGTAGTGGTACTGATGGCAGGGGAAGACAAATCTCAGCTCCAAAGAGGCTTTATCTTATGGCTTCTCTGGACCTGTTTCCTCTCTTGCTTTTTTTTGCTCTTGCCTTATTTCTGTCTGTCTGAGGCACTGAGAATAATACTCAGGTAGATGTGGCTAAGCATTTTAAGGTGAGATAGAGAAGGAGAACTGAGTTGCCGAAACATAGTCATGCATCCTCCCAACTCTTTGATGTTTCTCTAAAGCTCTTACGTCCTGCTGAAGTTTCCTCGTAAAGTCGTTGCTGGAAGTCATTTTCATGCTTCCCCACAGGGAAGAAAAGAACCACTTCTGCAGAGTCCCCCTCTGTGTCAGGCTCGGGACTGCAGTTCCTCTCACAGCCTCTGTGGAAGCCCATGCTTTCCAGGGCCAGGTTAAGCCAAGCCAGATATGCTTGCTGTCCTGCAGAGAAGTGAGAACCTCCCTCCTCGGCTGCAGCTCACAAAGAGAAGGTCCCAGCTGGTCCCAGTTGCTGGGACCTGGCTGCTTAGGTGAAGGGTGAGTGGGTGGCCACAGCCCTCTCCTGACACCACAAGCCATCTGAGAGGGGACAGTCTGAGAGCACTTCAGCTGTGCATAGCTAGATAAACAAGACTGCATTGGTCCTTTTTTACCAACTTCAAAGATATGCTGGAAAAGGAGTCTTCAATTTTTATTGCTCACTTATTGATGTGCCAGCTGTTAGGACATCACAAAGGCCAAAGACAGTTCCATGAGTAAATGCTATACTTTCAATTAATTAAGCGAGATAGTTTCCTGGGTAACGTGGGCTGTGAAGCATCCCATGTGGCCTAGGGAAGAGCAGAAGCATCTTCCATATGAAGGATTCTAAGCCAGTCCCCAGCACTCCAGTGATCCCAGCACGTCTGTTCACAAAATGGCTGAGCTCAGCTTTCCCTTGTGTGAGCTGTATCAAAGCAGAGTGAGAGGCCTTTGAAGGGACTCCACAAATGGTGCTCACAGAGTCTGAGCAGTGGTTGTTGTACTGAGAAAGGGCTTGGGCTCCTGCTGTGGTAATGAGGATCAGGAGACCAGGTCAGGTATTATCCAAAGTGCTCTGCAGAGTAATCTGGGGCAGACACCTACTGAAAATGGTCTGAATATTCTTTTTATTGACTGCATAGGAACCTTACAGATGCCTCCTGTTTCTTCTCCTTGGAGCTGTGGTGCCTCAGTGCAGCGCAGACACCAGAGCAAGCAGGCAACATAGAGAGTTCATTTTGTACCACAAGGTTTTATACGAGCTCTGACCTAAAGCCAGCAGCCATAACATCTCCATGCCTCCACCACACTAGTGAAAAATCAGCAGCCTGGGGGAAGGGTATAAAAATAGCTCCTTGAGTGAAATTTATTTCCTCTGTATTTAGTTGTGTGTCTTGAAATACATGTCGTGTGGTGGGAAGGGGGGAGTTGTTCTGTAGCGCTTGGCCCATGAAGTTAACAGGAAGATCATCCTCAGAAATCAACGGGAGCATGTGCAGGACTTGCGTCTTGTGTTTCCTCTGAGGCTAGACTAAATTTAGCATTTTCACAGATGGACATCGAACCATAATCCATCTAGGACTGTGGGGTGAAGAGTGGAATCTGCATTTTGCTGTGTAACCAGCCTTGGTGCACCACTATTCATTATTACCTCATGGTTTTCTGCCTTGCTCAATATTCTGTAACTTACTGCCTGATCCTTTTCCCTGAAATGTTTAAAGTTTAAGCATGAAGGAAAAATAAACTGCTGGTTCTGGCTTCATGCCTGACATCCCTACTAACTTAGTGTCAAACTGTAGATGTACTTTTTAACAGCACCATCACAAAAGATTGAACCTGTAACTGCTACTTGCAAGAATTCCAAATACTGATGATTTTGGCTTACCCAAAATGTTGCCTCCCCACTCTTTTAGCTTCCAGACAGTTAAAGGGACAAATCCTAAACATGGTATTTGCACCCTGCAATGCCTATATACTGCTGGGCTGGTCCTTCCGTAGCTAATCTTAAACAAATATTTTATGAGCATGTTTTGAAGTGAACTTCTTCTACTAAAAACCCCATTTCCCTGACTGGTCTGAGCCAGAGATAGGCCAACAGCGAAGCAAAGCACATGTGTATTAAATGATGCATTTCCAGTAATAGAAATTATGTTTCTGTGTATCTGCTTCAGCCCACTGCACAGATTTGATAGATTGATCCTGACATGAGAAGCCTGATTTTCCTGTCATTTACACAAGCTTTTTGTCAGAGCACTTGTTCCCAGGTTACACATTTTACAGAAGAGCCTGAAACAATGTCAACTTTGCTTAGTTCATATTAATCCCAGATTTTAGGAAGTGGAACTAATGTTCTTGTCACTATGATGGTCTAAAAGTCTAGAGCAGGAGGGCATTTATATAAATGTTAGTGTGTCTTTTTCCGTTCATATTAACTGGTCTCATAAAGGATATTATCTCTTCTTTAAAATGTTGCCTTTAACTCCAGAATTTTATTTTTCTTTCCTTTAAGGCAGAGTTCATATTTGACTACATTTTCCTTAAATCTGTTTAAATAAGTCTCTCACAATTCAGAACAGGATAACAGAGGTAAACCATTCTTGTTCTTGGATGTCCTAGGCATTTATTAAAGGGTTCTATTTTATATATGTATCATATATTCTTCATAAATGCACTGAACAGTTATTGATTCTGCAGAATTGAAAAGCAGTGAAATAAGTATTTTTATTTTTTCTTTCCAAAGTTTGCAAAATACAAATTAAATTTTACACAACATAAAAATAGAGATAATTGCTTGCATATTGCAGGAAAGATTGGGATGCTCTCCAGCCCTCACTTAAGGTGTGCCTTCCAGCAGAAACAACAATCATAGACTTCACTTAATAAAGCATCCCTGACTTCTCTTAAGCAAGACAATTTGCAGTTCATGAGTGTTGGTGACTCCTGTTTTCATGGAGTGAACACTCCATTTTTCGCACCAATAACCTTAAACTGCCTGATGCCAAACTACAAGGGTTTATTGTCCTTTTCTTTTGGTAGCCAAAAAGATTACAAGTTCTAAAGTAGCACCCAGTGTTCATATTTCCAGGACATTTTTCTATTTTCTACACTAGGGAAGAACACTGAAATCTTTGAACTCAAGACACGCTTCTAACAAGTATTTTTAGGTCTTTCTACATTTTAGTTTTACTCCTTTCAGACTGTACCCAGTTCTTTAGTTTCTCTGTAGATTTCATGTATCTTCAGGATTTTAAGGTAATAGCTATATTTTGCCAAAGAATATACACTCAGTTTCTCTGGAAAACCATAGGAATTGCATTTAAGTACTAGAGAACAGATTCTGGCTGTAAGAACTAAATGGCATTCTTCAGAAAAGCACTGAAGAATTTATTAACTCTGCAGGACTCTTACTCAGTGAAATAAGAACACTTTTCCTCTCACTGTCTGCAGAAGCCAAATCAGGTTTCATGCAGTGTGAAGGAATCAGGGTGCTCTTGCTGCAGAGATGGGCCAATTTGACCTGTGAAAAACCTTAATGAAAAAAAGCTTTCTGCATGGGTGGCCAGGCAAGGTAGTTCAGGCCTTACACTCTGTAATCTTCATGGTCACTGCACATGATCAGACAGATCTGCTGTGGTTGTGCTGTGCATACACAGTGCTGCTCCACGGGATAGCTGCTGGTACACAGCCTTCACCTGGGATTTATACACACTCTGCAATGTTCAATCTGCTGCAGCCTTTCCTTATTATTCCAGAGATGTGCCTTTCTGCACGTAAAGATGCAAAAATGTACATTCCACTCCCATCAGCTTCTGATTGCCATCATAAAACAGGACATGCAGGCACAACAGAGTTGGGCCTGCGCTCAGCAGCGCTGGAGGCTGGTGCCTCTCCCTCTCTGCTGAGCAACAGATAGTCAGCCAGATGGAAGTACCTGTTTTGTCTCACATGGGGAGGCTGAACCTCTCTGAGCATCAGGTGTGTATCCTATGCCTACCTGAGAAGCCAGGATCTACTACAGTGAGTGGGATCGCTGAGACCAGGAGACAGCACAGCAGTACAGGTGATGCGACCGCCATGTAGCTCAAGGCTTTTGCAGTGAAATCTGAACAATACTGACAGGAGAACCAAGGCAGACCAAGCAACCAATCTGGGCTAAAACAAGCTCTTTTTTTTCCACCCTAGGTTAATTTTAATCTGGATCTAGTTGTGGGTCAGATTCACTGTGAGGCTGCACAAACATTTCTGTTGGCACGGGGGAAGCGGCAGGAAGAACCAGGCACCTGGGAGAGACAGAAAAGGCAACAAAGGGTTTTGGCAGGGCTGCTGGCTCTTGACAACTCAAAGTGCTCATGGAACTATCGTGTAATGTGGAGCTGTTACATACCAAGATTTTGCCTGAACATAGGAATTAAAAAGTACTCCATGACATCATGTACTTGTGCCTCTCACAGAAAGACAAGAGGTTTTTCTGTCCTGCGGTGACTCGAAATGCCAGTGTGTAGAAGTCCAGCTTTTGGCAATGCCTGATGGTACCAAGCAGAAGGGGGATTTCTAGAGTATTTGGTGCCAGACCAGCAATCACTCTCTGGCATTCCCAGGAGCAGCATTTCTGGCAGGACATCAGCAGAAATTCTGCCTGTCAGAAAGCTAACATCCTCAAAATGCCATTACTGTGCTAGTATGTGGACACCAAAGAATGAAAGCAGGCAGAGGTTCTCCACACTGAGAAAAGCAGAAGGGTTGTTTTCTAGACAGTCATTCCACCAGCTGATAAAAATAGCTTTAAAACTACTTTTCTTTTTCCAATTCTCCTCACAGCAGGCTGCCTGTTATGTGTGCCCTTGTTATTTATACCCACCATAAGTTTCAATAACAGCTTTACAGGTTCTTTTATGCTTGTCTTAGATCTGGTATTGTAAATCAGAAAGCTTTGCCATCCTAAACATTTGAATGGTAAGAAATCCTCTGTTTTCTTTTTACCCTAGAATAAAAACGAAGTGGAAAATACAGTGAATGCAATAATTTGGCCTGAATAAATAAAATCTTTTATAATATTGACATTAAATTTTATTTTAATTCCAGACCAATTCCTCCAGACTGGCAAAAGAGAGAAAATTTTCTCTGTAACTAGCAAATAGCATTTGCCAGTTTTTAACTTTTTCTTCTAACTTGCCCTGAACCATAATTGTGTTGGGTACTGGCTGGATGAAAGGTGATGAATAGAATTTGCAATTTGCTGCAGAACATCTCAGGAAAATAGTCTGAATACTCTTTCATTAAATAAACAAACAAACAGGTAAAACAAAACAGGTAACAACTTCCTATAAGGAAGGAGAAATGGCACTGAAAGAAAAAATCAGCTCTGGCTTCTACCATCCAAATAGAATAACCTTGGGCAGGTTGAGACAGGCAGGCCAGGAATACTTTTGTTGCACTATTAGTTTGTAGTTGCTAAAACAACAACTCACCTTTGTCAGGCACAAGTGGGTGAGGCTCCTGTTTGTCTTGGAAAGCAGACCATGATGGGCTGAAATAGGCTTATGATTTCCCCACTGAGACCCAACACAGTAAGACAGGAGCCAAAACATGTCCAAAAGGCAGTACTTTAATGCTTCTTGTCTTCTGTCATTGGGTATTGCTGTAACTCCCAAAGAGATGTCTCTGTTCTAATGGAGATAAGTGTTTCAGGGAACGAACACACAACCTGCTTTAATTTTTTATTTCACTCTTTTCTGCTGAAGGGTTGGGGTTTTTTTGTTCTGACCAGTAGCTTGTCCAGGATGTGCCCACCATCCAGCATACCTCTCCAGCAACCAATCAATACCATACTAACATAATGTGGTACGTGGTTTCACTTACTGGACCTCGTAGGTTAAACTGGTTTGTGAGATAAGGCTCTTTGCTACAGCCTCATCTGAGCATAACTGATCTTGTGGTACTGCTGGTGGGTTGGAAAAGTGCTCTCTGCTCACACAAGACCTTGCTGAAGCATAGAGCCAGTCCAGGAGCAGGTGATCGTACCCTGAGGTCTTGGAGGATGGGTAGCGGGACTGGATTTTACATCAGCTTGTAATTCTTAAGCAACTCGCTGCCAGCAAATGGTTACTGCTTAGGAAGAGGCTGTATATATAGTGGAATTGGTCCTGTGCCCAGGAAACCAGAGGAATTGGACAATGTAGGAATCTGTTCTGAGATCTTTGAGAGGCAAAGTTAGGATGGAGGTTGAAGGGGCACGTGTTCTGCAAGTGTGTTCTGCTCCTGAGTGGGTGAAACTATTCTAGATTATACCTACCTGAATATTTTGGGGGCAGCTCTAAATTGGCTTGAAACAGACTGAATCACGTGAAAGCAAGTATTTGTATCTCATTCTGTGGTCTGCTTTATGGCCATCCAATATTACTTGATGAACTTTTTAAGATACTTTTGGGGATGTCTCCAAGCAACTTCTCTTCTTCCATAGACTCTTCCTTCTTTATAGGATGCTGAGAAGAAGAAAAGATGGGTTGTAAATTAGGAAAGAAAGTTAGGCTAGTGTCAGTAGGGGGCTTCTGATGTCTGGGAGAGGTGGGCTGAGCAGTCTGTAAGGGTGAGGTCCATCGCAGCAGAGCACACTGGTCTGGCTGTGGCCTTTAAGGCTCTGCAGTAGAGTTGGTGTGCAGGGATGTTATGAGGTCATGGCAACTCTGCTGAGTTGCCATAAATCCATCCCTTGCTGACATCTACAGCAGAGGGATCAGGAATGATATATTCTAACATTTGCTGAACATATGCCTACATTGCCGTTCAGCATGGAGGTTTTGCTGGACTGTCTATATTTCTTCTTAATTTGTTTGATTTAGCTAGTTGAGAAGGTTCTTTTTTTACCTACCACTGTGCTGAACTGAGGAGCCAAAAATCTCTCCTTGGAGTTGTACTCTCTTGAGCCAGAAAAGAATATGACTCCATTTATTTATTTATTTTTAATTTATTTTATCTGGTTTAGTACCCAATAAAGTTGTTGTTTTTTCCAATTGGCACGACAAGGCTCTGGCTATTTTTAAAGAATGTGGTTCATTTGATTTAATCTAATGAATGTTTAGTGCTGTTGAAAATAGCTGGAGCCAGAGCCAAGAATAATGTACTGAAATGTGCTGGTTGAGCAAGGACTGCTTCACTCTGCCAATCTGCTTTCCCTCCAGTTGTTCAGATTTACCTGGTTTTCCAAGTAGCATTTGCAGTCAAGACATATTGATTACGGTGCTTTTTAATACTGACTCTAAAGGCCAATAATATCAGAGCCATATTTCGCCACACTCATTTCAAGATACGTCTAACAATAACAACTCTTCTTATTGTTTAGTGTGAGATGTCTAATCTCTGTTTCAGACCACTTTGAAGGGAATGTGAAATGCTAATATCCTTTTATTGCACATAGGAAAATTGAGGCATCAAATGGTAATTTTTTCCCCTAAAGTCACCCAGAAAGCAAGCGAGAGAATGAGTAATGAAACCAATGAGGTAGTATCTACTGGGCTCCTGCAGTTGCTGTGTAACTCTTGATTTCTCAATGAACTGAAACAGGACCATAACCTGAAAGCAAGTTCTGCTAAGTCCTTACTGCTGGTGTTTCTCCCTGACTAGTTCTCAGTCTATGAGAATGTCCATGTTTACTCTTCTATCTGCACTAAATTGCTCTGCAGAGGTACCTAGCTCTTCCTATCAACAAAGTTTAAATTTCATGCCTTTCCTTGTACTATCTGAATATGACTCTGCAAGTCACATCACATATTTAAATGGTCTCTTTAAAACTGTAAAAATCCATCTTCCTTTTGCCATCCATGAATTATTTCTGTTGAATGGTTGGTTTCCAATTCCCTCCTAAGAAATGAGTAGCTAATACTTAAGTTTCATTGGATTAAAAAAATAAATCAGCCATAATACATCTTACTCTATCATAGTGGTGCCCAGAGGGATGGATTTTCTGCAGAGATCACCTTACACCCTAAAGCACAATGTAGGACTGACTTGCATAAGTAACGAACAGATGCTCCTGACAGCTATTACATTATTCATCTCCCTGTATATGTGATGGGGGGAAGGAAACAGCACCTGTTATTATGGGAGAAATATTGTCACTGCTGTTCCTCATTACAGACCTCCAGGGCAGCCTGGGCCAGGCATTTGTGTTGACCCAAAATGAAGCCATGCCAGTTTACATCCCCTAGTTGTTCTGTCCTAATTGTTTCCCTCAGTTAGGCCTGAGAACCTAAGAACATGAAATAGCTGCTGCAGGTATGAGGGAGCAATGGAAACAGTGAAAAGAATTTATGTTCCATCTTTCACCCCAAATTTTGCACAGAAAGGCTGGGTCAAGATGTGAGAACTTATTTCCCCTCTACAACAAAAGTAATTTTTTACAGGCTTTCTTAGATTTCATGTGAAAGCAACTCATATGCCTGGTGACTGTCTAAGAGTGTATTTAGGAGCAGATAGAAGTGATTTCCTTGTCATCCTGATGTTAGACTGAGATGACTTCCCTTCCATTGCATGCTTTGGGCATGGCAGCTCTTGGCCCATGGTGCAGGCCCACTGCTAATTGCCTTAGCTTCAGATGCAGCAAGTCAAGACCCTAATATTTTCTTGTCCACTCTACTGCAGATAATGACTGTGTTCAGAGTATGATGACAGGAGATGTTTTCTCAAAGGACTCCTGTGACTCAGCTTTTCAGTGAAAGGGGCTTATAACAAAGATGGAGAGTGCCTTTTCACATGGGCAGTACTTGATGGTCCAAGGGGAATGGTTTTAAACTAAAAGAGGAGAGATATAGATTAGATGTTAGGAAGAAATTCTTTACTGTGAGGGTGGTGAGTCACTGAAACAGATTGCCCAGGGAAGTTGTGGCTGTCCCATTCCTGGAAGTGTTCAAGGCAAGATTGGCTGGGGTTTTGAGCAATCTAGTCTAGTGGAAGGTATACCTGCCTATGGCAGGGTGGCTGGAACAAGATGACTTTTAAGGTCCCTTCCAACGCAAACCATTCTGTGACTCCATTCTTGGACTCAGGCATCTGTTAGAGAAAGGGCACGGATGCTTTCATTACCAGGGAACATCCAAGTTATTCATCACCACAGTCACAAACACTCATGCATCCTGCCTGATAATCTTCTAGTCCGAGACAAGCAGCTCCTCATCCCTCACCTACAGCAAGTGGGCTCTACAGATTTCCACCCCCTCCCAATCTCTGCAACTCTTCAACATCCCAAAGGCCAAGCTCCCTACTTAAAGGTAAAGGCTCAGTGCACTTGGCAGTACAGTGCTGCTGCTGCTGCTGACTGAAGCAGGGGCTGGAGCTGAGCTAGACTGCCCACAGCACATCTCTCCCTTTGCTTTATAGGAACTAATTGATGCGTTGTGATTATTAAGAATATGGCTTTCAGTCTTATTTTGTGAAATATTTATTGCATGTATAAATCATTAGTGAGTATGCATAGATGTACGGGGTTTAAAAGAGTAACTTTTTAAAGATAGCATTAACAACATTGCTGGAACTGTAGATTGGGGAGGGGTGGAGCCTGATTTCGATTATGTTTTAATTAGGCAAATAGTTTTTTCAGAGCTGAGATTGCACCTTAATTATGTTTTAAAGTTTGGCTGCAATTACAGGAGCTACGAACTTGCTTCCAAACCCTCCTCACGGTCTCAGACTCCACGTCCACGCGCTGGTTTAGCTAACCCTCATTCCCAGGCGGGGTTTATTGCGGTGCCTCTGCCGTCACACACTCCGCGTTTTTCCGCCGCTCTCCGGCTTTCGGCCCATGTCTCAGAGCATCCCGGTGCCCCGCCGCCCCAGGCTCCCCGCGCCGTGCCGGGACCCGCCACCGGGTGTCCCCGCCGGCCCCGCCACCGCCGCGCCGGGGACCGCCGGTCCAGAACGCCCCGCCGCCGGGCTCCTCCAGTGCACATCTCTTCTGAGGGTCGCTGGAATTTAGGGCTGAAATGCGATGCTTAGGATGTTTCCTAGTTTCTTATAAGAAGAGTCTTAAAGGTTTTCTTAAGCTGACTTTTAAAAACCGCCAAGAGCTGGACTCTGGTGAGCCAGGCGCTATATACGGACTGCTCCTGCTTCGGAGCTCATACCGCCCATCTGGGCAGATGCCACATGAACAGTGAAATGCCAGTAAAGAGCATGTTCATCTTACACATTTTCTGTTTTCACAAAGCAAGCTGAGATCAGGTGGGGAGGCAGCCAAGCCCATGGGGCAAAAGGTGGGCGTGGTGTATGAGGGTGGATTAGAAAAGAGAGATGCAGTGCAAAGTAGAAAGCAGAGAAGCGAGGACCTGCCTTCTCAGAATAGCCCTGCTGCAAGTTTCCAGAATCACTCAGGCCCTAAGCTGGTGCCTTCTTACTGCCTGGCACTTCTGGTAGCCAAAATAGCCACTTTGAAGAGCTGCTGCTCGGGGAGCTGTGGCAGGGACAAATAGGGAAAGGAAGAGATGCAGAAGGCAAGGGTGTCCCAGCTGGTTTTCTGTCCACCTTTTCCTTCTCTGGCTGCAGCTGCGGTTTCTGCTTTGTGTATGACATATTATCTCCCTGCTACAGGCATGAGAGCCCTGAATGCACCCCCGAGACATTCTCTTGCAGCTCCCAGATAGGCAAAGACCCAAGTCAAAGAAAGACAGAGCACACAGCAAGAGGAAAACAGTTACAGTGTCCTTCATTCTTATGTATTGGAAAATACCTTGGTGCTCAAGGTCATTGGCAGGAAAATTTTGTGTGCTTAAGGCTTGTTGTGAGGTTGTTAGTCATTCCAGTGAAGCTGTAGTTGAAGAACAGTTCCTGCAGAGCAGCCAGAAGTGAAGAAGAAGAGTTTTCTGTTTGGCACTGTGGTGGAGGGGGTCTCTCAGGGAGGGGCTCTGGCCCTTTTCTGGCACCAGGTCCTGAGGTCCTTCTGCCAGGATGGCTCCCGGGTCTGCATGATCCCAGCTGATCATTATATGGAATCAGCCAGTACAGGCCTGCCCCTGGACAACACCACCCTCTAAGTAGGCACAACCCAAGGTGGGATTGCGAACACTCTGCTGTGGCCACAACCCTCCCTTCCTGTCCAAAAATAGCCCTTGGCCCCACAGGAATGGCACAGGAGCCATTACCAAAAGCCTTAGTCTATATGACCAGTCTGTGGCATCAGTAGAGCCATGCCTGCTCGGGCTGAAGCCCTGGCACACAGGTGCCCAAAGCATGGCACATCTGCCCTCTGTTCTTCCCTCTCAATACCTATTCCTGCCTGGGAGAAGTAGCTTGATGGGTTTGTTCAGCTTTTGATGCAAGAGTGCAAAACTATGATGCTGTCGCTCTGGAATCCTGCCCGACCTCTCCTACCAGCTGCCTCTAGCAAGGTTCAGGATGTTTTTGGCACCTGCAGTTTTCTGTGCTTTAGGTGGGAAATCCCAACACAACAAGCTGGCACCTTCCAAAGCAAGATGTGCTTCTGGATCTCAAGTGTCTTGGTCCATGTGTCAGAAGGACAGGCATTCCTACTGCAGTGCTTCAGGCAGCTCTACTGCTGCAGGAAGCAGGCAGAGCCCTTAGGATCACAAGGCAGCTGGGCAGTATTTTCAGCTAGTTATAGAGTTTTACCTGCCAGATGCTTAAGCTAAGGAATGGCACTGGGGAAAGGGGCCGGGGGGGGAGCGGGGTAGAGAAGTGGTGAAGTTTAAAAACCCACAGCAATACAAGTTTTGCCTTTTAAAGGCTTTGGAGGAACCCCTCTTTCCACAGTGTATCGGGTCTTTACCAAACTTCCTCCCAGGCTTTTTTTTTTTTTTTCTTTTTTTTTTAATTTCTCGCTACCGACTTCGCATGCCGCCTGCCCGGGCGCAGATACCGCCTTTCTTCATTTCTTCCCCCGAAAAACTCCCTTTTCCTTCCAGACAGCGGCGGGAGCCCCGTCCGGCCGCAGCTCCGCCTTCGCTGGCGGCGCCGCCCCCGAGGAGCGCGCCGGGCTCGGGCACAGCGGCTCCGGCGCCGCGGCCGCCAGCGGCTCGGCCGCCCATCACGGCCGTTCCTCCACAGTTTGGGTGGTTTTTTTTGGTTTTGTTTTGTTTTGTTTTTTGTCGTCTTTAGGGCTTCCTCCCCTCCGCCCCCCAATTATTATTATTATTTGATTTGTTGTTTTTCCCAAGCGGGCCGGTGGCTCCTTGCCATGAGCAGCCCGAAGGCAGCATGAAAGCGGGCAGGCGCGGCTATCCCGCCCGCTCCGGTGTAGGATGGTTCCTGGCGAAGTACTGCTGCTGCTGCTGTCCCTTCAAAGGTCGGTGGGGCCCGCGGGAGCCTGTTCCGGGGGGTTGCTGCGGGGCCGGGAGGTCAGCGGTGTCCTCGGCAGGGCAGCGACCCCCGGGCGGCTGCCCCGGGGACAAGCGGAGGGACAGCGGTGCCCTCGGTCCCGGGACAGCGGAGGGCAGGGACAGGCTGGGGGACAGCGGCGGGGGAGCCGGTAACGAGCACCAGGAGCGGGTAGGCTGTAGTTGATACAGTTTATACAGTTACACATTTTATCATTACTTGTAGAAAACACCCTGGGACTGTAGGGTCAATAGGGCGGGGAGAAATATTTGCTTGAATGAGATTTTTTTTTTTTTTTTTTTTCCCCTTCCTCTCTGGTCTTTCTTGGGCTCGGGTAGGAGCAAAATGCTTTGAGAACATCTGTTTCTCACAGTTCACAAATCTCTGAATGGTGATGGGGGGAGGTCTGGGGAAGCTGGCTGAGCTGAAGCGCTGAGAGAGATGTGGGAAAGCCAGGGCAGCTGGAGAGCCTTGTAAAAATAAAATCAAAATCTGGCTTTTACATGGAACAGCGCAGCTCAGATGCTTTGACCGAAGGTTTCCCAGCCTGCAGTTTTTGTGCTGTGATATGGCTCTTGAGCTAGTTCTGGATAATGTGAGTTTTTTGGAGATTGTTTGTGGTATTTGATGTTTCCTGTTCTCTGGATGGCCAAGCAAAATGTCCCGAACAAAACTTGGCTTTTGTTTTCTCTTTTTTTTTTTTTTTTTTAAGTAATTGTAGCTTTCAAATGCATTTTTTGGTAACCCTGAAATCCAGACAAAGAACAGATAAAAATTACTTTGAGGGCGGGTGGGCCTGCTAACTTCTTGAGGCGCACATTCGCAATGCAGGAGCTCTCTTTCCTCTAACCTATTCAAATCTACTGAATTAAGAGTCACGCTTATGTGGTGATAGCAGCAAACTAATTAGTGGTCAAGTTTGCTATGGCTTTGTAAGACTTTTATCTTTTTCAGTCTGGAGAGAACACACTACTTCATGCCAAATAAGTGATTCTTGAGGTCAACGCACAACATTCCACTGTTTTGCAGCCTCTGAGAAGGAACGTTTAATCTGGTTGTAGGGGTAGGGCTGCCTGCAGAAAGGTTGTGGTACTAAACTGCTGTGAAAGCCAAGTCTCTTGGACAGTCTGTGCTTTAATGTGTTGGCCCATGCAGCAGGCTGGAGAAGTATTCAAGCTCTCTGACAGGGCTCTGGTCTTATGCATGTTGATTGTAATGGATTAAAATCTCCCTGATGCCTGTTCTGCCTACAGATGTCTCTAGAAGGGGGAAGGGGAAGCAGCTGGCTCTTCTCTCACCATTTGAAATGTTAACTTTGCTTGCAGTTCTAGTTTATTGGGTTGGTAACAAAAGGTGTTTTGCGATACAAACTGGTTTACTTCTCTCTTGTCCTTGGTAGCAAACTTCAGGTACAAAGTTGTAAAAGGCTACCTGTATTTATTTATATTTATTTATTTGTTTATTATATATAATATATATATATATATATCATGCTGTATTTATTAAAGAAAACCAGAGGTAGTCAGATAATGGAAATACTCCCTGAATTTAAGCTGGTACCAAACCTGACATTTGACAAGGGATTCAGGTGTCCCAGATTACAGCATCAGTGCAACCCTGTTTGCAGCTTCTGCCATCAAGCTTGGAGATGCTTTACTGTGGCCACTAAAAAACAGACCTTTGAAGTTCTAACTTCATGTATTCTGTGTTTTCAGTGATCACCTGGGCTTCTGGAAGGGACACTGTTTATCCCAGGGCTTCTCACTGATCTCAGCAGTGTAAATAGGTGGCTGTAGCTTGTATTTAAGAGGGATGTGAAGCACCTTGGAGCTATTCTAGGTGCTGCCCCATAAGCGACCTTTCCTTTTCCTTTGGAAATTCGGGTCTGCTTTTTTCTGGTGACAGATGCCTGATGTATCTTGATCTTCTGCAACAACTGAGTAGGTTTTGTTGTGCAAATAAGAACCTTTGGGAGAGAGAAATTGAGAAGATGAGTGTGTAGTCTATGTTCAAACACAGGTTATGTCGGTATGAGCTGCGTCAGTGCTTTTCGCGCTGCGGAGCTTGGAAGCGATGTGGATGCTTGATATCTTAAATAGCAGCAGTAATGCAGAGCTGAAAAAACCCAAACCCTAGGTCCCCGGTGTATCATGAAATAACGTAAGTTTTGTGTAACTGGGCATTTCTCTGAAGGATTTTGACAAATGACTCAAACTACTCTTTTGCATTAGTTTTCTCCCATCTATTGCAGCAGTGGAGACCTTGATGCTACTTTTTTGCTTGTTTCTCTTGGTGAGTTTCTGATCTTGTCAGCTTTGCCCATGTACAGAGCTATTGGGATGCATCCAGAGAAAGCAAATGACACTTAGTACCATTTACAATTTTGCTCTGACCTCGATAGTCCCCTGCATGAACTAAATAAGGACTACTTGTCTGTTCTGAAGTATGGAGAGATATGAATCCTAATATAGGAGTGCCTCAGAGCAATAGTCTGTCACTTGCTTTCAGCCATAGAGGGGAGTAGTGAGGAGCAGTAAACTTGCATAGCCTTTAGGCCAATGCCCTTAGTAAGCCAAGAGTGGGCAAGGAAGGCTTTTTGCTGTATCTCCTAAATGCACAGATGCAAAGTGACCTAGTGTAATGGGATGCTTTTTAAGGCTGCAAAACTGGCCCAGATGAGAGGGTTCAAATTCTGATGGTCTTCTGATAGCTAGAAAGTCATTGAACTCTCCTTAGAAATCAGTACAGGATTTGCAATTATATACCTTATATGTAACAAATATACCTTATTTTCTTTTAACATTAAGTCTAGATCTCCTCAGTTACCCGTGTGGCTCAGCTTAGAGGTTGCTTTAAAAGAGTACTAAAAGGGAAAGTGAAAAGATGGGAAGTATTCCTGCTTTGTGCGATGCCTTTTCTAAAGCAAAATGGTCTGCTGCGTGCCTTGGATGTGAGGAGCTCAAAATTTTGTTGCCTTTAAGCGCAGAGCAAAGTCCAGTGGGTGAGTCCCATTACTCTGCACTACCTTCAGCGCAGGCCTTTGAAGCTCATCAGTGGGTGGGAGCATGGAGATTGGGTGGAGACTAAATTCCAGGCTCTGATGCACGGGGAACTGTAAAGACCAGCCAGTGACTCAGATTTAACCCAGAAATTAAATGCTGTGCGTAGTGCGTTATTTAGAGTACATTTTTTTGCAGTAGTTCAGCTCATTTTTTCTAGCCCAACCTGGAGCTTGCTGGGGTCTCACTGACGTAATGGGCACCAGGAGGGTGGAAAGCATGAAGAAGGCATAGGAAATGCTATTCTTTGAGCACAAGGAGAGAGATGTTCCCAGCTACTCAACTTGAGAAGCTGGCTATGAGCATATCAGGTACAGACAAAGAAAGTGGTTGAAAGTAATCAACTGTCAGAATAACTGATAGAGTTCAACACCTTACACCCCATTGTAGGTAAGATTATGTGGCTGCAGAATTGTTTCAGGTGAGAATATGGAATAGTTTCTACTTGAGGGTAGCCAGAGTCTGGTTGGATGGATTTAAATGTACGTGTCATATTGGCTTCAGTGAAGAACGTGTCCTCTGCCTCTTGTACAGTTGCTCTTCTGGGTAGGCTGCTGATTGTATCCAAACTTTTAATTTCAGAACAAAAGAAACTTAATCTCAACGTCAAACCTTTAATCTCAGTGTGTTAAAAATGAAAGATTGAGTGGATTTATGTCTGTGCTAAGCTCCTGGTAAAGCTCTTATTTTGAATTTTCTGTCCCTCTGGCTGCTTTTATCTCCTACAGTTTTGGTCTTCCCTCTGCATTTTGTTTGTTTTACTGTCCTGTTTTTCTTTCTTTTCTTCCTTCCTTTTCCTCTCTTTCCCTGAGTCTTTGATTTGTTACTGGCACTTAGCTGTAAGATTAGCAAAGACAGCTTCTCCTGACAGAGCGATGGTGACTTATGTGCAGTGAAGGGAGTTCAGCCAGCCACCTTGTACATCTTTCCTAGCTGGTCAGAAACAGAGCCTTAACTGGAAGTTAGGAAAACCGGCATCATTGCAAGGGCTGTCAACAGCACGTTAATAAAAGTTATTTCTTCATTAAGGAAAAAGTGAGATCTGATGGTGCTTTTTATAGAAGGTGCTGACACTGTTACAGAGGGCTGCAGAGCTTTGCTAAGGGAACTGGTACCTTTGTGCTGAGTGGTAGCAAGAGAGTGATCTGCAGTATTATATTCAAGCCCATAACATTTCCTAATTTGAACATATTTTATTTAGTGCTTCAGGCTGAGCCATGGTTACACTGTGTAAAGCATAATGGAATGCATGGCCAAAGCAGTTCTGTCAAAATTGAGGCAGAGGAGAAAACAATAGTAAAATTAAGGGTGTCAACCAAAGCATGCTTAGTTTCCTGGTCCTTCTTGAATGAGAAATATGAGGAAACTGTTACCTTCCCCAGATAAACTCCTTGGGTGATGTCCATCTGTTGCTCATTAGTCTCATCTCAGTAGAGTCAAGAGGATCAAATGTACTGGTCTTCTGTAGGCAGCCTTTCTCTCTCATGCCAGAATTGAGCTCTGCTCTTTCTCCTAGCAAATTCATGAGCAAATGGCTGTGGTGAGGTTTGTGAGAGTTGTTGTTATTTCCTTCTAGTTCTATTAAGAGAAAACTGGTAAGCCCATGACAGGAACATCTCTTCCAAGTCCTGTATTTTCCCACCTCTGCAGTCTGAGTCAGGAGTCAGAGTAGGTCATAGCAGAGGGTTATTGGAAGGGACAAAAGAGTTGATGAAAATGCAGCTCAGTTGAGCAAGCAGGATTAACCTGACAAGGTGAATACTGTTAACCAAAAAAATCACTCCTTCTGTTAGTGTGAAACTCTGCTTTCCCACACCTGCTCTACCCCTTCCTGACAGATAGTTCTAAGTTAAGTGTGTCCCAAAAGCATGACTGACAGTCCCCATGCTAGTTTTTTGGGTAAATAGACTCACTACTCTGAACCTGTTAGCATTTGTGTGCATGGCAGCAACACAGGAAGATTTCAGACGACCTGGGACGGATAAGTAACCTCTGAACATGGACAGAAGGAGAAGCATTGCCACTGCTCTGCTGGCAGGCAGGGGGAACAGGGAGCTCACTTTAGGATTACTCAATTTTAAGCATTTTTAAATCTTACCTGTTTGCAGGAGGGTTTTTTGAGGTAGGAACCTTGTTCATGGATACAGCAGGTCTGATTTTCAGTGGGTCTGTATTACTGTAAAATATCAAGTGTCCAAGAGCACAGGAGGTTCAAGGTTTTAAGAAGTGCTGGTTGCTGCACAAGAAGAGCTCGCTGCTCCCATTTGCCACTAGCCACTCTCTGTAAATATGGTGTTTATCACATCAGTGCCAGTGTTGGGATGCTTTAGCAACTTTCAGTTTCCAAGATCCAAGCAGTGACAGTGTTACCTTTCTTCTCTTTTGAAATTTAAGCACACCACTAGGCAGCTCTAACTACTTTCAGATCTTAATTGTCTAAAATAGATAGCAAGAACTTCCATAAAGATCGGCTGGCAGTTACTAGTCTGGGGGTGAAGACGTGGTGGGAGATCCTTATTATTCAGATTGTTGAGTTGTTTTTGACTTCTGTGAATTTGTCCAGCTTTAAAGAAACATGGGGTTTGCTTTTATGTAGGCAAAGCTGCTAAACTTCCAATTCACTCAAAGAAGCATATAGGAATTCACAAGGCTTTATTCATCTTGTCAAAAGCCTGAAGAAGGGAGACTTTATTCTAAGGGAAAGAGAACAGATAATTGTGAAAAATATAGCTTGGGTAACTCCCTGCTCAGTGCAAAAACATGGGGTAACTAAACATGCTGTTTTCCTATACTATAAGTGCCACATAGATGTATTGTTCAGGAATTGAATGCACGGATGCTGAAATAAAACCTATCCATTTTGAAGTGAAACAAAAAGGGCAGTTATTTCACATGACCCCAGAAGGTTTTTGTTTGGGTTTTTTCCCAAACTGTTATATTTCAGCATACACCTTTTTAAAACTTGCTTACGTATTGGGAAAACTAATCTATCATTTCAAAGTTAAAAAACCCCAAACCTCAAAATGTTTTAGTCTAAAAATAGCATCAAGATACTTCTCAAACACACCAGAACACTGTTTCATTTCAGTCTAATTCTTGTCTGTTAACAGACTTTATGAAAATATTTTCATGTTTGGCAAAAGTTGCAGTTTCTTTTCAAAAGAGCAGTTGGTGGGCAGTCAGTGATTACAGCAAGGATCTGCAGATGTTGTGGTTTTCGGTTCAGTAAGGAAATCCAATTTTCTGCCAGTTTAGCCACTGCGCATCAGTTGCTATTGCAGGACAGTTCAATTGCTAATATTGCATCATGCAATTCAGTGTCAAGTAAAGGTACTTTTTAATACAATTATAGAAACACATTGGGCTGTTTTCTTAAAAAAAGATGCTTACATCACAAGTAGTACTTCAGGACATGTAAAGAATTATTAGAAAATACCTAATGAGATAAGTCTGAATACATCTCCCTTGGCCATCTTTTGCCATTGGAAAACCACAAACCAAAAATTAACGTGTTTGATATTAGCTCCTAATGTTTCATGTGGCTGATTGTGCTGAAACACAAACTAGTCCTTGAATTAAAGGTAGTCAGTACATCCCATTGGGTCCCCTGTTGAGTTTGGCCTGCCTCTCAATCCTTCAGCCTCTGGCTTGGACCAGCCCCACAATCCTCTTCCCAGCAGGCTGAGAATATGGAAATTGCACACATCACCTGGGCTCCTTTCAGATAATTAGGCCAAAATATGAAAATTTCTTCAGTGAAGTCCTAATGAGATGAAAAGTAGAACCTGCAAGCTGAATTATAGCAGTTAATAATAAAACAGCCGTGGGGGGTTCGTCTCTATGATGGGGACCCATTGTGTGCTTCAGTTTATGTACTTGTCATTTGCTTTTCACTAAAGTAGTCCACGTAAGATTGAGTTGCAGGAAGCCCTGGCTGGTTTCTTTCTCCCTGACCTCCCAGCAGTTCCCAACGGTTTTGGGTGCTCCTCTCCTATACAGGAACTGTGATTGCTCTGTACTTTTGGAAAATGGAAAAAGTGCGTCTCCTATTTTGTGTGTTGCCACAAGTTAGGAATTGCTATTCTGTTGCCTTTTTTGCGCCCCAGTACATTTGGTTGTTCCATGTGGTACAGCCATTGCTAGTCCTGGTACAACGCAACAACTGAAATTTGGATCCCTGCAAAGTTGTCTTTCAGGCTGTGAAGTTCCATAAAGGGACAAAGCCTGGGAGCCAGACCTGTTGGGAAGCCATTAGCAAACATCATCCTGAGGAACCAGTCAGTGATTTCTGGTCGAGATTATTATCTTGTGTATTGGAAGATTGTAAATTAAACATGGAAATTTAATGTGACTATGTACAGGAAAGCACAAGTAGAGTCTATATGTGAGTTTTGAGAAAAGATCCTGAGTTCACTAGTACAAGATAACATTGAATCAGACATTTAAGAAAGAGAGAGACTCTGGCCCGTGATAAGAAGGGACTGGATTTAGCAACCCTGGAGGTGTCTCCACTGTTATGTTTTCTGAGCATTTTTCCGTGTTCATTTTTCACATGGAGCAAGCAGATCAGAGCACAGGGGAAAGCTGGGAGTGGCACATCCCCAGCTGCAGCTAAATCCTCTGAGGACACTTTTTCATGCAGTTCAGTCTTGCTGACAATTACAGCTATGGAGTACAGCAGCCGAGGATGTGCCGTTATGCTGTGTTGGATTTTTTTCTCATCTCTTCATAATGCACATGTAGCTTTAGTGAACAGAGAATTCTTGCATCCCTAGGACATGCCATAGAGTCATAACCTATCTGAAAACACATTACAGGTCAGTGGGCGCCCAGAAATGTTCTTGAGGTGATGTAGAATGTAGGAAACCGGTGACCAACTGAGCATCGAATAATCAGCAGTGATAGCTTCCAGATTTGCATCGACCAGTTGATTTCAGGCGTGCGTGTCCTGGGAAGCACATCCCGCACGTACCCGAGATCCTCTTGTTCCGTGGCACCAGTTGGCTGTGGCCAGAACAACACCCACGGCACAGTGGGGAGCAGCAGCAGGGTTGCACCGGGGGGGAAGGCAGAACCCACGTGGTGGTGAGGCAGGAGCACGAACCCGTGTGTGTGTTCCTTCTCTTGGACTGGGATTCGCTGCAGTCCCGGGTCAGATCTGCACATGTGGAGCACCCCTGATGAGCAAGGCCCCAGCTGTCTGCTGCCACGGGAGCATGTGCCAAGGCAGGCCATGAGGAGTGTTGCACAACCGGTATAATTTAACCGCATGCTGAATAAATACACTTTTGAGAGCTCTTTTGAAGAGATGTTGCCTAATTAATCCTGCAGGGGGTATAATATGTATGTTTTTGAAATCCAGTTTTAGCATCATGCAATTAGCTTTTATGGCCCAAGGATTCTGATTCAAGACATTCTTTAGTTACTAATGGTAATCTGTTTTAATTAGAAATGCAAATGTATTTTAGATCCAAATGTGTCTGAGTGGTACAATGTAAAATGATGATTCACAGTGAATACCATTGAAGTGCCTCAAGTCTGGTATTCTTTGTACCTTCTGTAGTTTGAACCCTGAGGATCAGCACCATATTCAAGCATTGCTCTGGGCTGAAGCATGTGGAGGCTGAATAGATTTCTTTAGGAAATGGAATAAGTATTAATCAACAGGGATCCTTTCTAGGATGGCAGAAGGAAAATCATAGCTTTAGGCAAGAAGGAGGTGAATGCTTTGAATGTTAGTGGTAACTTCAACTCCACAGTAGCAGAGCATAGCTCCTGCCGGAGCACAGGTGCTGAGCAGACAGCAGCATCTTAGTTGACTTTGTCTTAGTGTCAGAGAAATTACTCAGGCTTAAAGATCCCAGGCTGCTCATGGTAGGGAGGGGAGGGCTGTAGCTGCTCAGGGCTGTGTTGCTGTAAAATTTGATATGGCAGTGTGTCTAAGACAAGCCTCTACAGCAAGGCAGGCTCCAGACAAATATCTAAAGGCTGATGCTTGCTGAATATTCACTGCAGTCACTTGTCCTGGAGATTATAAACTATCAGGCAGGTGGATGTCTGTGATCAGACATCTTACATTGCAGTAACAGATCACCTATATTTGACAAAGTCTTTCTAAAATCAGAGCCTCTGCTACTAGACTAATCCTTGTGTTGTGTTCAAATAAGTGTTTCTTTTACCTGATTATTTTGAAAGATGGGGCCAAAAAAAAGCAACTGCTCAGCAATAGTGAAGATGGCTTTTGTAATGATTATAGTTTATTAGATGTGTTGCTTGGTAGAGCATTTTTACAGCTATTTGTGATGAGAGTCAGTGATGCAAATGGGAATGAAGCAGTACAGTTTATGCAGTACAATTCTCCACATCTCTGTTAAGCTGGAGGCAGAATTGTTTTCCATGAGGAGGCTGCTGGTAAGGAGCACAATGGTATAGGCACCACAAAAACTGTGGAAGGTTCTGTGCAGCCCTCCAGAAGTCAAAATCAGTGGGTTTCTTAGGACTTCTGGGAAGGCTGGTGGGTGGGTAAAGGCACTTGCACAGTTTCAGAGGGCTGAGACCTCGGCAGGGTGCTGCAGAGAGCTCTCCTGTTCCCATGCAGCAGATGTTCTCTGAGACTTCAAGTTCCTGTCCATCTTTCTTGCTGACGCAGATAGAGTGTAGTAGTGACTTTGTCACCTGCAATTTGATAAACTTGTTGACTGGCATCAAAGGGAAGGTTCCTCACAGATCTTCTCCCTGCCCCAGAGAGCTGTCAAATAAAAAAACCAAGGCGTAGATCACGTGAGCCTGTTATATGGGACAGCAAGTGATGTTCTGGTTTTCCTACTTAAGATGAATGAATGAAGGCTTCCCACAAGTCTAACTGATAGTCTTGAGTGTGCAGTTGAAAGTCTCTGAGCTGCTTAGCCATTTCCCTGTGCTGTGTTCAAAGAGCAAAGCGTCGCAAGCACCAGCAGTTCTTATCTGTGTGTTTTATTTCCAAACCGCTGTTTGCATTGACTTCATTCATTACCTCTTTTAATTTCATCCCAACCAGTACCTTTGCTGTGAGCTTGTATTTTCCGCTAGTATTTCTGGAGGACAGGGGTGTGGAGGAAGCTGCTTTGGGCACCGGCCCTGGAGGCCCCGGCTGCAGTGTGTCTGTCGTCAAACACCCCAACCTCGTTGTTCTTGGCGGTTACGTGGTGTCCACCCTTGCCCTGCACCACTTGCAACTTATTCTTATTCCGTTCTTTTCTTTTCAGGGGCTGTCAGAGCCTGAATAATTTAAGAGTGAACAAATGAGAGACGTTCACGGAGGACTCTGTTCTTACCTAGGCACAATTTGACAAGCATGTAGATTGCCATGGGTTTCCACTGCACCTACCACAACTTTACTAAGTGAAAAGCCCCCTTTCCTAAACATCTGTGTCACTCTTGCTTAGTAAAGTTATTCAAGATCAGCGCCTTTGGAATTGGTTGGTAAATGGACAAAGACTTTCTCTTTGCCCGGAGCTCCTCACAGCCTCCAAGTACCAAAGAGAACTCCACAGCACTAGAAAGCAAGAGACAGCTGCTGAATGTTGGAAGCTACTGCATTTGGCAAAAGAAGCTGATGCTAAGATGCACACAGTTGTGTTTGTTTGTTCTGCTTGTTTTCTGTGCTTTCTGAGCCCTGTGTGTGCCTGGAAAGTTTAATGACCAATCCCTTCTTTCTCAACATGCAGTTTTTCTTCCTATCCCAAAAAGCTTTGGGTTCTGTTCTTGCTTTTTTTCCAATTCCAGTTTTGTCATTGATACTCTTCTGTTGTTTCCGAGAAGAATTGTTTGGGTACATAGCCACACTTTCATTTGAGGTAGGGAGACCTAAATACGACATTCAAATGTTGTCGTCCTCTCTCCTCTCCCCCAGTTCATCAGAGTGGTCCACCTTGTCACAGAGATTGCTGGCTTCAAGTGTAAGGCAGAGTTGACCTTAGCAATGATGTCATTTAACTGAGAAATTACTTCAGAATTCTTACAGTAGCTCAGTTTGGAAGCTGCTGAATGAAGCTGACCCTTGACACTTCACAAAAGAATAAGGCTTGTGTTGTACTAACAGCTGCTTGGAAACCGTATGTAATAAAGTTTGTTTTTGTGCCCAGCATCCAGGATAAAAGATGGTATTTGCCGACTCTGGTACCCTTACGCTCCCAGCAGAGCAAAACTGCTTAGATCAAAGTTAAAAAGTCTGCTTCTATGTGGGTGTCTAAGCATTTCACAGTTCCTTATGCTAAAAGTAACAGTGTACTTGCAAAGGCCAGCAAATGCTGCTCTTCTTGTTCAGCTTCAAACATGACATTTACCCCTTCATCATCCCATATAGCTTTACATAAAGGTTCAGGGTTAAAACTTTTTTTTACAGAACATGCATAAGTCTCCTATCAAAATATATCAAGGGGGATTTTTGCTCTGTGTTTGGGGCTTTGTTATTTTTGCTGCTAGCTACACTTATTCTGGAAACTTCAGGGTGGGGAATTATTTTTGTCACAGAACGACGACAGTGTAAATACAAAATGTAAAGTAGAACTTAGAGAAGTGCTTCAACAACTTGTTTGACTAAATTGAAATAAATGTTGATTTGTTCAAAAAAAAAAAAAAAAAAGGCATGCCCTTTCTGGATTTTGTTAGTCTTGACTTTTTATTTCCTTCCTTTGCTAAAGCGAAATGCGTGCCTCTGGCTCCGGAGATCTGCTCTCCCAGCTGTGAGGCATTACAGGAAGGCTGCTCCGACGTGTGCTCCCAGCAGATGTGTTGGACTTGCTGTTGCTGTGCTCTGGGCTGGTCCAGGACATGTGCTGGGCACAAACTTGAGGCAAGAGAATGGGTGAAGGATGTGTACGGATAGTGCGTCTGGCCCCAAAGCCTCCTGTGTGGAATAAATGCTTTATTTCTGAGCTTTTCCACAGCCTGTCACTCAGTAAAAACCTATTCTTAAACGCTGTTCATTCAAGGTTCCCTGAATTATTGCCCTGCCTTGAGTTGTATCTCATAGTATTTTAGGATAGGAGCTGGCTAGGAGTATCTCATTTACCAACACATTGGTGGGCTCACTGTGGATGTTTACTCTCTTATTATTCTTGTCATGAATTCACAGCAGCCTATGTGAGGGGTCAGAAGGGACTCTGAAGCAGGATGAATTGGACTGATAAATGGAGATAAAAAGGCTCAAACCTCCAACCAGAGAGGTTGTAGATACCCATCACAGTTGTAAGCAGCTATATGGAAACATATTTCTGAGTGGGACACTCCAGAGAGGAGGACTGCAAGTGCTTCAGCTGCCCTTCAAGTGCTTGGTGCCATGGGGTTGAGTTACACACTTTCCTGGAGTCTCTTCAGAGGCACAAAGACACATTCTGCCTTCATGTGCAGCAGCTCCTCAGTTAAGTACTGATCTGTAGGAAGTAAGACCGTGCCCTATATTCACCTGAGGGGTCATCCTGCTCTTTTCCCCATGCCCTCCCTACCAGTCACCTCTGATAAAAGCCTAGATCCACATGAAGCAGCAGATACAATAGAGAATTCCTGCAGCTGTTCCTCTCACTAGGCCCTCTTGGAGAGTACAGAAGTCGTGTTTTATTTCAGCAGGCTCTCTCTGTGCATTCCCCTTGTGCTGTTTCTCTCCCTGGAGACCCGGCTCACTCATTCAGCACACTCTTAGGATTTCAGTAACTTTTCTTGCAAGGTCTCTTGGGACCACACGCCTCTGTGCTGTTCCTCCAGGCTTTTGGTTTTATCTCTCTCTTTGAAACTTTCCCAGAACTGCAGTGACTTTTCTCTGACCTCCAGGAACTGGAGCTCTGGAGCCTTAACACTCCAACTGGCACAACCAAGACCTGGAGACTACTTTGGGATGTCAGCTTTCCCAGCACATGCTGGATGGAAGCTGCATCTGAGCAACACCAGCTAAAAATAAAAGCTATTCAACTGAAGCTAATGGCAGGTTGCCATCAGTTATTGCTCATTAAAGTGGATTGTCAGATGCTTAACTTCAGCTAATCATTCCCTGCTGCGAGATCGGCCTGGTATGAAGCGTACTCAAATGTGGGAAGGGGATTCACAATAACTAAATTTAGCTAAGGGTATAATTTCCTCCGACTCCCTCTGTAGTTAATGGAAAGAGAGAGGCTCCTACAGGGTGTGAGTCCCACTCTGCATCACCCTTGGGCAGAAGTGTGTGCAGCTCCTTGACTGCCAAGAGCAGGAGGTGAGCTACTGCATAACACAAAAATGAGTGGCCCCGAGTGACAGTGTTTACCCACCCCAGCTGGGTGAGTGCTTGTTTTCCTCAGCTTAGGTTTCAATCTGAAAGGAATCATCAAAAAGTTGAATATGAAAGCCAGCAGATAGGTGACCATTTCCCAGAGGCAGAACCCATATGCAAAATCCCCCAGGAGCATCCCGTGCTTTGTGGTGTGGCTAAAAGGAATTCTGCAGATCATTTATTATCTCAAAGCAGCTCTTCTTTCAGATTTCCAAGAAATACCAGCTATTCAATAATGAAACAGTGTGTTCTGAATGTTGTGTGATTAATTTAGATTCTAGTTCTTTTTTCCCCTGTTCTTTTTGGAACTTAGTCATGTTTGCGTGTTTGGCAGTGAAACAGAAAGTCAAATTTTGAGTTTTTATATTACAGTTAGTGATCAGGAAGTTTGGCCGGTACATCTGCTACTTTGTCTATTGGACTAGAAACTTTTATATAAAATATTTACCTTCAGACCATTATTCTTGAGTTTGGACAGAAGTCATTTCATCCATATAAATGGAGTTGTGATAATCCTGCCAGATTGATTTGTACCTTTTGATGGTACTTCCAGCTTGAAGCTTCATATGATACTCCCAAGACACAAACAAAAAATTCAGTTGAATCTTCTCAATTTGCTCATCTCCAGGTGATTATGGAGTTAGGGAGAGCATTTGAATCTCCAAACAAAATTTGCATTTAGATTTCAAGGCGTAGTTCAAATGTGGCCTTGCCCTCTGGTGTGAAACTGTCTCCTATTTGCTCTCAGCTCATTTTTGGCTCAAGCTGAGGCACGGGGCAGGTCTGCAGTTGGACACGTGTAGAGCGGCTGAACAGAGCTGGGAGCCGATGGGGAGCTTTGGAAGTCTCCAGGGCACGTTTTGCAATTCCATTGCGAAAGTTTAACGTACTTCTAATCTAAAGGGCTTTCCAAGCCAGTTGTCCTCTGTCTTTGTCTGACATGGGCACTGAAAATTTCCTTGTGTTCACTTATACCCTTCACTAGAGCCTTTTTCAGAGGCTGTGTCTGAGGAGACAGCTTATCTGTTGACATAAGAAGTTGTCAAGATTCATGACTTACATTGTTAAAACCTAGTTTTTTCACTTGAGGAATAGCTATAAAGTGACTTTGTATTGTCCAAATATTGTTGCTTCCCAAACTTTTCCAAATCCATGCCAGGTTTTACAGGCAGAACAGGCTCTAATGCTGTAACTGGGATTGGTACTGTCATCTGCCTAAGCCTGGAAGTTTTGTAACCCTGACTCGTGCCAATAAAAATGTTTCACTGAGTATGTTTTGGACATTTTATACAAAAGCACAGAAGAGACCAAAGAAGCAGTCTTCATACCTCATTCTGCCATCTTTGCATCTGTCAATAGAGCTTTAGCCCTGAATCCCTTGAGCAGACCCAAGGTGGCTCTCAAAGCAGCATTTTCCAAGGGAGAGTATAAAACTTCAAGAAGCTGAGAGCTGTGAACTGGAACCTACAGCCTGTATGATGGACATGCTCTTGGAAAGGGCAGGAGAGGGGGCATTTTTGTGGTTTAGATGGTTCTTGTTTGTTTAGTGTGAAATTCTAACATAGGGGCTTTGAGCATAGGATAGGTCTAGATGATTCCTGCTTTCCAAGATTTTTTGGTATGGAGATTCCTGTTCTTTAGGAAACTCACTCAGGTAAAGACTGAGTGAGTCTTTCACCCATGTCTGATTAAGTTCTGTCTTTGTCAGAAGTATTTTTACAAAAATCACTAAATGTGGAAAACACTCTCTGCTGAGCACAGCAGAGCTGATTTAGTGCTTATTGGTCAGATTGTCATTATTGGCTTTCATTCACAAGTGGAATTATTTCTGAAAAAAAAAATTGTTGGTTTAAATGCACATGCTGGGAGGATTACAGAGTTCCCATTCTGGCTCATTTTCTTTGACTTAAGTGGAAAAATCCTTTTCTTTTAGTCTGTTTTTCTGGAACGAGGAATGGAGCCATAGATAAATGAGAAGAGGATTCACCTCACCTAAAGCAAGATTGTGTCCTGCTCTAGTCACCTGTCTTTGTAGCTGCACTCTGTATTATCTGCTGGTTATGAACACATATTTCTTTCCTATCATATATGATCTGTGATTACTATGTACCAAAAGAGAAGCCTGATGTTTTCTTTGGAGTTGCTCTGTGAGGCCTTTCCCTTTCCCTGTTAAACACTTGAGTTCCTGCAAAGGAGTCTGGTGCTGCATGACTGATCAGACAGACCTCCTCTCTCGTGTGTGCTCTGGGGAACAGGGAGGTAAAAATAAAATGCCTTTTATTTATTCCTGATGACTAAAATGGGAATACAACTATGCCTCTAAAACCAGGTTTTTGAGATTTTCATTTTTCCTTTCACCCAAGGTTGCACAGAACCAGAACCTTCCATTTTTCAAATACAAGAACTGTGCTTTTATAGATGTGTGTTCATTTGAGCAACAACAACAAATGTTTCATTTCTCCAGCAGTGCAAAAGCACTGAATGTTAAAGCTCTTTGGTCTGGCTGAGTATCCGTCACAGTCGTCTTGCCAGAAGTTTCTTGGAGGTTTGCTTAGGAGTGTTTTGGAAACCATCATTTCTTCTGTCTGAATGAATGGTTTGGCCAGGAAATCAATCTAGCCACACGAGTCTGCTGACCTCCCTACACCCATTTTGCTTCAGCAAATACCTTTTTTTAGACATGTGTGTCCTGGAACACTGGTGGGAGGACAACTGCTCATGGCAGACCCGCTGCAGTGTGAGGACAGCCACTGCTTTGCTGGTCCTTGTGGGCAGCAGCAGCTGCCGGAATTATCACACGGTGAGCTGCTGCATCTTTTCCAAAAGCTCTCTGGCTTTTCATAAGCAAACTGTGTTTCCAAACAGCTCTACTAATGCAGTTTGCAAAGCACATATGTGCTAGTGCTTTGCAAGAAGAGCACGGTAACGTACTCCTCTTCCGCTCGATCCACCTGGTGTCTGGATCTCAGGCCAGGATCCAGTGTCATGATTGATGTGTTTGTAGCCGTATGTGCTGCAGAAGCAGCAGAGCTCACACAAGCTCAGCTTAGAGGTTGTCTAAAAGGTATTTCCTGGCAGATTTTTTTGTGTTTCATGTTTCTGTCTCTTATTTCATGAGCTCTGCACTTCCTGGAGCTCCAGTCCTGCCTCTGCGACCATGTCGATCTGACCTGCTTTATGGTGCAAAGGAAATCATTCTCAGCAGGGCTGGCAAAACAGCAAATGTGACTTGCTCACAAATGTGTCCAAATTTGCAGTTCCTTTAAAAAAGAAAAGGAAAAAAGGTTATGAATATTGTGTGTGGACTCTCAGTGTGGCTTTTTCATAGTGCATGTGTGGTGGTAATGGTAACTGGAATGATGAGATTGGGAATACTTTGTACCTATGTAGGGTGCTGGGTAGGGAAAAGTCACCCCACCTTGAAGGGCTCTAATGGTGGCTGGGGAGCAGGGAGATTCATACCAGTCCTTCTCTCCCACCTCCCTGCCTGTCCTTCTACCACAGGGAGACTGTTACCATGTAAAGGGAAGATAAAGCCAGGTTTCCACTCTTGGGCTGAATGGGCCAAGCAAAGCACGGGCTCTGTCCCAAATGGCTTACGTTGCTCAACCAGGGCTGTTCAGCAGACAAGGAGAAAGAAGGCGACTTTGCATCTTCCAGGGCTGCACACAGCAAGGCACGACCAACCCACACTTAGTAACCCTTTGGTAAACAGCCTTTTTCATCACCAAAGGCATGACCTTGAGCAGGAAAATCCGGAGTCTTGTTCAGGTGGGATTATGCACAGTGTAACACGCCACCCTCTGGAAACCTGTGGGTTGGCTTTCGCCATGGCTGGTGGCTCTTGGGGACTGATGTTTGGTCTGCAGAGTTTTCCTGGCTCTGGATTAAACTTTGGACAAAATTCTTGCAAGCGGGGAGGGTGAGCTGTGGGCCAGCTCAGGACTGGGGCTGTTTCTGCCCACCTGCTGCCTTCCTGGGAATGACAGGGGACAACTGACTGTCACTTCCCTGGGCTGGCTGGGCAGAGTGCCGTGGCAGGAGAGGTGCTGGGTGTCTGTCCATGCCCTGGCTGTGGGTGTGCTGCCTGGGGAAAGGAGAGGGAGGCAGCAAGGCTGGGGCCTGGCTCTGCTCCTAAAACCAGGGGTGTTTTATGGTGGAAAGGCAGGTCCCTGCCTCTTCCATCATGGCCCTCAGGGTTCCTTTATCTGGATGTGCCCTGAGCCTGCTGGGCTGACGTACGATCACATATCTCAGTAATAAAACCTGGGGGGGATGGGGTTGTCCCAGGCTCCATTAGCCTCCTGTCAACTCCCTTCCATTACCAAAAGTTAAACTGGCGAAGTGCTGTCAACTGGAGGTAGGGGTTTGGACTGTGTTACTTACAAGCTGAAGTGAAAACCTCTCTGTATGTTAATCAACTGAGATATGGTGAGATCAGCTTGTCCTCAGTTCTCCTCAACCTCCCACCGAGCCCAGTCCCCAGCAAAGGCAGTGAGTCTGTGAGTCTGTGAGCTGCTTGCTCCAAATCATCCCCGGGAGCAGCAACCTCACAGAGTGATCACTTCCAGCAGTTCTCCTTCTGCGACTGCAGCCCAGCTCCCTTTGCACGAGTAATGGCCAAAGTTAATCCTCCTGCAGCAGCACTGGGAGCATGGGCACCTGAGGGAACTCCTCTTGGCAAAGCCACTTGGCAAGGAGCCCTCAGGCTTCCCCCACTCCCTGCGGGGCTTTCAGTGCTGCCAGGGGGGTGAGGGCACTTGGAAAGTCAAAATCACCATCGTGAAACCCTGAATTTTGCTGGTGCAAGGTGCACTGATAAACTGGCCAAGCATCACGTGGAGCCTGGGAGGGGGAACTATCCAAAGCCTATTGAGTGGAAGATAAGCTGGCCCCTGATAAACATTATCTCGCACTAGTTGATTTAATGCCACTTCGTGTACATGAAGTAACATCAACAGGAGCTGGCTAAACCCAGGCCTTTCTGAGATAAGCCTGCTACTTTGCCCCTACAGAGGAATGTCAGTAAGTCACCTGGGATCTGTCCTCCTCCCAGCCTCTCTCTCACTTACTCCTCCAGTTGTCAAAAGACAGATGATTTGGATTTTCTTCCTGTCTGGGAAATGAACTTTGACTTTCTGTAGCTTGTTAAAATTATTCCTGTGTGTTCTAAAAATTTAACTTTTGACCTCAGGTATGTAATAAATTATTGGTTCGACTTCTGACTGAGGCTGTGTATGGTTATAAAATTTTCTGACTCCCACAGTCTGCGTTGTACAAGCTGGCAGACAAGGCAGGCTGCAGTCTCTGCTCTGTGCACAGCCAGCTGGGAGCAGCAGCTCTGCTCAGAGCAGGTACAAGTTCTACATGCTGGTAGCAGGAAGTGGCTTCTAAAACAACACAGGTAATGATTCTCTGCGAGAGTAGCTCTCCCTCAGCATTTGTACAACCCAGCATCTCTAATGATATTTATTGCTGATCTGAGAATATCTCAATGCACCAGGCTGTGTTCATGTGTTGTAACTTAGGCTTTTGGTGTCTGCTGGGGCAGATAAAATATTCAGAGATAATAATCTAAAAATGTTTAATACGATCAGCTGACTGCCTTCTGATGTACAGCCTGACTTGTATTTTACAGGCGTGTGACAATGCCTGAATTTTGTAAAAAAACTCTTCATCTTAAACTGTGTGGGATTAAACATCACACTCCCTGATTGCTCCTAGGGAGGGAGTTGCCTTGCCATGGTTTCAAAAAGTTGAAAACAGGGCACTTGTTCCTAAAGGGCAATTGAGAAATCTTTGAGCAACTTGTTTGTTTTGGTTTTAAAGCCTTACTGACATTGGCACATCTCTGGTCTGTTGCATTTGGGGGTAGTAAGGGAGGTTGCACCCATTTCTAAGGTGCTAGTCTGAACATGTGTATTGATGACTCCAGTTGAAAGCAGTTCAGCAGAATTTCCTGCTAATGGAACTATTTGTTAATTTAAGCCTGTCTTCTATCTCTTTATTGAGAGTTTCCTTTGATTTGAACAGTTTGTCATCTTTTGTAATTGTTCATTCCAGTTTTTTAGTTCTAGGGAATATGTGAATTCTTCTGACAGGGTGCTTTCAGGGGCAAAGGAGGTAATTTTAAAGGTGCTTCAAAAGTTAGTAAGTAGTCTAGGAGTCATGTAATTGGGGTCTGAAAACAGCTGACAAACAATTATGGAATTGGAACCTGACAATGTGTTGGTGGTTGTCAGGTCTCGTGTAGCAATCTGCTTTTTGTGCTTATTTTCTTCCTGGCAATTCACAATGAAATGGTGGGAAGAAGCTGAGAAATTCAGCATTTAGCACGAAAGTCAGGCTTTCATAAAAAATAAATTTGCTGTCTGTGATCTTTCATAAGGACAGATAGTGTGGCAGGAAATGAGGGAAGTGTGTAAGACTGTGGGAAATGCCTGTCACAGGGCATATTCCACTCTCTGGTGTGCAATAAAGTTTACACAATGTCCATAGGTCACAGAGCCTTTCATTGAGGCAGCTTGTATTTTCATGCTTAGTGCTGCCCAGAGCTTGACGTGCTCTTGGGAGCAGAGGAGGTGCTGGTATGAGCTCTCACCTGCATCGCTTTCTTCCAGACGCATATCCGGTCTCTGCCAACGAAAACGGGGGCAAGTCTGATTCAGTGGCCAACTTACAACCGCAGCCATCCCTCAACTCCATCCAGAGCTCTCCTGGCCCGAAGCGCTCGACTAACACCCTGAAGAAATGGCTGACCAGTCCTGTGCGCCGGCTGAACAGCGGGAAGACCGAGAGCAACATCAAGAAACAAAAGAAGGTGCGAGATGGCCGGAAGAGCTTTGACCTTGGCTCGCCAAAGACTGGAGATGAAACCACTCCTCAAGGAAATAGCGCGGATGAGGTGTGTGTTGGTGTTTGTTGCGGGAAAGACCGTGTCTCCAGTAGTCTCTTCCGTGGCGTGCGAGTCATGCCTGAGTAAACGCAGTTCCCTCAGGGTCTAGAGGCAACAGTGAATCGTATGTAAAATTGCATTGTTTAAAGCTGTGTTGCAAACAGCTTTGTCATCCAAAGAGCAGTGGAATATATAGGGAACAGCATTTCAGAGTATGAAAATATTATTGTCCTTTGACTAGATTTTTAAAGAGCCTATTAGAAAGCTGCCAAAGATAAAAATGACGTTCTTCTTGAGCAGCAGAGGTTCGTATCAGCTTTATCCTACCATACCAGTGTAATTCCTTATTGAAAGAAAATACTCAAATAGCCATTTTCTGTTAAATCTGCTAAGATTTTGTACTTACAGTTTTTCTGCAGGAATGTTCTTCAGCAGAATGGTGCTTTCATGATAAAGTGAATGAGGAATTAGAAGCCAAAAGTGCAAAAGATACTAACTGAACACAAATAGAGGAACACGTTTTAAAAATTGTGCATTGAACAGTTCTTATATGAATGAAAAACATCTATCCTATCAGCACACAGCTGTAACTGCTTTAGCTGCTTGGCTGACCTATAAACTGTATTTCTGTAAGCCTTAGAATGCATGAGGATTAACCGGCAAAACCTTAAGTCTTTATTGCTTTTGTCCCACTAACTGCAATTCTCTCCATCCAAAGCAATATTGAGCCTGGTGATAGGGTTCAGATATCTAAAAAGATAAGAGAAACCCATCCCTTCTTGTAATTATATCTAAATTTTTTTCAGAAGAGCAAGAAGGGTTGGGGAGAAGATGAACCAGATGAAGAATCTCACACACCTCTTCCTCCTCCTATGAAGATTTTTGACAATGATCCAACCCAAGATGAGATGGTAAGGCCTCCCCTACTATGTAATTTTTCTGTTTAAGGGCATTTCTCACATAGCTATATCACAGTGGTTTCATAGTGGTTTTCTAGTATCCAGAACTAGCCTAGACTTGTGATTATAAAAGACTCCTACAAGCAAATCGTAATCTAATACCTTTTTCCAATGGGATTTACAAATATCGCTAGATAAGCAATTTAGTCCTGGCATCCCATTTCATGCCAGGTCGATTGTGCGTCTGTGCTGTGTGTGGTCAGAAACTCTATTCAGACTAATAGTGCTGTTGGTGTCTGGCTGTAGCACTAGAAATGGTATTTGGTGGCACCATGGTGGTAGTTCTCTGATGTTGGGTAGAGTCTCTTGAGCGTTAAGTCAGAATTTGCTGTGGTAGATGGCACAGTGGCTTGCAAAGCCCTTCAGTTGGTCTCGGGGTGAGAATCTGTGAATGTGGCTGTCACAGTGGTTTGCATTGACAGTCAGTGCAGGTCCTGTCTGCCCATGTCCTCCCCCACCCTCTCCTGGTGTTGTCGTTCTCCTTTCTGGAAAACTATCCTACTGTTTAGCAGTTTCCTGCTTTCCTGCTGACATCTGTTTTTAGTCCTGCCACTTCTGTATCACTATCCTCTGATTGTAATTGCTGCAGGCAAAGAAGCAAGGATAGGGGAGATTAATAAATTGTCAGACAAAAAAACAACCCAGAATGTTCTTGGGGAAGGTTCAGGCAGGAGTTTGGAAACACAGAGAAAGAAGGATGTAAATATTTCTGGGATTCAAGGAGCAGAGTGATGGAGTAAAGGATTTGGGGGCTTTCTGCTAATCTGTCAGGAAATGTTATGACATTGTGGTGGCAGCAAGACCAGAAGGAAGCAGCTGGAGTTATGGACTCTTGCCCTTTGAGTGCTGTGTGTGCCGCTGGCTGTCTGGAGAGGGGCAGAGGCGAAAGGTCAGCGAAGCAGAGCTGTGGTGGATCTATGCCCAGCACAATAGTTGTTGCTCCTGGCTTGTTCCCCATGGAGCTTAAAAGCTAAATGTTTGGGGGCTAGCTTGCTTTTTGGTTTGGGGGGGGGTTTGTTTTACTTTGTTTTTTTTAAAAGACAAACAAAACTGATTTAGGTCAGGTCACTGTTTTTGGTGTCCAACATGCCATATGACTTCAGTATTTCTTAAATACGTTTCTGACAGTGTAAATGTTGTGGAACTAAACTGTTTTCTGCTTCAACTAAAAACTAAAGCACACAAACCTGGGTCCCAAATTCCCTGGCACAGGACACAGTGTGTTAGCAATGTTGAAGTCATGCCGGAGCTGAAAGCTCTCTAAAGGTGTTAATTTGAGCACAACTTCCTGCTCATGTGCTACCTCTGCGCTTACAGGCACAGGCTTAGGATGGACCAGCAGCAGCATGGGACAGTAGCTGTGGCAGGGGAGAGATGTCTGCATGGTGTGGGAGGTGACACTTTTCCCTGAGCCCATCTGCAAGGCAGCAGTAATCATTCCTCACTGCTCCTGGAGGCTCTTAAAAAGACAAATTGCAATATCTTTTCATATTAGACATTCATAATTTGCCACCTTGGAAATAGAAATACTGATTTGCCCCACACAAACTAGACTCTTGTCAATCCCAGAAGTTTTATTTAACCCTGAAAGTCTTGTCAGCAGCAAATGTTTCCTTGTTCCCTTCAAAATTCTGCAGTTATTTACTTTTCAAAAATATTGAGCAATTTCAGTTAAAATAAGCGAGAGCAACAGCTGTTTAGTGCCTCCAAAAATTGGACTCCTTCTGATAGAATGGTTATGGTTGTCAGTTATTGTTGATGTATTTGTGCAGTATCTCTTCAAAGTACTTCTTTTCGGTCTTTTTTTTTTCCTAGACATGTCTGTCTGCATTGCAGGTGAAACGGGCTGTCTGAGCTTTTACATTTATATGAGATCCCTGCATTACCAGCCTAATTCCTCAATTAGCAGCCTGATTACCTGTAGTTTTTGTTGTTGTAGTAATTAGAACTGCTGATTAGATGTATTATTTGTGCAAGACAAGACGATGACTGGCAGGCAGTTCATGTTTCTGCTCTATCACAAGGCTTCTGGTTAGGATTATAATCTCCTTTGCCTTCTTTTTCTTCTCCTGGGGCTATGTCACTCAACAGGAGCCACCTTCCCAAAGGGCTGCGGGAAGAGGTGGCCTGCTGCCTAATTCCTGCCATCACATTTCCATGTCTCATTCCCCTGCTCCATTTAATCTCAGATGCGTGTTTGTTGGCACCCGCACAGTGACTTTGCTGGAGTAGCTGCTCTCCAGAAGACTTTTATTAAGCAGCTGAGAGATGAATAAACTTTTTAATTCAAAATTTATAAAATTTAGCCATGCTTTAGTCTGTGTCAGCCTGCTGAAAGCAGGTTATAAAAGGGCCTATAGTTTTAGTCAATGCTTGGATTGCATTCAAAAGAAATGTACATACAGGTGAGCTAATAAATCCCAATTCCCACAGCTATCGAGTGGATTTGGATGTTCAAAGTGAGGTTTCCGAGGACAAAGATCAAGGGGTGATATGCCCTTATAGAGCAAAAACCTTAAACTCAAACTGAGTATTTCACACAGAGCCTTGAGGGTGCTTGGGAGCACATTGAAGAGGTCTTGGTGTTTCTGGAGATCTGTAAGTGGAAACATCCAAAGACATGACATGATGTCAGGCACCTAAAATCAAATATCTGTGACCAGCAGACAGGCGTAGAGAGGCAAGACTGTGCCTGGTACCCAGGGTAGATGAGCATGTAGGGCTGTTTTCTCTCCACTGGTTGCAGAGAGGGGAGAGAAGAGTTACACGTTTTAGATGGCTGAACTTGCATGAAGGGGAGTTGTCATCCAAGTTCATTTGGAGTTGCAATTGATCTGTGGGGAAGGTAGAGGGAATTATTTGTTCCTCCCTCCCCTACTGCCTGTAATTCTATGTATGCCTTGTGCTTAACTGCACTTATTAAATATGTATGTATGGGGGAGGGGGTAATTTCTTACATCTGCAGTAAGATGATCAATTTTCTGGAGTCTGTAAGACCGTAGGTGTCCGTTGAAGGAGGAACCAGCAGACTTTAGGAGTATTGTAACCTGTTTGTAAATGAACTTCAGTTCTTTCATGCTGTTCCCTGGTTCCCAGTCTTGGAAATCTGCAGCCATGCTTGTCTGATAACAGCGACACTCACTCACTTGTCCATGCATGTGGCCCTCTAACCTTCCAGCTCCCTTCCGCGTTCATTCTCCTGCCTCAGAAGCTTCTTCGCTGACCGCTTGGTTTCCTACTCCCTTCTCATCCTTTTAACTTACTTTTCCTTTGCAACCTGGTGTCTTGCAGTCCTCTTCTTTGCTAGCTGCTCGACAGAGCTCCTCCGATGTCCCAACTGCTGCGGATCTTGTCAGTGCAATAGAAAAGTTGGTCAAAACTAAGCTGGTAAGTTTAGTGTTGTGAAAACTGTGTACACAACAGGCCTGATGTGACTCTAGGGAAGTGCTTTAAAGGCTACCTCTTGTTTCTGGTTTCCTTGCTTTCTACCTTCATCTGCTATGCTTTTATTAACCCCATGTGCTCTGCTTCTCAGTAGTGTCTAATATTTTTGCTCCCCATATGAGATGAAGCCCACATCTCACGTAGGCTCTGCGCTGCACAGTCAAAAGTCACTTCTGGATTGGGCTTTGCAAAACATGAGCTATTGCACTGTTTTCTTTCTGGGGTCTTGTCGGTATTCAAATATTTTCCGCAGTGGGATGTTTTGTTTGTTTTGTTCTAAAGCTTGTTCTGAGGCACGGGAGTTTTACTGTGTGAATTTGTTTGGTATTACGGTTTCTCTTTTAAAAAGACCCTCTAAAGAGTAGAACTGCTTGAAGTACCACAGCTGTGCTTTAATTTTATAAAGATTCATGTGGCACTTTTAATCTGCCTTGTCAACTCTTTCTTACAAGGAGTGGAGTAAGCAATAAAAATGATTTGGGATTAATTTGTTCAAAAATTTCATTGTCATACACTCTCCCTGTCTGATCCCATGTCTGTTGGACGAGGAGTAAATCCTGTTTCATATCCTGGCTTCTCTTAAGTTTTCCCTAAGCAGTTCAAAATCTTAAAATCAAAGCTAAACCTTTCTCTACAAATTCCAGGGCCTCTAAAATTAGCTAAATGCTTTCTCTGAACAAGTTTAAAGCGGGATTATGATGGGCCTACAAAGGTTCATTTTCTTACATATACTGGAACAGTGAAGAGAGAAAAAAACCAAAACCCCACAGTGATCATTAAATTACTGCAGCTCTGTGCAAGCAGTTTTATCTAGTGAATCATTTCAGGTGGTTTTGGTATTTTCTCAGCTTGACATATTGGTATGTGTAAAGACTCAACGTTCATAGACTGCTTGATAAGGAGTGATGGGTGAAGGAGTTCTTTATGGGAAACCAAGAAGGATATTCCCAGAAAATTTACTCAAAATAGTTTTATTCCATCGAGGGACTAACAAATGGAAAAGTATTTCATTAATCCAGTTAGACATATTTTTGGAGGTTATTTTATTTTCTCTCCCCCGCGTACAATCTGTTAGACCAATACAATTACTTTCCAGGGATTTGGGGGAAGCTTTAATTATTATGGAATGTTACTGTGTGTCCATCTTTCTGTTTCTTTTTGTGTTTTACTTTACTACAAGAATCCCCATTCAGTTTTTGGCAGAGAATCTTTGACCACATGTAGCCTAACAATGGTCCTGATTGAGACATCGAGATATTTCCGGGTTGTTTTGAAATAATTTGGAAGAGTTTTCTTAGAGCTACTGGAACATCTTTTTCCAACTTGTAACAGAAGGACATTTTCACTGTTTTAATACCTTTTTTTTTGTGGGGTCCTACATCAACCTGAAATTAGTTTGGTTGTGTTTCACTAAGTCCTGCAGCAAAGTGTTGCTGAATACTGTGCTTAGTTTTAACTGTAGTGTTGATTGCAGAACTGACTTGAATACTTATGCTGGAGTTCAAGGACAATGCTTATTCTGTTTTCTTTGGGGTTTTTTTAGACCCTTGAAGGAGGATCTTACCGAGGAAGCTTAAAAGATGCCACTGGCTGCTTAAATGAAGGAATGACACCTTCAACGCCCCCACGAAACCTTGAAGAGGAACAAAAAGCCAAAGCAATGAGAGGCAGAATGTAAGTTGTATTGCTGGTTCTTCTTTCCAAAATATGCACAAAGCAGCACTGAAAGAGTGAATGAACATGGAACTGGGAGTAAAATTGTGTTACACTTAAAAACACTTCATAAAAGCAATTCCACGCAGGAAGTTCATCATCACTCTAAAACGTGCAGCTTTTACCCCCAGATAGCAAATATCTAGTGCCGTAAAAGCCTCTGAGCAGCTCGACAAGTATTACTGAGATGTTTGCATTGGTAATTACTTCACTGCCAGCGGTGAAACCAGCTCTCAAGAGGGCGAATATGTGGTTGACCTTGTGTAGCTACCTTCAAGGAACAGAATAGAGAATCCCACTAGGATTTTTTGAATGAGATAATTTTTTTTTTGCCTTAGTTATCAGCAAAGGAAGGGACAGGATTCAGATGCATTTGTGGTGCACCACTGAAGAGAAAGCTTCATTTGGGAAACGCTTACCTGCATGGTAATGGGAGAGAAAAGAAATGGTGACGGCTCATGGAAGTTGTTTTTTAAAATTATCTGTACACTCCCTTAAATATAAAAAAAAAAATATAACACTTGTCTCTTCAAAGCGTATAATGATTAAAGCATTTCTTAAATGCATAGTTCAGCTGAAGAACACAGAGAATTGGAGAAACAGAATCAAGAATTATATGAAAGAGAGCTGAGGTAGCTGTTTTACTTGTATCACCTCTTGTGCTAATAATGGTAACTGCAGTGATCTAATCAAATCGAAGATTGAGGGGGAAAGTAATGTTCCATACAGCTCTTGTTGGAGTGTGGAAAGGAGCGAGGTGGAAGAAGAGCAGCCCATTTGGGAAAGATACCAAGCAGGGAAGGAAACCAAGCCGGCCCTTAAGAGTAGAAGAGGAAGTAGGAGCAAAGTGTCACACGTCTGTGAAAGCCATCGTTTGCAGTTTGTTGTAGGAAGCCAGAGAAGTGATACAGTGAAGAACTGGAGCAACTCCCAGCAGCAGACAGGGACATGACGCTCCTGGATGTGTTTCTGAATGGGAGAACTTTCCTATTAGGCAGCTGTCAGCCTTCCTGCAGGGAACGTCTCTGCCTGTGAACGTCTCCTAAAAGCTCCTCAGTATTGCAAGTTCTGGGCATTCTCTGGTAGCAATTCATTAATTAGGTAACTGACAACAAACTGCAGGTTGCAGTTTTAGTGCAGAGACCTCTGGCACTGTAAGCATTGTTACAGGAACACAGGAACACTCTCTAGCATGTGATGCTTCTGGCAGGGGAACTGGTAGCGTGTTACGTGTAATTAATTAGTAGCTGCCAGAATTCCAAACACCAGGATGTTTAGGAGCACCTGCTAGTGGCTTTCAGCACAGGACATCTGTCTCTCCTCCAGGTCCTTTGTGTCTGTGTTCTGTATCTCTGCAGCTTCCTGGGCTTAATTCCTTAGTCATGTGAGGCAGCTGAGCTCCCAGCTCAAGCTGTGATCTCCCATTCTCCCACAAAACAGCAGCTCAACCCTTGCACAGGCATGGGCAGTAATGTCCTGTGTCCCTGGCAGCACACATGTGCCAGCAGCTGGCCCTGGTTTTAGGAAAATCCTGTTCCATCAGACTTGATTGCTGCATTCCTACAAGCAATAAGACCATAGCCTTATTGTCATTGTTCAGTATAGATCAAATACAGAGTTACCAAAATATCCAGATATTCAGACTTAATCAGAAGTGAGGAGGCTCTACCCTTATTTCAGTCCATGCCATTTTAAATACAGCTGTGTAGTCAATACTGCTGGTGACCAGGGCACTTTGCAAGCGACTGCCTGCCCTTGCTCTGTGTTATTAGAGGAGAAGATGAGTGAACTTGGATTTTTGGCTGCATACATCTTAGAAACCTTAAATTTGGGAGTATCTCTAAGGCACTGTGTCAGGTAGGCATCAGAGAATGAATCGAGATGGTCAAGGTTGATTTTTCTGCTTGCTAGGAAGAGGGGAGCTGAGGGAATGCTGGTGCTGAGTTTAAGGCAAGCAGTGGAGGTGCAGACCCTGGATCCTAATAGAGATGTGAATGTGCAAGTTTCATCTGTTCACCAGAAACCTGGTTGCTGCACTGATTTTTACTAAACGCCCAGCTGCCTACATAACCTGGAGCATTATGTACTACAAGCACCTGCTGCTTCATTTTTAGAGCAGAATTTGGCCAGATAACCTTGTAGAAGGGAAAGATTCTCCCCATTCCCTCAGCACCTCTCTGTGCTCGTGGGTAGAAACGCAAATGGAGGGTGGTGCAAGCTGAAAAGAACCTCCCAGCACCTGACCCCGGGCAGAGTGGATGTGGTGAGCCTTTCACAAGGGCACGGTGGGTCGGCCAGCGGGAGGGGGCTGTACAGCACATGCCTGCTCAGGCCACATGGCGCGGGGCTGTGAAAGAGCAGCCTGTTGCCTTTCGCCCTGCACGTGTTTGCTGCCCAGGCACACAACTTGGCAGGGCACTGCGGAGAGCACAGGCATCTGGTGTGGCCGCTGCCAGCCCTGCCTTCTGCCAAGGGGGGTGGATTTCACTCTCAAATGAACAAGAAGCTGTTTGACCTTTTCCTGACACGTGTCCTAAGAATCGCCTCCGCTTTGTCTGAGCAAAAGACACGTTGGGAGCACAGCAGGAGCAGGATTTATTTTCTCAGTAACTTCTCCTAACTAAGTCTCTCCGTGCAATGCTGTTCTGTTTTCTTTCCCCTCTAGGTATTTTGAACCAGCCCTTTATCTTAGCACTGTTTGCCCTCAGTCCTATCACTTCAAGTGGGTCAGTCTGCTGATAGATGTGGACATGAAAGCACTCCTCTATCTAGTTAGCCTTGTTACTGCTGCAGCAAACTTGAGCACAGATGGAGTTTATTTGTCATTGTGCCAAATCTATGTATTGGCGTAATTGAGAGACAAACTGTCTGCAGCAAGCTGTAACTTTTTGAAATCATCCTCGAAAGAACATGATGTGATTAGCCAGTTTGACTTACATGGGAGGGGCTTTTTTTAGCTTGCTGTTGTTTGCATGCATCAAGCCTTCATTAGGAGACTCTCCTAAATGGGATTATTAGCTCTGAAATCAGTGTTAAAATATTCAACACCCACACATAGATTACCTACTCTGAAACATTAGGCTCTTAGTTATGACGGGAGAGAGGATTTGTTTTCCAAGTGTTTGAAACTTCCGAAATAAAACTTAATGGATGACTCTTAGGCAAAGCCAGAGAGACTGGGGCAAGAAGTCCTCTCCTGCTTGCTGGAAAATGGGTCAGGACATGTCTCCGTTGTTCTCAGGGGGGGCTGGGTAGGGGATGGAGGAGAGGAGGTCAGGGAGGGGTAGTTCAAAGTACAGGCAGCTGGTTGTGCTGCTGCTCTTGCACCATCCTGGGCTGTGGGGGCAAAGAGGGATAGGAGGAATGAGTGTTAAGAAAACTGCGGCTACCCTGACCTGAAATGTGACATTTTTGTCATTTACATTCCACTGAGCTCTAAGTGAGTGACAAGTGACACATGTTATGTGATCTGAGTGACAGTGGGGGTTTATGGTGAGGTCATACGTGGTAAGAGGAGCAAGCATCAAAGAATGTGGTCAAATACCTGTGTGTTCTGTTTTAATATAGGTTTGTCTTAAATGAGCTGGTACAAACTGAAAAAGACTACGTCAAAGACTTGGGAACTGTTGTGGAGGTGAGCTGAAGCAAACCCTGCTATGCAAAATGTTTTCCCACTAAAAAGCACCATGCTGACAAGTGACAACAACAAAAAATATAGCATGAGAAACAAACTGCTTTATTTTGCACACTGCTTCCATGGTCCCCTTCTCATGTTGACAGAAACAAGAAGAAATGCCTTTGGAAACTATTTTTGTTTCCATCTAACAAATGCTGTATTTTAGGTTCAACTCCAGCATGCAAAGGTTTTTCTTTTCTAGCAAAGGCTACCCGGCTTGTGACAAACCCTTTCTGCTGTAATGCAGCCCTGGGGGCAGTGGTGGGGAATTATGCTCCTGCCACTTATTTCATGCTTTTCTTCCTATCAGATTGAGTAATGGTAACACATACTTATACTTGAGTTTGCACCTGGACTAATGTTCTGTGTCGGAGTACATTTGTAGAAGGTGGGCTTGGATCTGTGTTGAGGTGCATATGTGGCCCATGGATTATTGTTTTGAAAAAAAAGTCTGAGAGAAACTAGATTTTGGGGGTTTTTTTCTGTTGAAAAACAGTCTTTTTTTTTAAACTTCAACTTGTGAAGTTCCTAGGGATCACCTGTCAGATCCAACTCTCTTGTAGGGTCCAGTTTTTTTCCCAGCAAGGACTCAGGTCTGGAGGCATGTGATTCACTAGTGGCATTCACTAGTCCAAGGATAATTATCAGCCTATCTGATTTTCAACAGCTTCCATACTTGAAGACCTTTGTGTTATGTTCTGTTTATATGATGCACCACTGACAAACCTGACAGGGCTGCAGTGCTCCAAAGGCTTACAAGTAAACTCTCAGGAGGTGTGAGAAATGCTGTTCATGTGACTCTTTAAACTTACTGCTTGGCTTTGTGCTCTCACAGAATACTCATGGTGATGAATGGATGAATTCTGTACAAAGTTCTTTTTCCTCTTACTAGAGAAGCCAAGGGCTTGATAAACTACTTTGTTTAACTTTTAACTTACATTTGCACTTGTCACTTCAATTACATCTAATAGTGGTTTATGTAACTATTGTAGATATTCTAAACAAATCCTTTAAAGTTTTTTTTTAAGCAAACTGTGTAATTTAAAGTATCTAGTTGGGTTTCTGGTTTTAAACTGTACAAAAGATACTTTAAGCATGCTGATCACTGATCCTTAATCCTAAAGGGCTTCATGAAGAGGATGGAAGAAAAAGGAGTTTCTGAAGATATGAAAGGGAAAGACAAGATCGTATTTGGCAATATTCACCAGATATATGACTGGCACAAAGAGTAAGTTTTTGGTTTAGTTCCTTTTTAAGCACCTTTCTAACCATTGTCCATAAAGGATTGGGCTGTATGGTGTCTGTATGTCTAAGCTGCTTTTAATTGAACATCAGCAGGTCATTCAGGGCTGAACTTCCAAAGGACGTTGCCTCTCTTTAAATGGTCTCTCTTGGTTTGTAAGTGCTGCTTAATAACTTCACAAATCATGGCCACCTTGAATCCTGAGAATGTGTTCTGATTCATGTGCTTTTAGCCACAGTTTCACTGTACACTAAATCCTGATATAGGGCTTTGTCTACCCAGCCAAAACTGGCACAACTGCATGATGCAAAGCATCAGTCTCACATGAAATCATTTTTCCCAGAGAAAAAAAACAGCTTTGGTGGGCTACAGCTTTGCACTGCCTGGCTTCATGGGAGGGTGTTTGTCATGCTGTCTCTGATCACAGATACAGCTTTATGCTGGTTCTGTGATCCATGCCAGGAGTGCTGGTCAGTGTGACAGAAATGCTGCACACAGGACTCTGCTCTGTGTCAGGGCTGTGCTGCCAGTGGCTCTGCCACTCCTTGCTGGGAAGCCACAACAAGAGGCTTCACTGGGAGATACTACTGTGGTCCATCCACAGCTCCTGAGCTATGGCTCATAAGCATTCCCAACATGGCTCGGAGAGTTTTGCTGGATCCTCAGAAAAGCTATTGAGGCTGCCATAATTGTGTTTCATGGATCACAGCTGTAGGCTCAATTCATCCTACTGATGTGCAATAGCAAGTGCTGGAAAGTCATGGTTTCTTTCCTGTGTCTCACGGTTCTCAGCAACATGAACATCTTCACATGCAGCTGATTGGATCATGAAGGCTGACCATACCGGTGGTGTTTGGCTAGAAGGGCAATAAAATGCAAATTCCTTCAAGATCCTTCTCACGTGAAAGCCCGGACATGCTTTGGCCTAGCTGATGCTTTTGTCTCTGAGTTAGGAACTCCATTCCCTGAAAATCTTACTCATACAAGTAGATTTTGAAAAGCTGCTGGAAACACAAACCCTGGGCCATTTCCCCTGTAACTTTATGAACAACAGTCTCTTGCTTATGGACAATATGATCTCCACTCAGAAATACTCTACAGCTCCAACTAACGAGAATTTGAGCATGCATGTGCAGACTTGAGCAGTGGATGCTGGGCTGGATCTTCCTTCAACTCTGGACATTTCCCTCACCCATGAATCCTTCCATCCTTCCCACCATGTGTCCCATAGGTGCTTATCTCATAGCCCGGGCTGTCCTCATGTTCTGCCAGATGACCTTGTGAGCACAAACTAAGAAATGTCAGGAAAGGCTTCACCGTATATTAAGTTGATGCCCACAGTGGAGTGTTTTTACCAGAGCCATTCCTTGTTGAAGTGTGATGGTAGGAGTTTTCTGTAACACATAGGAAAGGATTCCCTATTTTTAGTTCTGCATATGTGGGTCAAGAAGTCTATTTAAATGTAGATGAATATAACATTTATAGAGGACTGAGTTATGGGAGCAGCTGTATCTAATGGTAGCAATGGGGTTTTTTAGTTGAGACAGCTGTCCAGTTTGCATCCTTTTTTTGTGGTTCTGGGATTTCTTGAGACCAGACCATTGCAGGCATGTCCTCTCCCCAAATCTGGCTACTGTAGTAAATCCATAGAGGCATTTGAGACAGAAATCCTGAAGTGAAAAAGAGTAAGTTCATGGATACGGAGATTGTTGGAATTTGCCAGCCAGACAGAAAAATCTAGCAGTATTTCTGCAGTTTACTTTAGCTGATTTTACCTCACTTTTAGACATCCCAGCATATTCTTGATAAGGGCGTTTGAGCTGGAATGAATGACCTCTCCATAGCTGCAGGCCAAGATAGAGATGGTGTTTATGAATTACATATTATGATTTATTATGAAATAAAAACAGTGACAAACAGAACATCCTGTAACTCCACCAGCAAAACATGTTGACTTGTTCATTCAGGTGGAAACTGCTGCATCTCTTTCACATTGACCAGTACTCCAGATCTGCTCATGCCACTGAGAACTCCTGGTTAAGCTTCAGTTGAGTTTTCACAAGTATTTTGGTACATGGACAAGTTTTACCTTGGGAGTTCTCAGTGAAGGAAAGCAACTCTTGCAATTAGTAATCAGCACTTTCTGAAAATTGAAGCTACTGTAATAGTAAAGAAGAGTAGACAGTTTGCAAGAAAAGACCTCCACATTTCACAGCTCTCATCTAATGCTTTACAAATTCCACCATTTAGGGCTTAAGCCAAGCTTACCTTTTCATTTACTATTGAATACTGTAGCTAAAATTGTACTGACATATCTGAAGGATGACTAGTTTGCTGCTGGGATGCCCTAAAGAAATATTCTGAAATGTTGATGTCCTTTCTTTCAGCTTTTTCCTGGTTGAACTGGAAAAATGTCTTCAAGAACCTGACCGTTTAGCACAGCTTTTTATTAAGCATGTAAGTTTTATTTTGTTACCTATATCTAGTACAGTTGTCATTTAGGGTGTGATGACTCCTTTCCAAAAACATCTGTTTGTTTACTTTTACATGTCTAAACCTAATTTAAACATCCAATATTCCTTTAGTTGTGCATTTCCAAGTGTGCAGCTGAATTACACTAAGACATTAATTGCCTTCTTGCAGACAACTTATTTTGGGGGCAAAAATTGATGCGGCCAAGGACATCTGCCAAAATATAATTACGGCAGGTATTTGCCAACTGCTAAAATTTACATGTTCATGTGATATGAGTCAGAGCACAGCTCTACAGCAAATTACAGACCTGCCATTGTGGGTATGACATCTCTCACTGGCTACCCCCATGGAGCCTTCCCTTTGCCTGAGGTGCAGAAGTCTAGAACGGAGCCAGTTACCAATTTTCTTTCCTACTTCAGCAAACTAAATCTTTGGTTAAACCAAAAATAAGGAAGACCAAGCAGAACATCACAGCAGTTCTCTGCCACCCTTCAATGACAGAACAGTGGCCAATATCTCACCAGGCTGCTGTGCCTCTTGCCTTCACAGGAGCGGCGATTGCACATGTATGTGGTATATTGCCAAAACAAGCCACGATCTGAATATATAGTAGCCGAGTACGAAACATACTTTGAGGTAAGCATGGCCCATTACACATTACTACTGCTTACAGCTGGGAGTCCTGGTCAAGGAGACTATTCTGTAGCCTATGAGGTTTGTCTAAAACAAACTCTAGAAGATTTTAGTACTGCTCATGCTGCTGAAGTCTCTGCTATAGAGAGAAAATGTTATTATTTAATTGATTTCAAATTCTCATATTGTTAATTTCTAATAGATATTCAGTGCAGTGCTGACTGTGTGTGGCCCTTGTAGTGGCCCTGCACTAATTTTTGTCCCAAATAAAATATGACTTTTTAATCAGTAGTCTACAAATAGGGGAGGAGGTAAAAGCTGTTGGAGCTGGGTGGTGCCTCTCATAAATTCCCCATAACTTTGTCTGTTTCACAAAGCCTTTGGGACTAGACACATTTAGATAGTACTGTGAAAGAAGCTTGTTTAACAAGGGAAGGATGTTTCCTTTTACTCCGGGACATGAAGCATGCTTTGCAGGACCGATTTGTGAGCTAATCCTGCTGCAGCGGAAAGAGTGATCTTCAGACCTTGCAGTCCTGCTCGGTCAACTCAGAGGGGGGAGGGATCCTGTGCTTTCCAGTGCCTTCCAGCTCGGGTATGACTTTTGCCCAGTCCTTGCCTGACTAGGATATGCCAGTTTTTTAAATCCTCAGAAATTCCCCCTTGTAAACAAAAGATTAAGAACAGACCAACTTTCTGTGGAAATAAGTCTCTGCTGAGACATTTTGTCATGTTCTCTGTCTTACTCTGTGATTGTTTGCAATTGTTTTTAATCCTCAATTTTTAGGAGGTTCAACAGGAAATAAGCCAACGGCTGACCATCAGTGACTTTCTGATCAAACCCATTCAAAGAATAACTAAATATCAGCTTCTTCTCAAGGTGAGTGGAAAGATCAGTTTGGACTAAACTGTGGTCTGAATGTTGCATTAGATGTTGTTATTTTAAATCAGCCTTAGACTTTACCAAGGAATAAATTCATCGCATTAAGAGGAAAGGGGAGTCTGCGCTCTAGGTGTACAATGACAGAGGCCCATGGAAAATGCCAGAGGGCACGAGGGCCACATCTGTTCAAGTTGTTTGTAATTTAGGATAGTAAACAGATTTTATTTTTTAAAAATTTTCTTTGGAGATTTTTTTATAGAAGAGTAAACTTCAAATAGGAATTTTCTTCCTCCGAGGTTTAAGAGCAAACTTTCAATTTTTGTTTAAATTGAAACAAAGACACACAAGTGTGTTAATAAAGTCTGCCTTTGGTGCTGAGTGGTGTGCTTTTTGTAAATGCTATAGCCTCCGTTTCTGAATAGCTCATTTCACATTACCCTAAGAAACTTATTTGCAGAATATTCTGACATCTTAAAATTTGGGGAGCTCCACACAATTCTTTTTCCCAAGGAGCCTGACCACTCTGGGTTATGCTAACTTATCCACAATGCCAATTACTCAGCATTTCTGAAAAGTCGTCCTGAGGGGTCTCAAACTAATACCTAAAATCAGACATGTCTGAACCCTACCCTGTAATCTCCAGCAGCACCGGAGCTCGGAGCTGCTTTCTTCTCTCTTTTGAACTAGCCTCAAGCAGGCTGCCATCAGCCCACAGTTTGGTAATTGCACACTGGCAAAGAGACAGCAGCGTGTTCCCCAAAATGCCAAAAGGAAAAGAAAAGCCTTCCTGTGTGTGTGTGTGTGGTCTTGTGGCTTAAGACAGGGACCAAGTAAGCATTCCCAAGGGCTAATCCCGGCTTTGTCTTTTTTTATGTGATGTTTTCAACAATCATCCGCACCCCTTTTCCGTATCTTTAAAGTGGTTGTGACATTCAGCGATCTCTGCAGATGATTTTATTAATATTAGCAAATTTCTTCTCAGAAAATGACACGTCGAATATGCTTTTTTCCTTTTCAAACTGGCACCTTTTGTTCTCTCTTTCTGAAGTGCCTTTAATGCAAACCTTTCTGCTTTCTCCAGGACTTCCTGAGGTACAGTGAAAAAGCTGGTCTGGAGTGCTCCGATATAGAGGTACGTTTTCATGTCCTGGACAGCAGTGCTAATGGCACTTTGTATGGAGGATTGAAAACCCCAGTATTCCTTTGACAATGGTTGAAGATCCTGCTGGTATTCTAAATGTGGTTTTTCTCTTAGCTTAAGTCAGAATTAAAAGATGATAGCATGGTCCTACGTTTTGGGTGCCCCATCCTCTTTTTAGACATCAGCATACATCTTCAGTGCACGAGGGCCTCACCATAAATAACTGACAGCAGCAGTTGTGCTATTGAACTTCATTATTTGACACTGGGCTTTTAGGAACCCTCTGATTCTCTTGTAATAATCCAACATCCTTTTTCCTTAACAGAAAGCAGTTGAATTAATGTGCCTTGTACCAAAACGTTGCAACGATATGATGAACCTGGGTCGCCTCCAAGGCTTTGAGGTATGTATTTGCATTCTATTTATAATAATAACTAGGCAAGGAAAATTATTTTATATTTCTATGATTGTCTCTACTCCAAGCTGTTTATTTAGTGCTTTTTCTTCTCCAGTCCTGAGCTGCATGTTTTCATGAGGCTTCAGAGTTGAGGGGGTAATGTACCTCTCGCTTTGAACTTGTGATAATCTGTCTATTGTTTCTTTAAAATGGGAGGTCTGTAAAAGCTTCTGCAAGCTTTAGTGAGACTTCTTGTAGATATAGCCAGAGCAAAATAAGTGATGAACCAGCCTGCCCTGCCTGTTCATAAGGTCACCTGGCATTAGCACGTTAAGAGCTCTGACTGAGTTTGGCATCATCCAGGAGGGGACTTGTGAGTTACAACCCCACAGGTTACAGCTTGTGGTTTGCAACTAAGCTGATGTAGGCTTTGGTCTTATCTCCAAAATGAAGTAAAAATTTGTCTTACTGTCTTACGCACTGTAGCATTCCTACAGACAGGTAGGTCCTGGTTTTTTGCACCTTCATAGGTGGTGTGTCATAGACTGCTGGCTTAAGAGGTGACGGAGAGCTCATGACGAGAGAGAACAAGGCACTACAGTAACCACCTACATAACAGGAACAGTGTTTGAAACGAAGCATACAAAACAGTCTGCTTTGAGACCTCTTGCTTTTGGTTTTATATGTGCAATCAGTGGCAATGAGAGCAAAGAAAACCTGTGTTATTTTTCTTAAACTGAGGTCACGATTTACTAGATTGCTGCTTTGATAACCTGGAGGGGATATGTCTCACACAAATATGCTGCTGCCTGGCAAACGTGGACTGCATGAAATATAGCAGATCATCTTGTGGGAGCACGGTGGGTAGGGGTTTGTAATGGTGGTGCCTTGTCTGCTTCTCAGGGCAAACTGACAGCTCAAGGCAAGCTGCTGCAGCAGGACACCTTCTACGTGACAGAGCAGGATTCTGGAGTTCAGTCTCGGCCCAAGGAGCGTAGGGTGTTTCTCTTTGAGCAAATAGTTATCTTCAGTGAACTCCTCAGAAAAGGATCTCTAACGCCGGGCTACATGTTCAAGAAAAGCATAAAGGTAAGAAATGGAGAGGGAGAGGCATATTCTATTTGATAGTCCTGTAAGGAAATGTTTCCAGTTTTCTATGCTGTGAGACTGGTTCATCCTGTCCTATGTGGACAGCAACGTGCAGGAAACATTTGCATCCTTTCAGTGGATCAGAAGCCATTTAAGAATGTCTCTAAATAAACAACTGGGTCTCTGAATTTATTGGGTAATTTTTACAAGGAACACAGCCAGGGCAGGTCCGGTGTCATTTATAGCTCTGAGTTAGCAAATATTGCTACAAAGCCTGCAGTAGTCAAAGGAGATGTGCAATAATCACTTTTAAGTATGATAATAAAAGGTAGGGGAAGGTAGAGTATGAAAAAGAGTCATCTTAGACCAAACTGTTAGTCAATACTAAACCTTTATGTGACATTACTGGAAATACTCTTCCCTAATTCAGGGAGGACTGTTAGTTCAAATATGAATGTTGCAAGAACATTTCAAAAACAAACAAAACCACCCATAGTTCTGAAAATGCAGCTGTGAGGAATTTAAAAACCAGCTAACTATAAAGAAAGCTGTAAGAAATTAATTTTGGTTTTAAATAATCTGTCCAGATTATGGGGCTGGGACTAAAAGTAAAAACTGAAAGTGACCAGGAAAACACTTTGTTTCCTTGTTTCTTTGAGGGGTTTCATGTTTAACAAATGCAAAGTTAACCTCTGAAATGGTAAAGTGAGGATGAATGAATGCTGCACATCTCCTGGTAGAACAGCCATTGCTATGCCTGCAGAAAGAACAAAATCACTGGTTCATTTGAATTTCTTGATCATTCAGAGCTGAGAAACCAGTCTGGGATTGATTTCCTTTTCAAAGATACAGGTTAAAAGAGACGTGAGAGAATGCTCCCACACAATCCCAGATCGTGTTTCCTCTAAATTTTAAATGGTACATTAATATGAAATAGAAAAGAACAATATCAAGTGAAATAATGCATATTAACCATGTATAGCTAAACAAATCTATGATAAACAGCATATTTACTGAAATGAGGGCATCTTTTTGGCTGACAGAAACTGCAGCACTTACTGAAAGCCTACACCCATTTGTAAGTCAGTGTATTATAGTTTCCAACCAAATAACAGGCTATAAAGAAAAAACCTAAACCATACAAATAAACAGTCATCTTGATTTAGATGATCAGCTTTGATTTTATCTTTTTGCTGATTTAAATCATTATTAAAGTTGGAGATGGAAATAGCATGAATCATTTTTACTTCAGTTTATTGTATGTATAACAACGAGGCTATTATCTGCAGGAAACAATTCCTGAATTGTATATTGTAGATAAAGAGAGAAAAATAAATCTCTCCTAATGTCAATAAAATTAGCTTGCCTTGAGGTTATGAGTTGCTTTTCTAGTTAAACAGCCTACGAAAGGAATGCTGTTCTCACTGCCTGAGTTTAAAAGTTTTTGTATGATAATTTCCCCGTTCCTTTTCTTCCATTTGGCAAAACAGTTCATTCTCCTGTTGAGTGCCTACAGCAAGTGTGGGAGCCCCAGTGGCTCCATGTGCATCTCCCCCATCACAGTGGAGTCTGTGGAGTGTGGAGTCTGTGTGCTGGCAGCTCTCACACCCCTCACACCCTGACTACCAGTCCCTACTTCAGCTTCACGCTGCTTTTGCATTTCTCTTGTGCCTTACCACAGAGATGAGCTGTGGCTGACAGTGCAGCAGGACCATCCCCTATAGCAGGATCATTCCCTGCCTCTCTGGGCTGTGGGCATCCTGACCTCACAGTGGAGCCTCCACCTGAGACAGAACCACTGATCCCATTTCATTCCTCTGTGTCACAGCCACTGCTGAGCACTGAAGTCTCTGTTAGGGTAAAATGTACATATGACTTCAAATGCAGCCGTTCTGGTCTGTCAGGGACATGAAGCTCCCAAATATTGTTCTCCAAGATCTGTCACACTCCAACTGTGACAGAAGCTTCAATGTGATGTCCTGCATTAGCTAAGAACCCTTTTTTATGCAGTGAGGTAGTTAGTGTTGAGAAATGGCACATCCCTTCTGGGATAGTTCTCAGTTGAGTACCTTTCAGACTCTGAAAATACCTAAGTGGGAACTTTGACAAATGCATCTCACTGAGGCACTAATAGGAGGTTTGAGACTCTGACTTACACCTCTTTTTCCTGGAGTCTTAACAGGATTGACTTGCTTGCTTTGGATGTCAATCAGAGGAGAAAGAGCTCAGACCAAAAGGAATACCACTGCCCAGGCTCACTGTCTGTCCCTTTTCTTGTCCCCATGTCAGGGGAGTTTCTGCATGTCTCTCTAACTTCGCAGGGATCCCCTGAACCAAAGGAAGAGGCTAATTCCGTCTTGCAGTTTGAATGCTAGACAGAATTCTGATGTGGAGTGGATCTCTCCACACCTTGACAGATACTCAGAGCAGCTGGAGATAGACTTCTTCTAGAGGATTGTTACTGCCTTAGTCCTCAGAGCTGTCTCCTTTTGACATGAAGACTCTCCCTCTGGTTTTTTTGTGGTTTTTTTGAGAGCCTATGCCAACCTATTCTTGTTAACTATCCAGAGTATCTCAGGAAAAGCTAAAGTTACAAGTACACTTAAAACAGAAACCTCACAAGGGCAGAACAGCAGCCAAAATTACCATTCATGTGATTTCCAGAAAGAGCGTCTGTGACTACACTCAAGTGAAGTGATTGCACCCAGGTGACTCTAATATGCAAGAAACAAGATCTGTTGGAGCATCAGGGGAAAATTTATCTTTTTTTTTTGCTGTATCTCTGTGCGCAGTCCATCCCATTTTTAAAATACTCTAATGACTGAGATTTTCGTAACAGAGGATAAGAAATGTAAACATTTATTTAAATTGGAGGAATGATAGACTTTATTACCATATTAATAGGAACATTTTTGCTCTATTTATGTGTTACAGTAAACTTTTAGCACATCAGTCAGATCTGTGTTACCTTAAAATAGAAGTTGTAATTCAAGACAAAGCAGGTGGTGTCTGGTACATCTGTCAGAGCTTTATTAAGCATCATATTTAAGATTTAGATTTATCTGGGTAAATCTGTATGAGGCACTACTATTCTACTGATTATGATCTGACAGTTTGTCACTGGACTCAGTTATTTTCAGGAACATTTCACAACAATTTTGATTCTTTGGTAACGTTAACTCATGTTCCCTGTAACGTGCTTACCTTGTCTTGTTTCAGATGAATTACCTTATCATTGAAGAAAATGTGGACAACGATCCCTGCAAGTTTGCTCTCATGAGCCGGGAAACATCAGAGAGAGTAATTTTACAGGCAGCTAATCCAGAAATTCAGCAAGCTTGGGTACAGGACATCAACCAGGTCTTGGACACACAAAGAGATTTTCTAAATGGTATGTACATGGTCTTTTCTCTGTTTCCCAAACCATGACACTAAATGGGATTTAGCATCTTGGTGTCTTTGTTTCCTCTGTAAAAAAAACATTCAGCGACTTCTTTTCATAACGAAAATTCCCAAGGAGAAAACTCCAGCCCAGCCTGCCTCTCATTAAACACTGTGTCAAGTGGTATCCACAGAGTAAATGGAAAAGACTCATAATTTGTAGCTGGTCTTTGAAAAGAGGCCACCTCAATGCCACTGTACAGAGGTCTCTGTCCTGTATGCCAGGACTGCCTGGTAGGAAGATGGGAATGGGAGAAGGGACAGGCAGTCCTGATCTGAACTGCTGTGTGGCCCTGGAGCCTGCCCTGAGAAGCTGCTGGAGCCCCATTAAAGACCACAGGTCATTTTGGACTGGCTTTATTAGCACATCTCATGGTCTGGTTTTGGCAGCCAGCTGGCTCTCTCCTTAAATAGGGGCAGGGTCCCTGTGCAGTTACTCTGAGTGTATCAGTCAGGATCACGTTCAGGTCTCAGGTCCTTCTGTGGGTGTTACTTTTGTGCAAGATCCTTTAAAAATGCTGGGGTTTACAGGGCTATGTCCCCTGGCGTGTTCCATCCTACAGGGAAATTTTAAGTCTGATCCCGACCCAAGACCTTGTTGAAGCCAGGTTGCCATTGTATCTACACAGTATCTCCCACTTATTCAAAGCAAGGCTTATCCCCAAGAACCTTCTACTAAACATCACCATATGCTACAAGCTGAGGATGTGAGGAGAAATGAAGGCTGCCTCACCACCCATCCCCTTAAAGGTCCCACTTCTGCAGGGGAGCAGCTGCTTTTAATTAAAAAAAAGAAAAAACAAAAACAAAAACAAAAACAAAAAAGAGGCCAAGGAAACAAGGGCAAGGGCTTGTTTCTCCAAGAAACGATGGGAGCTGTGCATGAACAGGGGCCTTTCCAAAGTGTCAGCTTTGCTTTAGAAAGAGATTTGGGGTGGTTTGAAATAATAGTTCAAATTCAAGCTGTGTTCCCACAAAAAACCCCCAAAAAACAGACAAATACACATGATCAGTGGATATGTGTGTTTTGAAAATACAGAGAGATCATATTCAGTTAACAGTTTTAGCTTCTTTTTGCTCATGAGTGGATGAGGGAAAGAGAAGAAAACAGGACTAGAGGAAGAATCTAAAAATAGTATTTCTCATGTTTGTTTGAAAGCAACAAAGTTGAAAGCAGCAAAGTCCAAAATTGTTTTGCACTATTCATTTCAAAACAGCTTTTTTTTTTAATGCATCTTATATTAAATTTCTGTATTTAATAACTTAAAACATGTCCAATAATGAAACTCATTTGCTTGAATCAAAATGTGTTGGCTTGGCACAATCTGTTAGATGTTTTGATTTTTGGGTTTTGGTATTCGATTTTGTTCATTTTTTGTTGCAAAATTGGGAAAGGCTCTTGCAGCTCACATGAAAGCAAAAGTTCCCTTTTCTTCAACGTGTAGGCTTTTAAAATTTTAAGTCAGCTTACTTTTACATTTCAGAAGTTCACTGGAAAGGGGTTACATGCAAAAATTGTTTGTGACAGTTCAGAAACTACGGCTGAGCTGAGAAGGGAAATAGTGTTTCTTTCACCCATGATGCCACAAGTTGATACTGGTTTTTCATGACTTGGAATAGAGAGAGGCTCATACAACCGTTGTAAAATGATTCCTTAAAAATACTGGTGGGGTGAGCAGTCTCAAGTTCTTCAGTTTGACCAGTTGGTATCAAAACCTGGATGGTTTTGTGTCACTGCAGTTGGCTTTGAATGAGGAATTATTGGAATAGAAATAAGCTCCACTAACACTTAGCTACAGACCTTTCTTAAAAAAAACCTCGTGAGAACTCCAGAGGCACTGCTGCAGGCATTTTCTGTTCTTTCCACATCTTTATTCCTTGGGTTTTTTTATTTTTGATATATTCACTCTTATCCTTCTGGGACTTACTGCACTGTGAGACCCTTTTTCTACTGAAGCATCTTCATAGACCCTATTTGGCTCATCTTCTATAAGACCAGCAAGCAATTTGTTGGGCTAGGAACATAATCATCGCTATCTTTGAAGCTAAAATTTATATTAAAATGCAAGCTTAAGGATTTACCTTAAACCTATAAATAAGATCCAAGAAAATTATATTGTATCCAGTAGAGCCTGTCCAGTTCAGAACATTTTAAGTGGCTTTTAGAATGTAATCTTATTGAGGCTGACTAATCTTTAAATACGTTCTTTAGCTTTGCATTTCATTAAAGCAGATGTTTTCTGTCTTTAAAATCATATTAAATCCAGGCTGAGCCAGTGCTGTGTAAACTTAATAACAAAATATTCCCTGTGAGTTCTTGCTCAAGCTGTCTCCTGATTTTCTTTCTTCGATAGGGAAGCCCTGAAGAGTACAGGGCTACATTCAAAGCATCCACAGTTCCTAAATGTAAAACTTTGTGCAATTACACTGTAATATTCAAGTTTTTAGTACTTTTTGCTTGAAAAAACAAAAGCTGCTAAGCTTGAGAAACAGGCTGTGCACCAAAAGACTGGTTACTGTGACTGTTCTTTCATTTTGCTTTGAGAAGCAAGCTGTAAAGAAAATATGTCACTGATGATGTATTTCATAAGGAAAATGCCATTCATCTGTACCTTTTTTTTAATCATGTTTTGGGGGACAAGTTGAGAGAGAAAGAGAAAATGCAAGTACCTACACACTGATTTTGCCGGAAGCTTCTAAGAATACTAACAGATGTTGGATAGGAGGCTGGAAGCCAGGCATGGGTGGGATAGTTAATGGTGAAATTAGTATCACAAGTGGACATTCAGCTAAATGCCTTTTAAAAGCACTGAGTAGAATAGACTGTTTCAAGATAGATTGATAAATATTCCTTCACATCTTACCGCTAAAAACCTTGCAGCTGAATCTGCTGTACACAGTAGAAAAATGTCACTGTCAAAGTCATTGTCAAAGTTCTTCCCAACCTTCCTTGACCTCTGTGGCTGAGCTGCAGCAGGACCAAACCAATTCCAGCTGCAGCTGAAGTAAGCGAGTGAAACTGGCAGTCACTGTGGCATAAATACAGTCTGCTTTTGTGACAAGGGTCACCATGCAGGTTTTGGAGCCAAGTAATCTTCCAGGTTGCTACAGACCTATGTTTGTGTCCTTTTGAAGAAAATGGTGATCTGGCATCCTCCTTGATTTTTTTTTTCTTTTGTTCTTTAGTATGAAGTGATTCTTTTTGGAGCTGTCCTGCCTTTCTCTGGAAGGAGAACGCTAGAGAGTACACTGTGTGGTGCTGAGCCTTTCTGTTTTTCTTTACTTTTCCTCTTGTTGAGAAAGACATTCCTTCTGTTGTGGTTCCCTGGTGGGGCTGATGCTGTGACATTATGTCCTCTGTCTGCCTCTTGCTAGACTAGTCTCTCTGCATTCCAGTAGGTTTAGTCTGATACATGTACACAGTATTAATTGACTATAAATCATCCATTAAAGCCACATGACATAAAAGAAACCAAACCCACAGGTCTGGGGATGGTAGTCTGAGCCCAGAAAATCTGTTCCTTTCCCATTCTTTGTGAGTCCCAGCCCTGATCCCTTCTCCTCCAAACAGAACAAATTATTTATTTCTTTAGTCTGGACTTTTTATCCTTTCTTTTTCCAGTGTAAGCTCTCTTCATGACTGTGAAACATTCACTCTCACAAGCAGACTCTTTTTTTTTTTGACTAGAGGATGTGATTAATTTGTGTGATTTCAAAGAACACGAATGCAGACGTATATTTTGGCCCACTGTGTCGTTTAGAGAAGCTGTTCTTTACAGTAGCTGTGTTCAGTTCATGCATAGCACGATGTAACGTGCTCGTGTCCTGTCTGGCCACGAATGCACCGTGTGCTTTCATGGGTGGCATCTCCTGTTGCCGTTCAGTTTGCAGCTTACGTGTCAGTTCTGTTTGAACCACTCCACGCACCTTCTGCAGCCCTTTGCAAGGCTGTTGGGGGGCGTGTGGCTAATCCTTGTCCTCCCTTGCAGCGCTGCAGTCGCCTATAGAGTACCAACGCAAAGAGATCAGCTCAGCGGTGCTGAGGCCCCAGGCCGGGCGGGCCCCTCAGCCCAACAGCAGACCCCATTCCTCTATCCCAGTGGGGTCTGAGAAGCCTTTGAAGGCTACAAGCCGTAACCCATCTCTCCCACCCCTGAAGATATCTACCTCCAACGGCAGCACAGGGTATGAACACGCACAGCCTGGAGACAAGTATGAACAAAGCAAGGTACTGAGCTCATCTGATAAAACATGATCTTGTAGCCCGTTTCTTATGCCATAGACGATCTGTGAGGTTAGCTCTAAGTGCCAGCTAACCAGGTCAACAGGAATCAACATACTGAAGCAATGGTGGAAAATGGGATTTGGGATTAAACAGAGACTGCCATCCAGATGGATGGCATGTCAGCTGGGAAACGGAGACAGAGCCTGACCCTGGAGCACTGATCCCAGTGTTTTTCAGGGCACTGTGCTTGCAGATCTGGTCAACTAGATATTCATTTGCAGTACTGGCAGCAGCAGCGTTCAGGCTTCTCTAATATCCATTAACCACCCATTCCTGAAGAGGTCTACTCTGCTGATATTAGAAGAGTTTAGACCTTTTCCCACGTAACATCTCTCAAGGTGCCAGCTGAAGGTTATCATTTGGGTGCATGTGCACTGCACACAAACCACCAAAGAGTCAGTAGCCACCAAGAGTGTTTCAGCCCTACTGCTGACTGAGGTTGGCCAAAGCCACTTTCCATATGACCTGTATATAAGTGTGAGTATTCATTCAGCTTCTAACGTTGAGCCTTCATTGGTCTTTCCCCCACTTTGGCTCAGCACAGACGGTTCATCTGTAATGCCCAACAATCGAGAACACGCTGGGGCACTGTGGCTAGCAGCTGTGAAATCTGATGTGAAATAGGAGATTGGTTTGTATCAGATCAATGCTACCTTTTAGTCTTAAAATCCTTTTCTGCCAATGTGAACTTCAAGTGTTTTGTATCTTTTTCCCTGGTACCCTTTGTTTGGAAATAAAATATTGGGATTGCTGCTGGGAAAAACAGGTTCCTTAGCAGCACCCGCTCACCGGTTTCTGTTGTGTCCGTTTTCACAGCCTGATTTGGGAGGGTGCAATGGGACCTCTTCCATGGTGGTGATTAAAGATTACTATGCACTGAAGGAGGATGAGATCTGTGTGAATCAGGGACAGGTGGTTCAGATCCTTGCTATCAACCAGCAGAACATGTTCCTGGTGTACCAGCCCGCAAACGACCACTCTCCGGCTGCTGAAGGATGGATCCCTGGCAATATCTTGGCTCCCCTCACTAAATCCACCACAGATAATAGCGACGGAAGCATCAAGTAAGTGCCATGTTGGCTTCGCTGGGAGCACTGTGTGGATTTTTTGAGGAAAAAAATATAATAAATAAAAATAAACAAACCCAAATGGTAGGGCATTCCTGCTGATTTTTATCTACAGTGCCATTGGAACAAGCTGAGTGGTCAATCCGCAGCGTCGGGCAGCCATGGTGGATAGCTCGGGTTTGGCTTATTTTCATTTTATGGGGGTTTGTTTATACTTTGGAGAGAAATAAAACCATAGACGGTTAAAGATATGCTTTACGTTACACCATTTTACACCGACATGGACCTGCTCGGACTGGACTTATATTTATGTTGTATTAAGTTACTAATCTATATATTGGTTATAACAGCATCTAGCAAAAAAGAAAAAACCCCACACAAAAATCCAGGCCCTGTGTTGGACTGAGGTTCACTTCTTAAGGAGGAGAGATTTTGTTGTCTATGGCAATTTCCTTGTACAGCTTGTATTTTTTTTTAATTTTGTTTTGGTTTGTTTTATTTTTTTTTCTGTTTGAAGTAACTTTTGTAATATACTTTTTGGTTTGGAAGTCCCCCATCCAAGTACATTCCTGTATAAAGTATTTTGCACTATTTAAAAAAAAAAAAAGGAAAGAAACAAACTCGTATTGATGAAGTCAGGTTGTGCAATATAATGGATAGTCGCAATGTTCATCATTGTACCTGTAATGTAACTAATTTTAAATGTACTATTTTAAATATGTAAAATAAATTTTCACCACAAGCATGTTTTAATGAGGTAAAAGAACTAGTTTGACCCTTTTCTTTGGTTTTGTTTTATTGGGTTTTTTAATTTTGTTTATAATATTTTGTTCCTTATTTAACAAATGTGTGGATATATATTTTTCTTTTCTGATTTTTAGAACTTTGTGAGTCTGAAATGACTAATGCAAGAAAGTGGTTTTTTGGTATTAAATACAGAAAGTACAACCCTCTTTTCAGTAATACCTGTTGATTTCTTTTAACATCTAAAATGACTAGATGGTAATGCATGATGTATGCTACAAATTGTGTTACCTTACACAGGTACCTCAAGGTGCAGAATTGAACACGAGGAAAGATTTTGTGACAGATTCACTAAAAATAATAGCTTGATCTCTGCTGCCGTTTCAGTTAAGAGAAATTATGACTTTACCTGTCAGTCAGTAATGAATGCTTCCTGGAATTGCATGTTAAGCCAAAGGAATTGCTTAGCATGTCTCTTGCACCTCCGCCACGGCCATTCCTGGGTTCCTCTCTAACCACAATGTGCAACCACATGCCCTTATATTCGTCCACCAGACTCCTGGTGAGGACTGATTTCATGGCAGCTGTACAGTAAAATTCTGCATCAAATTCTGTAGTCAGATGAATTGTGGCCAGAAAGGTGAACCAAAATTGAAAGACACATACATTGCGCTTCTCTCCTTCTTACTGCAGTGAGAAGTCTTAAATAATGTTTTCAAACTCAAACGTCTAAAACAATTCTGAAAACAAAACCAGACTTGAATAATATGAGTCCTATGGGTTAAAAAACAACCCGGAGCTGGTGTTAGCTTCAACTCTATCTAGTCTGCCACATCATACTGACTAATTAGTTTAGGTAATAAAATTGTTTCTTAACAAATACTATACACAAAATACATGGTAATCCAGTAGTGTTGTCACCATGTATTATTCACCGACAGGTCAGGGAGTCCATCAGCCATGTTCTTGACTCTTATTGTATCTTAAAGGAAAACATAACAGTCCTGAAGTGTTGGATAACTTCCCCTGCTCTGCACATCTTATTTGGACCCTCTCCAGAAACGCCCAAATACCAGTCAGCACTTACTGCCTAGCTGAGACTTGCAGGGTGCTCTGGTGCTCCCTGTGCTCAGATGTGACTGCCCGTGGCAACCGTGTGCACTGGAGACACTGATCCTGGTGGCAGAAAAAGTCAACATGACCCAATTCAGTTTTGCGTCAGTGGCAGCGTTTGCTTTTTGTTTAATTGAGCTATTGTACAGCTCCCATCAGGTGCTGAAGTATAACCAGAAAACGCTTAGGAATCAGACCCAGTGTCCGTGGGGGAGCGTCGGCTGTGTGGGGCATCCTTTGAGTCCTACCTTGCTAACATACTGCGTTTTATTGGCATCGCAGGTGATCCTTGGATTACATGCAACTTGCTTTGTAAAATGTGTCAAGGTACTGTAGACGTGACATGTGCCAAACATTGGGCTTAAACATGCAAATCAAATTTGCATGACCTAAAGGTGGGCAGATGCTTTGAACCTGGATCCCAGCTCATCACCCTGCTGTTTTGAGAGATTTATGCTTTAGACAACATACCCCTTCCCAGGTTCCCCCCTCCTCCAACCTGTCCACTGTTTAAACCAAATGAAATCCATATCCAGGTCTGGTTTGTTTTTTTCTTAATTTTTTATGTCTGCTTTGATACACAACTTCTGTTGTCAACACAGCATTGCTCTTACGAAGAGTGATATGGTCTTTTATTGGTTTTTTCCCAAGAGTAAGGTCATAGGAGCAATAATAAGGGGTGAAAAATGTACTGGAAATGGTGCCTGCTGTGACGCGAGCCAAAACCCATGGGCTGACTGATGTCCTCTCTAATTGGATTGGCAAAATCAGATGGGAAATTCTTGGTCCTGAGAGGCACAGAAGCATATGTCATTCTAGGAAATGACTTACCTCTTGGAAAGTTAATGATGCAGCTCCTATTTATTGAGCTATTTGTGTTCTGAGCAACATGTAGCAAGCAACACCTTGAATTTCTTAATTTTTTTTATGTGCTGTACTGAGTAATCTATTAAGACCATTCTTAAGTATATTTGTTTCACTGCTTTTAACCAGTAAGACCGAGGACCAAATCGGTCCTTTAACTGTAGCAAAATTGAAATAAATTTCTGTTTGTGGCAATGCAAGACAAAATCCCTGAAACCAGATGACCAAGTTCTAGTTGCCTGTGCTTCCATCATGGACATTTTTTTCCTGCTCCATGCATTTAAACAGCAACTGTGGCACAACATCTGCTTCGCAGAACTCTTTGGTTTTGAACTCCAACTCTCATTGCTGAGATTAAGACAGGCATATTGCTGGTGGCTTTCACCTTCTAGGGAATTGCAGTAATTGCAAATGTGGGTGCTGGTTCCCCTTTCCAAATCCTTCCTTCCTTCTATGATTTGCCATTTGATTGCTGCGTTTTTTGGTACAACAGGAAGTCATGTTCATGGCATACCCTGCGCATGAGAAAGCGGGCGGAAAAGGAGAGCAGTGGCAAAAATGAAGCCAATGGGCCACGTAAATCCAAGGATATTCTGGGGAACAAAGTCTCTGTTAAAGTGAGTAAGGCCATCTGAAAACTCTGTGCTGCTCTCCTGCTTCCCATCCTTTTCACCCCCTATAGTATCCTCTCCTGAGAGAGGGTGGGGGCGGCAATTTTGAGTTCGGGTTTTGGTTTTTTTGTTTCAACTTTAGTTATTTTTATTTTTTTTTCCTTTTTTTGTAGTATCCATTTTAGCAGGATTTTTGCATGCAAGGTAAAATGCAGCCTTTGGTTTTTGTTTTCTTTTTCATGGCATCCCACATGCAAGTAAGTAATCTTCATTAAAAACCCAACTATATATGTGGTTGAATAGCTTAAAATGGGGACACTAGTGATATACTGATCTCTGATCTAGCCCAATCTGCAGCTCCATCAGAGCAGCTGCAGCAGTGAGAAAGCCACTGGATGAACCAATGGCCTTGCCGAAGTGGATGAGTTTATTCTTTAGGCCAATATTTCACCACATCTAAAGATAAGGGGTTCCCAGCCTTGAGATGCTTAAGGTTTTTGGTCCAGGGAAATGGTCTCAATGACCTTTTTCTTTCCGTGTTAAACAGACAAGGCAGAGATGCTGACTCTGTCTTGCCAGGAGAGGGTCTCGTGTGTCTCTGTTTGTGTGTGTGTGTGTGTGTATGTGTGTCTGCGTCTCTCTCTCTCTCTCTCTGAGATCTCCCAGTATGGAAAAGGTTGAGAACTGTGGGGTTAAGCTCCATCTTCTGCTCTGGGTGCCTGACTACTGTGCTCCAACTCAGAGGATCCATCCCTAAATACCGACCATGAGGCCTGCTCAGGACTCCTCTGGGGCTTTCCCCCCAGAGGGAAACAGAGGCAAGCAAACACTTGTTGTGATTTTGACACAACCAAAGCCCAGCCTTGATTCAGGAAAGCACTTGAGCATGTCCGTTGGATCCACCCCTCTCCAGAAGAGCCCATGATTAAGTGTATTCCTTTGCAGAGGCTTTCAGTCTTACAAGCCTAGTGAAATAGCCCTGGCATGTGCAAAGGGAGGAACCTGCCACTGCAACCCAGGTGTCCTCGCACCCACGGTGCAGCCGCCCTGCAGCGCCAAGGAAGGACTGGGCCCGAGGGAAGCAGTTGCTCCAGCATGGTGGCACAGTTCTTCCTCTTCTTGCTTCCTCCTTGTTTTTACTACCTGAACAAATTGCAGAATCACTGCTGCTTCTTTGGCAAAAGCATGTCTTTGCCGTTGCTTCCCTTGTTTTGTTGTCGGTTTGTTTATTGTTTGGTTTTTTTCAGGAGCATTTTCTCTACTGTTACCCATTTCCATGATGCTCTCAACTGTGCTGCTCTGCCCTGACTAACCAATCTCTTTTCTAATCTCTTGTTCTCTTTCTTCCTCTTCATGCTGCCAAACAAGGAGACAAACAGCTCAGAGGAATCAGAGTGTGATGACCTTGACCCCAATACTAGCATGGAGGTAGAGACAATCATCCTTGTGATTATTTTTTTCCCAAGACAATTTTCCGTTTTGAAATGCCTTTGCTGAAAGGGGAGCTGGTGGGTCTGTATCACTTGCAGGCGTGTGCCAATTAAGTGTGAGTCACACAAAGTGACGATTCTGGGTTTGCCAAGGGCTGGAGTTCGGGCTGCCTTTGTGGTGGAAGCAGGGGAGGAAGATGAGGAACAAGCTCTTGCTGAGCTAGAGGCTCATGTAGTCACCTTCAGTCACTGTTTCCCACCTGGTACCTCATTCCAACAATAATGCATGTGTGTCGACTCTGATAAATGTAGCAGCTTCTGTGTTAAAAACAACTCTTGCCCTGGCTGAGCTGCTGGTCAGGCCTGTGTTATAAATCACAGGAGCAAATGTTGTTGTACCACAACCAGCGCTTTAAACTATCTCGAAAATCAGAAATTACTGTGTTTCCTTTTTCTTCTAGAAGAGTGGGAAATAGCATTTCTGTCAGAGTATTGAAGGAGAATGGTAAAACCAGTTGTGTGAATGTACTCATATCACAGGCAAAGCTGATGCAAATAGGTGGACTCAAATCATGGTACATCATGATTTCCAGTCTGAAACTACCAGTTCTAGTGGAGTGCCTTGTTGAGAGAGCCTGAAGGAGCTTAAAATCATAAAGAGCTATATATCTGGTTCTCCTCAGTCCGTATCTTGCAGGATCAATTTCTTTTTTCTGTGTACAGTGACCACACCAAGCATTTCTATACATTGTACCAAGGCTGAAAGAGGTTCCTGGTGAAACAGGCAAGGGCACAGTTCAGAGACGTAGTGATTTTGTGGTGATAAAGGGGAGGTCACTGAAGAACAGGGATATCTCTGTCCTAGCAGATCTCCCGGATGCTGTTAGCCAGGCTGCACTATAAACATCCTGCAAAAGAAAGCTGATCTTCCTCCTGGAAGGAAAAAAAAAAAGAAGAGGGAGAAGTCTTTTGAGTTGCGCCACCTTAGCTGTTAACCTGAAAGCTCGCTTTTATTTTAATTGTGTTGGGATGTGTACTAAAGGAAAGCTTTTGACCCCCCTGACATCCTGGAGATTGAATTGTCCTTACCACTAAAGCTGCATTATTCTCAGGAGTGTGTTTGCATTTTCAAAGAGAGTTTTGCCAGTGACAGGTAACAACGAGGAGTGTATGTGTTTGTTAAAAGGCAGTGCCCAGTTACTGCATGGGAGTCTGTGCAAGCTTTCACTCACTGAAAATTGCCCTGTGGGGTAACAGGTGGCTGAGACACAGGTGTATTGTACAGAGGTGGGTGAGAATCACTGTTCTTTTTGAAGAGGATTTCTGTGTTTTGGCTTTGCTCAACAGGAGGAAAAACAGATGTTTTAAAATTGCCAGTGGGAGTATCTGAGTCCTACAGTGTCGGCATTTCTGGTTAGTTCCAGCATACTCCACGTGGGTCTTTTTGATTGTTTGATTTGGGTTTTTACCATGATACAGTCTACTCGTCTGAATTTTGGGAGAAAAAAGCCTTTCTATTTAAATCAAAAGACATTAATGTGAAGTCTTAGCTATGGTATCAATCTGCTATTTGGGGGGTAACTGTGTGCCTGGTGTATGACTCGATTTACACTCAGAAACCACATCCTGCATCCCCCAGGTCACTGGCTGGAGGTGCCAGCATCACCCTGCTGAAGTGCCCAGGAGCCACACTGTTCCTCGTGGCTTGGAAAGCTCAAATTGGCTTCTGAGAAAAACTCTCTGGGGCTGAGCAAATGTTTAAAATGGCAGAGGGAGAGAAATCAACAGAACAATTGTGGGGGTGACTTGCTAAGGTCACACTGTCCTCCAAGGAGCAGCATGGCCCTTGCCTTGTGCTGGTTTTAGTACATTTGCAGCCTGGAGTGAGTGTGGTCAGCTCATTGGTCTGACTAAGAAATCCTAGGGGCAGGGGATTGGTGGTACCCAGTATAAACTAAACAAAATCATCTAGAGGGAGCAAAGTAAGGGCAGGCTCATAAATGCTCATGAAGCCCTAGAAGAGGCCATGAGAAAGTCTAGTCTGTAAAGGTCTGGGGTACTCAGCTACTGGGCACCGTGATTGTTCTCCACGTCCTTTCATTTTGAGTGTTTTCATTCTGCTTTAAAAATGTGTTATGAAAAATTGCCTATATTACAGCCTTGGAAGCCAAAGTCTTTTCTCATTAAAATACAGGCAAGACAAACTACTTGCACCACCTGGTTCAGGGCTTCATTGGTGCCCTAGGCTTTGTGTACTAGGCTTAACTAACTGTTAAACAGCTGTGCCACCCCTCCACCCCAACCTCTGTGTGCAGTGAACATCAGCATCTCACCTGGTTTTCCTTTCTTTGCTCTGCGTGGTATGTCCCAGCAGAGACACTGGTGACCTCCCAGGGCGGCTGGAGAAAATATGACCAGCTGCCCAAGGAAGGGGAAGACCTTGTCCTCACACCTGGCTAGGCTCGTGATGGATTTTATAGACCCTGGGAGTGCTGTTAGGAGAGCTGTGCCCCAGCCATCAACATTCAGAGGTGCATGAGGCCCTTCCTGTGTCATGAAGGTGGAGTCGTCTGCAGCTGTCATTACAGCCAGGCAATAACAGGGCAAGTCACCTGGCTTCTCCTGCAGGACTGTCACCCCTGACATCCCTCTTCCTCCCATTGTGCATGAGAACGTGCACCCAGTGCTGGAACAGAGAGAGCAATCTCTAAATGCAAAGCAGACCTGTTAATTACCTGGAAGGTAATTAAGGTGTAGTTTGCCTCCAGCCTACTCACTGTGTAAGAAGTTGGTAAGCTGGTCATAGTATCCATGAAGTCCCTCAGGTATGTGGCTTTTCAGATCTTGCTTGGCTTGCTGTTTATGAAAATACCACAGTAAATTCTGTTCAGTAGATTCCAGATTTCTGAAGCGCTTTGTTCCAAGGGGACACACAGTCAGAAAGAGATGCGGAAAACATATATCATGAGGGCAGGAAACTGAAATTCTGGGAGATACTGCTTAAAGGAGCTAAAATGCCATTCTGGGGGTTTGCCCACACAGGGACATGCTGGCCTCTGAGAACTTCCCGTTCGTTGTAGCTTTAACTAGAAATAGTATCTCTTGATGACTGGGGTTTTTCTCTTGTTTATTAATATGTAATGAAAGTGCATGAGGATGGAAATGAAGCTTGGTTTTTACCTCTAGTTTTCTGCTTTGTGCTGTAGTTCCACAAAACAGAAGGCACAAACTCGTCTATTAAATATGTGAGTGTAGGAGCAGGCGCTTAAGGACCATGTGTAGCCACGTGAGTGATAGGAGTAACCTATATTTAAGGAAGATTGGAGACTCCCTTTCCACATGTCTGTAGTTAATTGCACAGAGACAGGCAACTCCACTTCTGGGAATAAGGTGTATACTCTTGTGAATCAGCAAATATCATCCACACCCAAGTCTGGGGTCCTGGACAATGACACAACTAATTGTCCTACAATTCTGTGTCATAAAGTCTCATTGGGTTTCGATAATGCTAAGGGGGTCACAAGTCAGCTGTGCAGATCCCATGGGGCTACCTGTCCTGTCTAAGTGAATGTTCTTCCAGCAGTCTGAAGGTCTGACTGAGCTAAACCTCACTGAATCCAGCAGCAGCTACTCCCGGCTTTGGGATGGACCCCACACATCTTGTTTTGCACAGCAAGACTCCAGCTGCAGTGTGGTGCAAGTACTGCTGGTGGACACACGTCTGTCACTGAGCCTGCAGTGTTTGTTCCTGTGTCTTAGTTGTGCAAGGGAGAGATGAAACTGAGGTCCACCCTGAGTTACTGTAAGTGTCATCATTAGATTAGCCAGCTGGGCTGTTGCCAGGGTACATATGTTGGGCTTCTTAATCTGCTTTTTTTCAGTTAATGACATTTTAGCATTTTAGAACTACTCAGAGACACTTAAAGCAAGATAAGCACTAGGAAACATCTTGTAGGGAAGAATACTGTGTTGAGTAAGTAACGGCTTGGTGGATACAGCATTGGCTCCAAGTCAATACTCAGCTCAGGCCAAGAATTCCCAAGTGCTTTAGGCAAATGCCTTCAACCCCTGCCTGAGGTTGTCCATCTCCAGAGCAGCTCTAACATACTCCCTTGGCAAAATCTTCTACAATACTGGAAAGAAAGCCTTTCCTGGCCTGTTATTACAGTGTGAATGATTACAGTCCTGAGAACTTCCTATGTTTACCTGGGACAGCCTCCATGGGCAACACCACTGTGGTGCTGCCGTGCCCTGAGTGGCCAGGCATTATTGAGACAGACCAGGAAGGTGGCTCACCAGGTGAGATGTAGTCTGAGCTGGCAGCACAGACATGGTGGTTTAGCTTTTGGAAAAGCAAGATGTAACACTTCACGTGCAGGAACGGGTACAGTGCTATGTATGATGTGGTGCCTGGAGTACAGAGACATCCCACAGGCTCAGCTGTGGAAGCAGCCAGCCATTAGGGCCATGTAGCAGGAATCTGATGAGGGTGAGAAGGCTTCTGACTGCACAGCAGTCACCATCCCTTGCGGCTTCTCCATCAGACTCAAAGGTAGCCGAGCCCATCCATGCTGGGATGCCAGAAGGCATCCCCCATCCCTGCCAAAAGGCTGATGCCATGGGACATTTCACCAGATGCCATTTTAAATAATATTTCTTATTTGCTGGCACCTGTCCATGTGTGATAGAATCCTTATTTCTCATTTTATCAGAAAGTTCCTCTTGTTAATTTGTTTCTCTTTGGGGAAGGGGAGGCTGGTAACACTGAGCTTGTCACCCCAAAAGTCTCAAAGTAAAAGTTGACCTAGTCAGAGATGAGTGATAGACCTTTTCCTACAAATTAGAGTTGGCTTAATTTCTCTGTAACTTATTTCTGGGAATCATTAATTTTTATTTTTTTTTTTTTGAGTAAGGGAACAAGGAACATGCTGTTGACTCTACTACCAGCATGTGCAAATGTGTCAATATTTTATTTTAGCTCGGTGACCAAGAGGTGCCATTAAGTGTTTACAAAATGCTGAGCTGCTTGTCTTGGAGTACACATGCCCTCTGCTGTTTAGATGAAGCACAAGTCTTGTTACAGAGGGCTTGGTTTGCAGCCTAGCCTTATGCTTTGGGGGAAAAAGGAATGTTAGTCTCACTCCTGGTTTTGTTATGCACCTCTGAAATGGGATTGAAACATGGCATCAGAAAAATACAGGCATCTGCAGGGCCCTTCTGTGGATTGGTGTGTCTGTGTTGGGCATAAACCTTCTCCAGGGAAGTGGAGCAGGAATGGCAAGGACAGCTCTGCAATGGAGAATCAAACCCTGGCCAAGGTGAGAACCCTCTCAGGCAGCCAAGCTGTGCTTGCAGAGCATTTCAGGACCAGCCACTGGCATAGCAGGATGGCTTCTCACTCCCCACCAGATAAAGCATGTGTACACAAATGAAAGATAAGCTTTTGCTAAGAATTAGGGCAGTTGGAGCCGCTTTGGAAGGGAACTTTGCAGTTACTGCCACAGATGCTTTTCTGTCTTAATAACATGAGCTTAACAAATGAGGAAAAAAGTGGCCCAATACTGTAAAATACTGAGTTGTTAGATGAAGCACCCGTGCTGCTTTTCTAAAGCCTGACTACTGAGTTACACTTAATTCACATAGATCTAAGTCACTTAGATCCCTGCAGGTCCTCGAGTGCATTCAAGTACATGTCTCATGTGCCTTTCTTGGTTTGAGCCCTGAAACCACGCAGGCTGGAGGAGGAAGAAGCAAGGTCTATTTCTGGCTTTTTCCTGAATAACTCTGAGCCATCCTCCCATTTCTTTATCTCACACTCCTCCCTCCAGCTGCCTGTCTTTGCCTGATCAGTGTTAGAGCCCACATCACTTGAGCAGAGGCTGTTTCATGTTCTGGCTTTGTCACCTTGCGTAGGGTTTCCATTTTCAGCTCTCACTGTATGGGAAAGAGAAACTCTCCTGGCCGTGGAGGGAGCCTTGCAAGTTTTCACCTACCCTGGATGAAGCTACAGGTATTTCATCCAAGGGAAAAAAAAAATAAGTCTCTCTCATTTCAATTAAAATTATGTTCCAAGAAAAAAGAGTGAGCTGTGTTTCCTACCTGCCTTGCCAGCTAAGTTTCATCCCTTAGGGTTTGTGTTTGCATGTTATGGACTGACACTGAAGACGGTGTGAGAAGTTTTCAGGTTGGGTAGTTCCATCCCCATGAGTTTGTTTGCTCGCAGGCCAGACTGGCAGCCACGCTGGGGCAGGTAGTGTTTGCTGGGATTTCTTCAGGGTGCCTTTGTCACCCTGAGACCCCGGTCCACCTTCCCCTGCTTGTGGCCACCATGGCCAGGTGATGGCTGTCGGGACTGAGCCTCATGTTGCTTTTCAGAGAGAAGTAAAAATCCACAAAAGCCACATATCCAGCAGGGTGTTTTTTTCGCCTGTTAAAGCAGTGCAGTGCATTCCCTGAGGGCAGTGATGCCCAGAAGCCAGGGCTCCTGCATGCCCACAAACACCACTGCTGCCCTTCATCTTGTGTGGGAGCTCCTAAGGATGAGCAGGGGCTTTAAAAAGGGGGAAAACGTGCTGGATAGGGCAGTCTTTCACATCATTTTTTCTGAGTGAGAAGTGGCCTGGATTTGGAACCCGCCTTGTTGCCCATGCAAACATCCCTGGCAGCATCATGTGCTGCAGGTGCAACGTGGTGGCCCCCAACCCTCGGTGGCTGCAGGGGATCTGCACCTCCTGCCCATAATCCCCACGTCAGAGCACAGCACCTCACCCTGCTCACCACAAGCCCACCTGGGCCCTTACCCTCAGGAATTTCTGCTGTTCAGAACAACCTGGCCTGGCTTTCATCTCTCTGCAAATCCCTGAGGAAGAAAGAGGAAGAGAATTGTGAAGAGTTACTTGCACGGACTTTAGGATCTTTTCCAGCTGCAGAGAGAGGCAGCAAACCCTCAGGGCCTGGGAGCAAATGTGTGAATCGGTGGATCTGGCTTCTGGCTGCAGATCTGGCTGTGAACCTTTGCTTTCCCGTTTCTGCCCTTCTCACCCCATCATTTGACCCCTTCCTTCAAAGCAGACCAAATCCTGTTCTCTAATTAAGTGATGTGCTTTGGTAGCACTTAATCTTGTGCAAACAGACTTTTATTTTTTACTAAGCCTACAGCAGGTAAAAGCTGTGACGTGGCTGTGGGGGTTTTGTTAGGTAACATTTGATTAATTAACAGATGAAGTTTTTGGAGAGGACATGTAAATTTTACCCACAAACTCTTACAGTATTATCTAGCAGTTACAATTTTATTTCAGCTATTCCCCTGGTGAAAAAAAAACATTGGTAAGGCAATTATTATAAATTATTGGACCTTGGATGTCACTAGAAATGTAGAATTTTTTATCTGTAGGTATATCCATTACATTCATCATTGTAGTTGCATCTTCTAATGAACCCTTTAGAGTTATAAAATTAATATAAAGTGTTACGAGTGTTTCTTTCTCCTGATTGTTAATCCTACAGGGATGGATATCAGTGAATAATAAGGGAAATTAGTACATGCTGCAGGGAAGGAAGGGGAAAGCTTTGAAGGATGGATCTCTATTTCAGTTAAGCCAAACACTACAAAAATGAAGATGTATGTGCAAATGAGCTGATGCCTGGGGTTACTCTGCTGAAAAGTTGACAGCGTCTCTGTGAGGGGAAGTGGCAATCAACAGTATCCTTGAACAGCCTTTTCTTTCTTTGCTATTTTGTGTGAGCAATACAACTTAATCACAGAGATCCATCTCTCTTCCCATGCACAGAGGGGAGAGAGGATGTTCTTCATCCAGTATCCCATTGTGCCCCGATTTCTTCCTGTCTGCAGGGTCCAGGGGGCCATATGTGGGTTCTGGAGCCTGTAGAACAACAGTTGCTGCCTCTGAGTCCCTCACCCTTTCAGAGGTTCCGGGGCTGGCTGGCCAGAGGTTCATGTCCTGATGTCAGTGCCCAGCTGCACCCTTGAGATGGGACTCTGTGCTTCCCACTGCCTGGGAAACCAGGACCAGGAGGTGCAGGCAGGAGAAAGACTTGACGCAGAGCTGGGCTGGCTCTCACCTGCTCAGGCTCCTGCCAGCTGAGTTGAACTGTGCCATCCCACTGCAAGTGTGGCTTGACCTCCCCACTGCAGAGGTGCCCCAAACATGAACTTTTATAAGAATAAGAAGCCCTAATTACAGTAATACTGCTCAAAGAGTCTTCTCTGGAGAGGTAGGCAGAGGTTGCTCCTTCCAGGATGCTGGGAATGATGTGTTTAAAATCTCAACACTCTTGGGAGCATGTGGGAGTCCAAACCATCACACTTTTGTCCACCAGGTACAGACTGACTGGCTGTGTGGTAGGGACTGAGACCTGCTTTGCCAACAAGCAGCAGCCTCTGCTCATTTCTGGAGGGCAGTGTGTAAAGCACTGGCATTGACTGGTTGTTTCAGCCGGTTCTGTGAGCCTTGTGCTCTCTGCAGATGTATCCCAAAGGATCAAATTCTGCCTATTGCTAGGACAAAGGGTACTCTCAGTCTCAGATGGAAAGGACTTTGTTGATGTCAAGCATGTTTCTGTGAGGACAAAATGAACATTTGTGAGGGGCAAGTCCCTGTTATGCCTGGTTCATTTGGGCTTTGTGGTGGTGATAGGGGAAAGCAGACCCCGAGGTTTCAGTGCTGGTACCAGAGCTCTGTCTGGGGTTATAAAGAAGAGCCATGAAACCAAAGTGAACCTGAATATGCCCAAGTGCCTCCCTGAATTGCACCCTGAGCCATTCACCTTGGAAAACTATTTATAAAGCCAAAATGTAAATATAAATCTTGAAGATGCACCTACCTTATTTTGAACAGTTTTTGCTTCTGTTTCATGGCCTGGTTTCTGAGCAAAAAACCTCCCATCAGCTTTGTTAGGCCATGAATTAGGTCACTGCTTCATTGGCATCTTCCAAAATAGCTCTGAAATAAAAAGTAACAAAGATTTTTAAGGTGAGATAAACCACATTGGGTTTTTTGGTGCTTGATATGAAATTATTAGCTTGAATTTGAATAACAAGGCCTTAGGAGATTATTAAAACTGTTAACAAGGCTAAAGCCTCTATAGTACTGTACAGCACAATGTAGGTAGGGTTCATTCTGTGTGTAAGAACTTAGTGGCATTGTCTTTGCTTTTCCCTACTTTGCTTCCAGGGTTACATTAGCACATAGAGACTATGGAGAGAGAATAGCTTTTCAAGCCTTTGATAACTTGATCAATTAGCTAGTTAGATAAAATAATTCCTCATTATCCAAACACAGTTTCAAGTTGGAAAGTTTCCAGCGGTCCAGTGAAATGAGTGAATTTTTATTCACTGTGATAAACCAGGAGTTGTTGCAGGACTGATCCTTGCCAGTGGGCAAAATGAAGTATTTGTGGTTATTGCTTTGCTTTTTTCCTTTCCTGAAGCTGAGCAGAATTTAAAAGACTACTTCACGCTCTACAACTACCTGAGAGGAGGTTGTAGCCAGGTCGGGGTTGGTCTCTTCTCCCAGGCAATCAGCAGTAGAACAAGAGGGCACGGGCTTAAGCTCTGCCAGGGGAGGTTTAGGTTGGATATTAGAAAGAAATTCTTTACAGAGAGAGTGATCAGGCGTTGGAATGGCCTGCCCAGAGAGGTGGTGGATTCACCGTCCCTGGAGGTGTT